>BGPR01001391.1:195529-262613 GCA_013235015.1 Araneus ventricosus
AAAAAGCGGAAGAATCTCATTCCTGATTTCAATCAAGCAAAAAGTTATCTGCTCCAAATATGATGGATTAATGGAATTTAAAACATTTGAATTTTTAGGTTAATGGATACTTAGTAAAGGTAGAAACAATGAAGACTTTTCACATTTATGATTAATTTGCAAATGGTTTTTAATTAAAAATAAATAAAATTAAATAAAAAGAAATAATAAAAAAGTAAATTTCAATCACTATATCGGATTCTTATACAGATATATATTTTCAAAACTGTGGACCAGGACTGTAAGGATTGCATAGAATAATGCCGAGGTTGTGAAAAGTTAAACAGTTCCAGCTTTTTTACATTCTTAAATTATGAGAGCAAAATGTTCATAAAATCATCTCCTGATATCAGATAATGCAACAAAATTTTGCTAATAATCATTTTCAGTTATCATTAAGTAGTTATGAATCATGTTATTTTATAATTTATTTCAATTTTTGGGTTATAAAATCTTCTGAATGACAATGAAGTTGTAAATTCTTTCTGATTGAAAGAGTAAGGTCCGTTACTCACTAGCCAATTTGGTCGTTATAATAATATAACAATAGTACGTAAATGCCCTCTTGAGGCTCCCACAGGCATGGGGGTTATTGTTATTTTATTGTCTCAACACATAAATTCCAACTGCACTCTCAGGCCTTAGAAGTAGAAAAAAGTTCAGAGGTCTTGATATATACAAACAAATTACTTGAACACATAAATAAGTGTACTACTATTTTCATTTTGTTAGAAATAGGTTTGTTAAGAATAGGAAAGCATATTAATTCAATTTACATTCTTGTTATATCTCTTTACATGAAACTTATTCAATCAGCATAGTGAATTTTAAACAAGGAGTAGAAATATAAGAAGAAACCTTCTATCATTCATAAAGTTATTTTAATGGTTAACAAGGAATTTGCTCATGTTTTTCTGTACTCTGAGAAACCACGAAAAGTAAAAAAATTTAACTATATGCATAGGTTACGCAGAAAATTGAGCCAAAGAAGTAAGTGAGGATTATTAGGAAGACCCACTTAAGACTCCAGTACTCTCAACAGTCTTCAAAGCTGTGATATAATTAAAAAACATAACTATGACAATTGAGTCAATAATAAAAGATGCAATTACTTATCGCACTTGTTCAAGTTTGGTAACATATTATAAAACCATAAATATTACAATAATTTCCAATAATGCGAATTTTAAATAACTGAATTATTTTAAGCATAGAACATAAACTTTCCATGTTTTATGATTTTGAGTCTAACTCTCTAGTACTATATGTCAATTGTTACATCATTTAAAAACTGGATCTTTATTAATTTAATACTCAAGAATTTGTTAAGTTCATTAAATTTACTTTGATTTCATATAGTGAAGAAGAAACCAGAAAATGTGTCACTGATTAAATACAAACAATTTTAATAAAATTAGACGGCCAAACATCAAAAGAGTAAGCACTGAGTCATGGTTATTAATATCTCCTCCAAATTTGTTTAGGGTATAACAGATTTTTTTAAAACAAAAAAACACCTATCTCATTTGTATTTATTTAACATAATAAGGAAAGTTGGAGAGAAGGAGAAGCTACTAAAGCAAAAATGAGTATTCTAGCTATATATTAAAAAAAACAATGCAACTGTAAAAAAGTATAAAATTCATCTCAAATTAAAGTAGGTGTAATAATTACTATAAAGTAGGTAATATTTATTTTCATCATAGTTAAAGGTAAAGATATAACAGTCATGATTTTTTAAAGTTCCTTTGAAAACAATTATCACATGCTGTTACAGGATCATTTTAGGCAGAGCTGCTTATCAATATTTCTCAAAATATCCCAACATCCAAACTCTACGACAGTCTGTTCATTCTCACAGTAATATACCATCCCTGTACAGATTATCAAAATGAGTGCCCCAAGAATGTTTTATGTAGCATCATCCTCTAGAGAGTGAAAATAAAAGCATTATTAATCTCATAGAATACAATTATAAAGAAGAGGAAATAAATTGAGAAGATTTGAAAGAAATTTGTTCAAAATGCAAATGATGTATAGTTTGTGAATAACTATATTATACAAAAAACTAAAATTACTTATCATCATTTTGAAGGTTTTAAGCCAATCCCTTTTCAGCCTGAGAAAAGTTTACCAAATTTTAAGCAGTGTTATTAAAATTTGTGCACAGTTATTTAAAATTTGCAATAGCTTTTCTATTTTTTGGATATGAATGTTCACAGTCCTACTGATTGCAAAGTTAATGAAATAGTATGGTTTTTAAACAAAAGTATGTTAGTATGTTAAATAGCATGTTTTTTTTAAACAAATATAAACTGAGGAATCATTGGATGGAGATGAAGCTGATATTATTCATTCATTCAATCTGAAATGAAAAAAAAAGGTTAAAATATTCTCAATATTCAAGCAACACTGATGATTGTAGTTTAGATTTAAAAGAAATTTTGAGTGAAACTTTCTTTTCTATGTTATATATTATATTTCATAAAGAAAGCAATAAGAATTACTAGTATTATTTCTTTATTTAGACATTTTGCTTTTGATATTAATGCTGAATCTCACTAATTTTTAAGTAGTATTATCTTCTATTTTTATTATAAATCTCACTCTGAAACACTTTAATTACATCATTCAAATAAATGAAGCAAACTCTTTACCTTTTATGTAAAAATTAGTACTTTCCGTCAGCCAGGCTAAAGTGAAAAATCATAAATAATGTAGAATTCCAAATTTCTTACAACCATCTCTTGCGTGACTTGGCTCAGCGTTTGGTTCACAATTGGCGACATTTGATCACGGCTAACTGAAAAAGTACCAATTTAACTAATTTTAATTTCAGACTGTAATAAAAAAATAAAATAAACCTTTACAGAATAATTAATGTAATGTACACTAATTAATACTGATACATTTCATAGAGTTTAAATTATTCAAGAATTCTTAAAAGGTGAATAAATAATGAAGATAAACAAATTTATAAAACATTAAACATACTCATAATCATCCTTTTCAATGCATATCTTATAATTATAGTACAATATGACCAAGAATGTTCTCTCCATCTCTACCAGCTCTTCCTGATTCTTGGTAGTAACCTTCAAGAGATTTAGGTATTGCATGATGAATAAAACCGCACATCAGGTTTATCTATTCCCATACCAAAAGCAATGGTTGCACATATAACCTGAAAAAAATGTCAATTCTATTAAATGATTTCATTAATACAATTTATGCAATATTTATCAATAATATATACAAAAGATAATAAGATAAGTAAAGAAGATGCTTGAGCCTTAAACCCCAGATGAAACCAGGAAGTTTTCTGCACAAGTGAATAAAATCCAACCCATTAATTAAATAACCTAATTATCTCGCACAATTTATTAATTACTTTATTATTTACTTCTGGACTGAGATACTGCAAACTGCCACTATTAATTGCCTTGAAAACTAATCTGAAATGAAGAATATTTGCTAAAATGAAAATACATCCGAGTTTAGTTTAGTTATATGTAATGTCCGTGGAAGCAACACGGGGGCTATTTTGGGATGGACCTGCGTAATTTTGAACCTGTCAGATGAGGGATGGCACCTGAGCTGGCACCCCCCTCTCCAAACTTCCACCATCTACACCTCAACGGACGCTTGGCCTCTTATGACTTTAAGGCAGCAGGCCCCATGCCTGGGATTTTCAGTGGAATCGGGTCTCGAACCTGAACCCTTCTGGTCTCCAAAAGCGAGACCTTACCACTGTCACCACATGACCTCTAGAATACATCCTGAATAAAAACAATTTATTCTAATAAGGAAACATGAAAAAGAATCAGCAATACGTAACTGGAACGAAGTACAACAGTTGATTGAAATCAGGAATGAGATTCTTCCGCTTTTTCGCGAATTTCCTCTTTTTTTTTGTTATTTTGAAGAAATTCCCCTTTTTTGTCTTTTTTCTCTCAAAATTCCGTTTTTTTTTTTTTTTTTACACCACAAAAATTTGCTTTTTCTTTCGAAAATTCCGCTTTCACAAAAAGAAAAGAAACCTTCCTATCTTCTGTTTTTGAAAGAAAATTTTGGGAAAATATGCTCGACCGTGCGGCTTAACTCCACCGGCTAGGAAACTAGCGGATTCATCTTCTACTGACCAATCAACATTATATCAGCAAGCTCTACAAGGATGAACGTTCCAACATTCAGTGCCATTCAAAGTATTAAATACCTCCTTTTTGCAGAAAACAAAACCTCTGTGGCATATTTTGCAAAAAAAAAAAAAAAAGATTTTTTTTTAGCATAAACATGTTGAAAAAAAATTAGTTGGAAACTTAAGATCATCTTGTAGCTCAAGGTGAAGAAATAAAAAAATGGAACAAATAAATAAACTACATAAAAATAGAAACTCCTGTCAAAAGAGGCAGCTAAAAAGCTGTGTGCAAATGCAACAAAAAAGCAGAGAATAAGACATAAATAAAATAAAACATGATTTACCTAGGCTTTCTAAAGATAGTGTAGTCTCAACAACTATGCCAGTAATTAAACAGAGAGATACTAATGAAGACTGCAAAAACTTTAGCCTCTACTGAAAATAAACTTGCAGAGGATACAAACACATCCTTTAATGAAGAAAAATCTGTCAAAGATAGGAGGCCTCCAAAACAAGGGGTGAAGCGTGTTAATAGGGATCTGTTACCAACAAAAGCTACAAAATTAAAAAAATGGAAGAAAACCACTTCTTTAACAATTAAGGAAATGTTTCAAAGGGTTTCAAATAGCAATAAGGCTAAATGAATCTGCCATTGTAACAGTACAATTTCTCAACCCTTCTCACTTTATAAGGTGCAAAATCATTGTGCTGTTATTTTTGCAAAAATGTATAAAAAATAAAAGAAATGAAACAGAATTCAGTATATGATACATTATTATAATTTATAAAGAGCTAATACACTTTACACAATTGCATGAAGCAAAATAAATTATTTGTCCTTATTTTTATTTATTTTTTGAGCTAACTTTTATCGAAAGGCTATTAAATATAATTCTTCTCAGACTTCTGTTTGATGTATGTTGAATCGCAGTGATGTACAGTTGGTAAATGTTTTAATGTCTAATTTTGTATTTTCTGATGCACCTAATGATGTGTTAAACTTGTTTGTTAACTTTTAATGTGACTGATTTAATAATAATTTAATGTTCTTTTTCTTATTTATACATACTGAATTATAAATAATTAAGTTATTAATTATTATAGTTTAATATTTTCATCATATTGCGTGTTCTGATGTTTTACTTCTTAAAACATCTTTCGCGTATAAATTATGTTTTGCTCGCGTATGATTTCAGTCTTTTTGCTTTTTTGCCAATCTCATCCGTTTGAAATGAACTGTTTCACTGTTTAATTTCTGTTGTATTCATTTGTGTTTTCCAAGTTTTAAATTTTTCTCTACATGTGTCTATATAGGAAGTATTTGAAAATTGCGATATAACAGAAGATGCTAAGGCAATTGTACAGTGTGTAGCTAAAATTGTTGATCATCGTAGAGGGAAAAATTACACCCTTCCTTATTTTGTGGATATTTACAAAGGTAATGATTATTTTTTCTGTTTATCACTGTTAAGTGAAATGTTTATTCCTGGTTTAAAATAAAATTTAATGATTCTCTTCGTGATGCAATACAGATAAAAAATTATACACATAAACTTCCCAGTTGATTATATTTTTATTTATTTTTACGCATTTTATTTCTTTCCTAGACATCATATTTGTACATAATATGAATTCATATAAACTTTTCCATTCTAAGCAAATATTCTTTTAAATATGTACAGCATTTCCTTGAGTTTAGCAAATAAACTACATAACTAATATATTTTATTTTGTAGGTGCAAAAACACAGAAAATATTGGCTGCAGGTCATGACAAGTTGGAACTTCATGGTAAAGGACAACCCATGAATAGGTCTGATGCTGAAAGACTTTTGAGGAAATTAGTTTTAGACCAATTCTTACATGAAGATTTGTATATAAATAAGATGGACTTGCCTATAACATATATTTATTTGGGAAAACGAGCTAAAGAACTGCTTTCTGGGAAAATTAAAGTAATTTGCTTTTATTATCTAAATTTGTTATTTATAAAATTGTAAATTCTTTTTTCAGGATCATATGCATGCCCTTGTCATTTAGGAAGCTTCTATCTATTTAGCTTCTTAATTATTAGTTTATTTACCCATTCCAACTATGAGATATTTCATAGGAATAGTATGTGCCATAAGTGCTGACTTTACAGTATTTCAAAAAGTGCACTAGAAGTTAGGATCGACTACATATTCCATAAAATAAACATGCAACCCTATGAGGTAAGAATAATAATGGTGGTTAAATGTTAATTTAGAATTTTTTTAACTTCATTTCAGTTTCTTATAATCAAAATAATAGTTTTACTGTTGTTTGTTCCTGAACATTAGTTTATGGGTTTTTCAATTGTGAGGAGCTTTACATGCCTTTAATATTAATTGACACCAGGTAAGCTTATTAGATGACAATAAAAAATGAAAACTCTCAAGAGAAAATGTATGATTTAGATATTCTCTTGAGAGTTTTCATTTTTAAAACGATGTGTAATACAAACATCGGGAAATATTTTGTGAAGGTTTCTTTTCTTCTATTTTATTATAAACTAAGTGCCTTTGGCGACTAGCTTGATCACCAGAAATAAAATTTCAACTGAATCTCTTATGCATAATTTTATATTCATGGTGTTGGCTTCTCGATTGACATTCATAAGACTTCTTCTAAGACAAAACAGACATTTATTTAGCACACTTCGTAACTGCATACCACGTAACTTCGTTCAATCGTACCGTACTCATCACTTCTCGTAATCGTCTCTCTCTCTTAACTATTTCTAAAAATCAAATTCAAAGTAGCACAACATCTTACTGTTGCCACTTACCTGATATCATACACTGATATACAATAATTATGTTGCAGTTGTGCTTTTGTCAGGCATAATATTAAATACGCTTACATTCGACCATCCTGACTTTTCAATTAACCTCAATTGAACCACATTTTGTTTAAATTATAACAATACAAAAACGAAACAAATATACATTTATAAAATTAAAAAGTTCTATCTGTCCGGCATAAAATCTCCATAACGCAGTGGTTTACATAAAGTTCGTTTGGATCTGTGCATCTCAGGTTCATTATGGGAATTCGTACTAGAGTTGTCATCGTCTTCATTCCAGCTTCTCCAAGCCTTTAACTGACTGACATGAACTATTGTAGCATAAGGACACCCTTTTCTAGGTTCTAGTTGTGAGGTTCTATATGTGTCACTAGGGCATACTTCTGTGACAACCATGGGTCCTCGGTATCATGGTTGCGTCTTTGTTGATTCACCTGTCGTGTTAGGTTTTCTTCTAACTGCCGCGATGTCTCCTTTACGAAGCGATACTTTACCCGAGTTGTTTTTGTCGTAATACGAATTCGTTTTTACTAAAGAATTGTTGATGCTTTTCAAGTTGTCGACGTTCTTATTCTTTTTCTGGATTTGAAGAAGCTGCGATTGTCACTCTTCCTTAAAGTTCTTAATATCTGCTTGTAGAAGTCGCAGTTCATTCTTTACCATTTTAAGGTCATCCGCTAAATTGCCCATAATCTTTTGCTGTGAAGTGTCTTTAGTCTGCAACTTTCACTCTCTGACTGAGCTGTTTCAAGACGTTCAAGGCAGACTGGATTTACTTTTTCATCAATCAGAAAGTTTCTAAATAGTTCATCTTCCCGGTATCCAATGTGGACTCTTTCTCCTATTTTTGTATAAGCAATATGAGGAAGATCAAGCCATGTCCATCCGATGATAAGATCAACTGACTGCGCATCGTCAGGAACAACGTATATGCTTATGTTTTCGGCCTTTACATTATCAACTTCAATATCGGCTTTAATTCTTCCAATAGACATTAATGCAGGCATCTTTTGATTTCCAAAACCGTATATTTTATTGACAGCGCATTCAAATTTCTGGGCAACTGAAATCTTGAACAAACAACACAAACTTCCTGTATCAATTAAAGCTTGCACATTATCACAATTATTAATTTTCGCTTTCTTCAAAAATGAATTACTCTCGTCTGAATTATTGCCAACTAGTCTAACAGATAAGCTTTCTTCACTTGCATGATTCATTTCCTTGGCGACGCAGTTTATAATTTTATGGCCTGTTTCAGTACCTTCTCTCCATGTTAAAACTCATTTTGGTATCAAACAGTTCCTTGCAATGTGCCCGAAATTAGAACAGTGGAAGCATTTTGGTTCATCCCTCTCGTTATGTGTAATACCGTACAGCCTTTTCATTTTGTTGGTTGTAAAAGCTGAATCATCTTTAAAGGAGTTCTGCTTGTCGTAATGCCACTCTTTTCGAGGTTGTTTACTCCTGAAAGTTGACCTCAAGGTATCATAATTGTCCAGTTTTTCAACTAAATCATCTGGCGAATTCAGCTTAGACCATTCATCTATAAAATGATCTTTTATTTCTTGAGATACTTTACGTTTAATCTGATCCGTTATGATAAGATCGCTCAACTTTTCAAAACTATCTGCTTTAACTCCATTGAGCCATTCATTAAAAATCTTCTTAATTCATAGGCAAAGTTTTTCCAGGTACTTCCTAAATTCTTATTATGCGTAAAAAACTTTTGGCGAAATTTTTCTGGCGTTAACTTATACCGTTTCAACAATATCTTTTTAACTTCACCATAATCGTTTGCAATCTCATCTGATTCTTTGGCGATTAACTGTGCAACGTCATACGGCAATAAGCCAAGCAAATGAGTTACCCAAGTGTTTTCTAACATTTCAGCTTGTTTGGCCAGACGTTCAAACATAATTAAATATAAACTTATATCGTTTTCATTGGAATTAAATTTTTGCATCAAATGATGAATTTCTAACCTTGGCTTAATTTGAGTACCGTTTACATTTTGATTGGCAACGGAATCTGAATTTAAAGACCTACCTTCTGCTTCAAGGTGTATTTTTTGCAGCTCAAATTCCATTTCATCCTTTTGCTTCCATTCCTCATATTCTAATTTTCTTAGTTCAATTTCTTTTTGTCTTTTCTGTTCAGCAATTTGGATTTCGTCTTGGCATTTTCGTTCAGCAATTTCTTCCTGGTGTCTTCGTTCAGCAACTTCTTGTTTCTCCTACGTTCCTCTATTTGAATTTCTTCATTCATTTTCTTCTCTTTCTTCGATTATCGTATTCAACCATTCCTTGACGCTTTCTTCATCGTACTCTTTGCTTGCCAAAATCATCTTTTTCAAATCTTTCAATTTATGGCTGTCATTGACCGTTTCTCCAAGCTCTTCAGCCAATATCTTCAAATCGCACTTCCTTGCTCCAGCGAAGATAGACATTTTCGTAGTTTACTACACTTTTATTTACAAATTAATGTAAAAAAACCAATTTCCTAACGTACTTTGAGATTCAAACTCCTTACTTAACTGTCAATGAGATTTTCAGTCACAGGTTTCTAATTAATACCACTTCTGATTTCTGTTTGGCTTCTCGATTGACAGTCATAAGACTTCTTTTAAGATAAAACAGACATTTATTTAGCACAACCATTACACTTCGTAACTGCATACCACATAACTTCGTTCAATCGTACCGTACTCATCACTTCTCGTAATTGTCTCTCTCTCTTAACTATTTCTAAAAATCAAATTCAAAGTAGCGCAACATCTTACTGTTGCCACTTACCTGATATCTTACACTGATATACAATAATTATGTTGCAGTCATGCTTTTGTCGGGCATAATATTAAATACGCTTACAATGGTTCTCTGAACAAAGTAGTTTTACACTTCAAATTACTATAGACGTTTAACCCGAGTTCTTTTCGTGCCTTGCCCTTTTTTATTTTTTTGTTCCTTGTCTGTATTAACGTAAAGTGTATATTTGATTTCAATATTATATTGGCGTGGCACATTTTGCATCCAGCAGCATGCTAATTGGCTTAAAACACGCTGATAAAAAGAATTTAAACCTAGCAGCGATAAACTTTCATATCACTGGATTATTTCATTATATATTTACTATCTTAAGGACTTCCTTTACAGATTTCACAGAAAACAAAGCAACCAAATAAAAGAAGAAAGTAAAATCCAGTTAGATATTTTCTTATCTTCTAACAATGGAACAGAAACATATAATTAAATATTTGTTTAAGCAATGAAAACGGTTTGAATTGTGTTGCAACAATGAAAAATATTGTTGTAAATTATGCCAAAAAATATTTTTAAAATTATAGAAGAATTTGCATGACATTTTAATTGATACCATTGAAAAGATAATTTTTTAAATTTTCAGATGGTGTAAAAATGATTTTTGGAATGTATTCTGTTCAGAAGTAATTAAGGAAAATCGCTAAAATTTAACTTAATTTTTAATTGAAATTTCAGAAAAACGGCTCCGAGGTGCACATTCCTACCCTCCAAAGTATGTTTGTGCCAAATTTCGTTGCTCTAGGTCTAGCGGTTTGTCCTGTAGAGCGCCAAGACACACATTCTCCTTTATTATTATTAGAGAAATCGCTCGAAGAACTTAGTTGCAATTAATCTGCCTGGAATTTTGTTGTTCTCTTTAAAATAAATTTTTGTCATCCAGGGTAAGACATCCTGAATGTATATGGGAACAAATGAATTTAAGTGTTTAAAAAGTATAGTTGCATACTGACTTTAAAATTTCAGCTGTGCTAGGCTGAAAATTTTTGTTTGCAATGAGTTAATAATGTTAAACTTAAATTCTTGAAGTAAATTCAATGTTATTGGCATAAGCCCTGGGTTGGGTTTTTCTTTCTTTTTATGTTTGATCAGTTTTTTAAATTCAGTTATTTAATTCAATTTATAATAAAATAAAATATGCTTACATCCAAACTGAATTGTGTATTACTCGTGATCAAATGCATGACTATTAATTAATAATTACTTTTTTTGGAACCATGAGCAACAAAAATATCTGAAAATTCAATATTGTAAACTCAGTAGTAGTATTTGGAGCATTAATTGATGATCAATCTTGCCATTTTTTAAAATTATTTTGTCTAAAACATTGACAGTAAGAACATAGAGAGGAGATGAAGTCAATTTAAGACCCATAAAACATTCAGTTTGATGTAATAGAATATGTATTTTTTTATTTACCATATCTTATTATCACAAAAATTATTTACCATATCTGCAGTGTGAATCAACATAATATATATTTGATTAATCATTCAACCATAACATTTGTTCAAAATATGTATATAACAGACAGTATATAGATAATCAAATAAAATAAAGCAAAAAAAAAGTTACAAATTAATACAATGTTTGTATATTATTTATTTCAGATTCTCAAATGATCACCCCTTCTTATTTCAAGAAATTTTATTTTTGGTAATTAAAGTTAATCTTGTGATATATTTTTAATGATCTTTCTTTGCAATTTTATTAGGTAAAATATATTATAATTGCGTCTTAAATTATTTGTTAATTTAAGCATTCCTCACTCATGATAAATAATCACATCTGTAGTCCTGTAACTTCATATTAGAATTTGCAGAAACTGTAGTTGTCAATTTGACTGAAATATTGTGTCTGACTCTTTAAGTTAGATTTAAAATTCAGGTGTGTCTTTTTCCTTATTTCAACAGATTAGACATTCCCCGCCCCCGTTATGTCTTGCAAAATGTCTGTCTTTCAAAAATACTCCACTGAGTGGGGTTTTTTTTTCCAAATTTCTTTGTTCTTAAATGTATTCCGTGATGGCTACTTAATAGCTTGAATTTTACGGGAATTGCTTTGTAGAATTTGATAGCCTTTTAAATGTCGCTCATTTCTAAGTTCAGGTAAAATGTTTTGGGTTAAAAATATTCCTTTTAATGCTATTAAATACCTTATTAATCAGGAGAAAAAATAATTTATATAAGTGAACTTTACTTTGAAAAGAAATACCATTAAATTTGTATTTAATGATATCTTTTAGATTGTCATGCCATTCCATAAAGGCATCAAAACTAAGAAACAGCTTCCCATTGCAACTCCAATCAAAGATAAAGAAATTCTACAACTTATTGAAAAGTGCTACAATGAATTAATTGAAACCAGCAAAGTAATAGCTGCTGAACGCAACATCCATTATACCAACGTCATTAATGTAGAGGCCCTGAGACAAATGTCTCGAGAGATGCCAATGACAGAGGAGGATATGCTAACTATTCCTCATGTCACACGTGCAGTGTACGAAAAGTACGGTAAAAGATTTCTTGATATTACTGAAAGATATGCTGCTGAAAGATGTGGTATGTATTTTCTTTTGTTTCTGTTTTTCATTTGCTAACTCAGTTTTTCGTCCTCTCTCTCTTTCTAGTATTTGTAAACAAATTTAAAGTCGCATTGGTTCAAATTGCCCCTGTGATAATTGAGATAAAGTGCCTCCTATAGCAACATCTGAGGCATCTACCCATAGGCTCAATTGAGCTCCTGGAATAGGATGTCTCAAAAGAGTGGCTTTGGCAATCGCGTTTTTAGTGGCAAGAAAATCTTGTTCTGCGCTTTCATTCCATTTGAGTTGTTCGAATGACTTGCAAACGCTGGAACGAGATTTCTTTTTGTTAGTATACCCTTCCAAAAACTGTGCTATGGGAGCAAGTATATGTGCGGCTTTAGGTATGAAGCATCTATAAAAGTTAAACATGCCCGGAAACCTACACAACTGCGTTGAAGTATCTGGTTTAGGAAAATCTAGTATGCATTTGACTTTATCAGGTAGAGGCTTAATTCCATTTTCTGACAGATTGAAACCTAAAAAGTCTATTGTCAATGCACCAAATATGCATTTTGAAACATTTATGCATATGCCGTATTCATCTAACTTGCAAATAAGGTTTTTAAATGTTGGAAATGCTGTTCAGGGTTTTTAGAAGCAATTAGAATATCATCGACAAAGGCGTAAACACCTAGTAAACCTCGAGTGACTTCATCTATAAAACGTTGAAATGTCGCAGATGCGTTACACAGTCCGAATTGCATTCTTGTACTTTCGAATAAACCGAAAGGAGTACAAATTGCAGTTTTGTGAATATCTTCTGGGTGAATGGGAATTTGATGATAAGCTTTTATTAAATCGATTCAACTGAAAATTTTTGATTCATATAATTAAGCTGTAAAATCAGCGATACAAGGAATGGGGTATTTATCTTTTAATGTTTGAGAATTTAAAGCTCTATAATCCCCAACAGGTCTCCAATCTAAAGTACCTTTCTTGGGAACCATGTGGAGTGGGGAAGCATAATTGCTTTTCCAAGGTCGTAAATGTCCTAGATGCATCATATTTCAAAATTCTGATTTCGCTATTTTAAGGCGATTTGGAGCTAGCCTTCGAGGTTTTGCCACCACAGGAGGACCTTTTGTTACAATATGGTGAACAGTAGTATGTTTTACCGGTTGATTTGGATTAGGCAATTTAATAATAGAAGGAAATTCTTTTAACAGTTTATGATAAATCGTATCTTTAGAAATAGAAATCTGAACCGAATGGAGATCAGCATACGTTAAATGGCCTACTGATTGTAATTTTGTTTTTGTATCTCTAAAGTATTTGTTGCGGAGATCAGGTACCAATTTAAAATAATGGAGGAAATCCGCTCCAAGAATAGGTATACTTACATCGGCAATCAGAAAAGTCCATAGAAATTCAAGGATAATGCTTTCTGTCCATATACGTTAATAGTAGAAGAATTTGCAGCGAAAAGGGTTTGTTACGAAGAGTTTCTTTTTTGATAGGTATTAGCAGGGATTAAAGACACGTCAGAACCGGTGTCGACCAGAAAGGAGATATTTGATATCCGGTCTCGAATGAACAGGCGACGTGATGTCTGCGGCAAAGAACATGTTGCGTCTATTCTTCGCCATTTTCGTTTCCCTGAAAATTACAAGTCGAAATGCATTTTTCAGGTTTGCAGTTTTTTCCGAAACGACGATGATACCAGTAAACAGACGAATTTAGATTTCGACTATTCCCTCTCAATCTTTGGGTACTTCTGTTTCTGCGAAAAGGAGAACGACTACGAGAAAACTCGAGCTTATCAATTCATGCATTTAATTTTTCTATTTCGCAAAGTAGTTTTTCCTCCATGGAATTCGAATTGTTCTTATTTACAGTATGAATTTCCATAGGAATAGGTGTAACTTCTAAAATCCTATCTGAAATTTCAGCTGCTTTATCTAATGTTATGTCTGTAACAGCTGCTAAGGTAGTTTGTACTGATGTTGGCAAACGCTGTAAAAGCAATTCTAATATAAATGTTTCTGGGACCTTAATAGTTTCTGCACGACGTTTCATATTTCGTAACAACTCAGAAGGTTTTCTAGTACCTAACTCTTCACCCGATAGAAGCTGACGAATCTCCTGTTGTGAAGATTCACTTGATCTATTTATAAGTTCTGTTTTCAAATGAGTATAAGGATCTGTGGCATCAGGATTCATCAAAATATCGCGCACAAGCGACTCAACCTCTGGAGGTAAATGGGAAACAACATAGTTAAATTTAGTCACAGATTCTGTAATAGGTTTTGGAACAGCTAATTTAAACGTGCTTTCACACATAATAAACCAGAGAGCAGGATCCGATCTATTGTAGACAGGTATTTGAACTGCACCTACCTCTGACATTGTGCAAGAAATCCTTTAATTTCAGGAGAGCAGACAGACAGTGTGACGAATTCTAAAAAAGAATTATTTCGAAAACGAAAGCATATCCAGAAATGGAAATGTTTAGATGCGTACGAATTCTTCACGAACAACAGTCCAAATGTGCATCTTTATAATCGAAAATATCACGTCCGCCATGTCACCACTGTAGTGTTTTTGAGCGTGTAATATAATTAAATAAGTAATTCCATGATCAGAAGATAAACATTCATCTTTATTCGTCGCTCACTTTCCCAGTGGCAGAATCACCGCGACGCTGCATCGTACGTCGCAGATTTTGGGCAGTGTCTGCAGACTATTTTGTAATAAAGTTTATCATGTGCTTATAAAATAAATCCCATCATGAAAAATATCAAAGTTATTAAACACGCTTTCAAAAGAACTTAACAAATATTATATAACGCACATTGCTAAAATATGCAATCCTCTCGCGCCCCCTCCCCCTCTTTCTTCCCATAGCTGAATGGGCTCCTCTAGTGACTGCAATTTGACCTTGAATTACGCTAAGTGCCTCATATCGGTATTGGTCACGGCCTATGTTTTCTACACGTTTCTTCCCGATACGTTTCTGACACTGAGCTTTTAGTTTCTGGAATTAACACGTGATTTTTACTTTGAGATGGCTGCGTACATAGATAAAATTCGTTGTTTCGGTTGCGATGCTACGTTATTACGAATCGCGTTATTTACGCCAGCTGAAAATAAACCTCTGAAGTTTCGATCGATCTCTACAGCTGCAATTCAATCATTTTTTAAAAACGGGAGCGCAAAAAGAATCTGAAATTGATAAAGATGAGGAACAGAGTCCAAGCCAAAATTGCCCCAATTTTAAACGTTCTAAGTATCAGTTAAGAAATATAGAATTCATTATTATACAGACTTTCAAAATGTATCTAATGTATGTACAAATGCAAAATTCCATAAAATCAAAAGTTGTATCAAGAATTTTAGAGGATGACAGCTCTGTTCTTCCTTGTTTTAAATAATAAACAATGATACTATGAAATTTTATATATGCATAGTCGCAGAACAATTTATCAGTTTGTATACAAATCATTAAAATGCATATCAGGATAAATGTGCAAATAAGTTTCAAAGTTTTTGTTTCGTAAAAAAAGCAATTATTTATTGCATTTTAAATTAAAAACATACAAGAAAGACATTTTTTGACATACTTAATTTTTTTTTTTTTTTTACAATAAATAGGAGGCATAAATTTTTAAATAACATCTAACATATTGAAGAATATTTCATTTATATGAGCTAGTGATGTATTGTTTTGAAAAAATCACCAAAACAGAAAGACACCAAGTGCTGTGTTTAAAACAGAAAAGTACCCAAATATAATTTTCTGCATAGGTATTTGTATAGTATGCTTAATATTACTTCTGAAACAACTTGATACTTTATTACTGTTAATTATCTTCCCAAAGAAAGGATTAATCTCCATATGCTTTTGTTTTTTAATTTATACAATTATATTATACAAATAATATAGAAGTTATATGGTTTTTAATTTATATTTATCGTATTTTAATAGTTGTAAGTTGATATAAGTATTTGAAAAAAGACAGCAAAATATTTATTGTCCTACACTATTCTGCAGACTATTTTTAAGAGACCCAACCTCCGTTGCAGACTATTGAAAAGTATTCTGCCACTGGGCTCACTTTGTTCTACTTATCTATCAAACTGTTGCCAGACACTACAAAGTCAATCGATATAAAAATAGATTTTCGATCTGTTGCCAGATACTACAGGCACAATTTCAAATGTAATATATTTTAAATATTGTTTACTAACTGTTAATTCGGGATGAAAACATTTATGTCTTTTATTAATAAAAAAATTGTCACAAATATTTTACTGAAACATTCCTTATATTTCATAGGATTTGTGAGAAAAATTTGTTCAGTAGTTTTGATTTCTACATTATACAAACTGTTTATGAATGTTTGCTTTTATTCATATTGATAATGGGATATTCTCTTACCATGAATATCAGTTGCACCAAACGATTTTTAAAAACCACCAAAGTTTAATTTTTTCACATCTTACTAATCATTTTTAAAGAATGAAACAAAGGTTAATTAAACATTATGGGTGGCAACTTGCAGGCAAATAAATGATGGAAAATTAAGCTTTTAAAATAGAAAAATCATACTTCTTGACATGTTATTCATTCCTTTTAATTTGAAGAGCATTTATCGTCATACTTTTAAGAAAAGATATGAATAAATATGAATTTGCTGTTTTGAAACTGAGTGTTAAGAACTGAAAAAGTGAATCTGGCCACATGGAGGGTTGAATAACTGATGAATTTATGTAGTTATTGTCATGTTCTCAAATCCATCTGTATTTCATAAATTAGGAATCAATTTTAAATACACTTGGTCTTCAATCTACGCAATAGATTGCTTTCCTAAAAATGCATTGTGAATTGAAGTCATGTAATTTGAATCTACTTTTTGAAAATGAATATGTAATAAATTTATCAAATTCAAATGTAACAGCGATGTTTGTGTTTTTTTTAAGTTAATATTAATTTATTCAAGCAAGTTTATGTACTCAGCATAAATCATAAAAATTAGAAATATATATATATATATAATATTTTAAATCCAGTAGAACCTTTATTATCCAAGCTTTTATCAATGGAAGTGTCTGTTAACTGAGCCAGTGCCAGAAAATAAAATTGTGTTTCTCATATTTTAATAGTTAAAGAATTTTAAGAAAAAAAGTATCAGAATTGGCATTAAAGCCGATTTTCACAATATGAAGACTTGTCAAAGGTTGTCATCTGGAGATGATCTTTTATAACTAATGTGACCATACGTCCCGTTTTGAATGGGATCATCCCGTTTTTTGGTTGCCTGTCCCATTGTCCCCAAGCACAGCCTCAGAATGCCGAAATGTCCCATTTTCAAAAAGGGAGTGTAACCCAGTGGTGTAGCAATCAGAAGGCAAGTGGGATATAATTGCCTCTGGAGTCGGTATTAGGAGGTGCCATGGAGACAAAATATTAGAGTGTTATAATGTCACTTTTTAAAGCCAAATATATTGAGGCGCAAAAAAGAAAGGCATTTTTCAGGTTCCATTTACTCTTGTTAAGTCGCTACGACTCGGAGCAAAATATCAGATTTTGTCCCCAACACTACTTACACTCACTATGCCACTGGAGCAACACACAATGACTATTTCTAAAAAAGGCACAAATAAAATATCCAGTAGTAGCTTCATTTTAGCGTGTCCATTTACATTCTTTTCATTAATAAATAAACACTTTGAAGAAATATGTGTTTTTATTAATAACTAGCAGTACGCGCACGGCGTTGCCCGTGGAATCAGAACTTTAACAAAATGAAAAAAAAAAAGAACAGCCCACAATGACATGAAAAAGTTTTGAAAACAAAATCAAAACAAAAGATACACATTTTTTTTATTTTCCTGCTTATTTTTTTTCACGCTACAGTACAGAGTACGTTAATCCAAAACAATATTACAAAATTGGAACGTGAAAATGATTATTATACAGCAAGCAAAATATAAATAAAATCCGAAAATAATAATCGAAGTAATTCATTCAGGTGAAGGTCATGACGTATCCTACGCGTCCGCCAATCAAAATTGGCATCAACGTTCGGAAGAAGTGCCGCTTTTGGAACTCGATCGAGAAAAATAACTCGCAACGGTCCAGAAAAAAATTAATTTAAAAAAAACGATAATAGATATTTTAACCATTCTTGTTTTAAATCCGACAGAACCGTTCTAGTTATAAGCTGAAAAAAATTGAAATTAATAGTGTTATTAGAAAGTCGGATGCAACAAATTTAAAATCAAAAGTAACATCTTGAAGCCAAAACTGGGTATTTTTAAAAAATTTCTCAAAATTCAGTAAATTGCGTTAGGAATTCAAAACTAACTTCATTAGAACGGAAATCGCGTGCTCTTTCCGATGGTCTATCTATTTTTGTCGTACAATTATTTGAAACCATTCTATTGAGAAATTAGTGCGAAAAATCAACCAAAACAACACAAAACATTAAATAAAAAAATTTCTAGATTAAAATTTAAAATTTCGGCTTCGAGGTGCATTCAGTCACCATTACGACTACCTGTGTGCCAAATTTCATGGCTGTAAGTGCGATAGATTCGTCTGGACATCGCAGACAAACACGCACACACACACACAAACATTGCCTTTTATAAGTATAGAAAATTACTTTTCTATTTTTATATTAAAAAATAAATAGTCACTTTATTTATAACTCAAGAACTTATTTAGAGGAGAAAGGGGGGGGGGAAAACACAATTCTATTATTAAGCTCTTGAATAGTGATGTGAGCAAATTCCTTGCAATTTCATGAAAAAATGGCACTGTAAATGTGTCGGAAAATTTTGTATTATTGAGCAAAATATTTGTTTGAGAACATTCTTGAAGAATCATTGGAAGAAAATGCAAAGAAAACAGTGAAAATCAGCAACATTCGCAAATCCTGTAATCAAAACTAATTAATGTTTCAAAAAATGCCTGTAAGAAGATTGTTAAAATGTTTATACGTGGTAGTACTTGTGGACTTATTTTTATAATTTCAAATGAACAATTTTGAAAAGCTTGTTGGAAGAAAAGTATTCATAATTTAAAATTTAGTCCCGATTACCAAGTTTTTGATTCTGAGGTGATTACAGTTCTAGTCAGCTTGGATAATCAAGGTTTTACTGCATTTCACTTTGTTTCATCATCACTTGCTTGTAGCATGATTACCTTCTGTCTCTCCTTCCCCTCCATTACCAGATTACTACTATTAATTTTTGTTTATGTTCAGAAACTGATTTGCTTCACAATATAAACATTTCTTACCTCATCTTTCTCACAAATATAATTTACACAAGAACTCTACAAAACTACCTCGTGAAATCTTTAAGCATATCAAAATTAATTGGGGTAGAAATAACAAATTTCCATTTCTTTTAAATGTTCATGCACTTTTGTGTTCAAATTTATTTGATAATGTTAAATTGAAGTTCAAGCATTGGTGTAAAATGAAGTTCTTTTGCATTTGCTCAAGTATCTTAAACCAAAATCATGCTATTTGAATGGCTTGTAAATTGAGGTGTCAGTGTATGACCAAAATTGACTCATTCAAACTGATGTTGCTTTTATTAAGGATACTGTTATTTATAAGTTACTTAGTTAAGTATTTTCTCACAATTACTTCTTAAAAATAAGCAGATATATATCCATTGAGCTGAAATTTAATCATAAGGGAAATGGTTTACTTTTTTATACCTATATCAATAGCAGATTACATTTTCTTATATGTTCATTGGTAAATGAAATAACTACAAGATTGCATTGTATGGATTTAAATACACTTTACACGATAAAATTCCTTTTAATAATATGCCTTTTGATATCTAGAAGTAGAAATTCTACCAGTTAGGTATAATATTTATAACATGAATGGAAATAAATGTTTAATTATTTTGAATTTTTATTTTTATTATGCTTTTGTTTTTATCTTATGCAAATATTGATATGACATTTTTTTTTACAGTGAACTTTTGAAGGTTTATTACATTTTATTCTATTAAGAAATTTTTATCATTTCTTATTTTTGATTTTCCTCCGTTTATTACAGTGATGGATGCGGAAAGAGCAGATAATGATATGCTGTCAGCTTTAACTGATGATGTTGATAACTGGTCTGATGCTGAGCCACCATCAACAAAAAACTCTAGAAAGGGACAGAAAAGGAAAAGATATGCACAAGGTGGTCCGTCAAAGAGGCAAAAAACAGGATTTTGGAAGAAGAAATGGCCTAAAGCAAAAGCTAATGCAAAGAAGAGGTAAAAAAAAAAGAACATTAATACGATGCAGGAATTTAGTTTTACTTGTCACCAAATAACTTATTAGTTCATAAGCCACAAATGCATCAGATTATCATATTTTTAAACTTATAAACTAAAAATAATTGTTAGTCATAAGTAGAAATTATGTGAATTCCATAAACATCTGAAGAGTTTGATAAACTCTTGGTTGAATCAAAACAATGAGACAAACTCAAAACGGAAGGTGTCATCTAATTATATTGTAAAGAAAAAGACGCATTAAGTGATTAATCTTGTGCCAGTAAAAAATCAGTGATCTTTTTTTTTTCTCTTGAAACTTGCATGTAGTACACAATATGATTGACTTCATTTTCTTCCACTCCATTAGTTACAAAAGAATATTTCATATAAATTTATAGCAAATTCAAAATAATGTTCAAGAAAATTATTTTGTCTTGTGTCTTTGAACCCCTTTCTCATATTACCCAAAAATACCTGAAATATATAATAAAAATGCAGTGACATATTTTCATAAATGGATAAATTAAAGATTGATATAAATTGCCTTTTATATATAACAAAATTTCATAGTTGATTGTTTTACAGAGAAGTGTTACATTCTACTAATTGAAATTAATAAATTTTTACATAGTATCTAATAAATGTCTATATCTACATAATAAACATATAATAGTAGTAGGTTTTTATACAATTTTTGCCACATTTTCTACTGTCAGTGAATCTCATCTATTTATGTAAAAGAGCAATTTTTTTAGTATAGTTTTTTTTTTTTTTTTTTTTTTTTTTTGTATTTTATGCACAGCTACTGTGCGACTTACTAGGACCAAATTTGGCACCAGGGTGGATTATCACAAGTGGGATATGATGGCATAAAAATTATTTTAAAATTCAAATTAAATTATTATTTATTAAATGTTAAGTGATAAATTCGAGTGGTTTTTTGCCTAATTTCACGAATTTTCTGTATATATTCTCATCGAAGAATCATAATTTTTGTATTGTTGTAAAGTCCAGAATTTCCGTGTTCTAATACCAGCAATTTGAAGCTGCTGTATAGCTTTCCTGATGTTTAATGATTTTTAAAATTTTCAGAAATGCCTGAATTCTGCAGTCATATTTTTCCCTCCATTATTTTTCACATACATGCGAAAAAAGAAATTATGCTTCCAGTGTTTTAATTTATTAGTTCTTGCATTTTTTTTCTCTTTTTTTTGTCTTATTTTGCAATGTATAGTTATTGTATGGCATATTGTTTGTTTAAAAGAAATATTCTTTTTCCAAACTTCTGGCTTTTTTATTCAAACTATACTTTTATAAGGTAATAAAAAGGCTAGATTTGAAAGTTTTAATTCAGCAAGAAGGATTCAGTGTAGATTTACATTTGTTAGGGAAAGTTAGTAACAATATTTCTAGAAAAGAAATGGCAGGGGCATAAGAAAAAAATTTGGATCTCGAATAATGCGGATTATCAGCTGGTATGCAAGACAATATTCTCAGCATACTTTATTATAAAAATATGCTCAGAGCAATATGTTAAAAAATATATATCACGAGAGCAGTTAGAAATAATTAAAATCTCTTCAGGCTTGAACAACCTTTGGGTTCAATGTTATTTTATTTATTGTGCTACGTAATAATTACACGATGAAAGCCGATTGATAGGCATATATGGAGAGTACGGAGTTAAAGTGGACCAAGTCCATGTTTTGCCCCAACACTGCCATGGTAGTGTAAAAATATTATACTTTCTGTACAATAAAGAGTCCAGTCCATAGTTCAATTTATATCCACCGGGAAGCAAGAACACTTAGAAGCCCACTTATTATAAGTTCAGCTAATCAAACAATTACTGCATGACAATACTCACAGACTTACTGTCTGTCCGGCATGAGAACTCTGCTTGCCAACTTGTCTCGTGGAGTGCTGTCTTTATAACAATTGGTTATGTTGGGAGAGATCAAATTCGAATAGGAGGAATCCAACGGAAGTCGGGGTTTTTATTTCATTCTTGGCGCGAGTAAAAAGAGTATATGATTTGAAAATTTCTATCTACTTAAAATGGATTCCTCCTACGATAACTTGTTTCTATAGCGACCACCATCAACAAAACAACTTGGAGAGCAAGTTCTAATGGCAGACAGACAGTATATCAACAATGTTGATGTGATTTATTGATTTAAATTTGTATAGTTTACCATGCATGAGTGTAAATGTGCATTTTTCCACCACATGCAGTTTAGCATTAAATATTATTTCCTATTGAGCTTTAAACTCTTCATATGTAATTATTGGTTTCCTCTTATTCATTTCATGTATAAGGTAAGTGCTCCAGTAGTGGGCCACTTGAATTTTTAAGTTGAAAAACAAGAAATTCCAACGAAATAAGAGATATTCCTCTGGTAGGCTGAAACCCTTATCAACTAAATACCAAAGGCACAGCTTTTATTTCCTGTTTAGTTAGGAGCTAGAAAGTTTGTTGCTGAAGTTGGTCTCTGAGAGAAGCATTTTTAGCTTATTCTTAGTGATTTCCTTAAGAGGTAACTCTTCATTCAACTATTTTTTAGCATACATTCTATTTGTTTTTAAAATGAATTGTTATTGATATTATTTGATTATATAATGAATGTATTATAAACTATCTTTAAATTAAATAATATTGATAATTTATGGATAGTGAAGGGTGGCCCACTTTTGGATCAATGTTTTACAAAATGCTCCAGTAGTGGGCCTAGGAAGGCCAGTACTGGAGCACATGCTTTCTCTCAAAATAGACTGTTTTGTGATGTTTAATAAGAAGGTTATATCTTGTAAAGTCTTTTTATTTAATTAGATTTGCTTTATTTTTATCAGAACCAGTAGTGGGCCACAAGGCCCACTAATGGAACATTCTGACCAATTACTTAAATAATAAATATTTTATAGTACTGTTGAGAAAAAGACTGATATTCAAGAATTAGTTGGGCTCTGTAACGAGGCAGACAATAATAACTATCGCATTGCTGGACCATCGAAAAATATTCCATCACCATTTAAAAGGGCTCTTTTCTGGCTCCAGAGGGAAGATGATGACAAAGATTTATTCAACATAAAATATCAAGATTTAATATCCATAATGCTCTGAACAGAACTTAAAATGAAAGATTGATATTAGCATATACCTTTAATAAAAAAATTGGCTGTTAAAGAAAAAATATAAATCTCATGTGACTAGAATCTATAAATAAAAGATTTCACCTATATCAAGCCATTTTTATAGTGTATAATGTTAATATATTGTTATTATTACTATATATAATGCTTTTTTCTTTGGCACAATTGACAAATCTGGGTGGCCCACTTTTGGTATGTCCACTACTGGTACATCAAAAGTTTGCTATGCCCACTTCTGGTGCATAGGAGTGATCTAAGTTTTTAATTTTTTAAAAATTATATTACATTTATTTTGATATTTCAGGCGATTATTATTTTAGATAAAAGTTTGAACAACCATAAAAAAATAGAGATTAGCGAATCTTCTCAAAAGTTTAGATGATAATTGAGGAAATACCCTTAAGTGGCCAACTACTGGAGCATTTACCTTAGATGGAATTTAAGAATAGTGAAAAAGTTTGCTGGAAGTAATGCAAGGCTACTTATGTTTTTAATTTTTATGCTCTTCAAAATCATTAATGTCTTCCCATACCTTCCTAAAATCGGAGAAGCTTGAATTCATTCACCATATGTAGTTCTGTGTTAAAGCAATATTTTTTTCTATGTGAATGAATGGCAAGAACAACTATTCACTATACTCTGGGAATACTAGGCCCAAGACACATAATATAATCACGGGGGGGGGGGGGTTAATTATCTGATTAATCTGAGTGTATCTGTTATGTATATTTACGAATAAGTTTTCAAGGTATGGCTTTACTATGTACTTGATTATATTGTTGTAAACAACAATAAAAAAATGCTTTTTTTCTAAGAATAATATTTTAATAATTTTTCAGTATAAATACAATATCTGAAAGCTGACTAACATAAAAATGACTTTATAAATAAAACAAATAATTGCAAGATTTGCTGTTCAATATCGGAATAAAAATTTCTTCTGTAATCATTAATAATTTTTTAAAAATTTAAAACACTTATCTACTTCAACACTTCCATGGTACATTTAAAATCATTATTTTTAAAACTGATATTATGATTTATTTGAATTTCAGCTCTGCACCATCAAGCAGTAAAACCAAGACAAACAAGAATATTAAAATGTCCACTCTAAAGACAACTGGAACTTCAGCAAGACCACCAGGCTTCCTACCGGCACCGAAATGTTCAGCTAAACCTCTTGCACGATCATTCATGCCAGCACCTCGAGTAACGTTTATGTGATGCATTTTAATGAAAAACATATGATGCATTGTTTTCTAGATATACATAAAAGTTTAAAAGACTCTGTGAATAGTAATTTCTATATATTTTTTCACTATAACTGTACATATGCAATAAAAATTCATTTTTCATAACATTCTCTCAGAGAATTCATTTCTGTGCAATGAATGTAAAATATCTTTACATTTAAGTTGATAATATTTTATCCAAATCCTTTCCTGAAAAGAAATGATCATGTGTTTATTTCACTTGATTCCTTTTCAGGCTGCTCTTCATTTTTTACTTCCTTTTCAGTTTTAATGTGCAATACATTATCCTCGGATTTTGTACGTTTTACTTTAGCACTGTTTGCTAAAATGTCACTTTTCCTTTTTAAAGAAATTTCTTCTGTACACAAGTCTTGGACATATTCTTTGGGATTTTCTCCAGAATTTTTAATCTCATCCATAGAAACTTTATACTCGGGTATTTCCACGTCTAAAATTTTGGCTAGCTTGATCATTATATCATCAATGTATCCATGAATTATCAAATCTGCACTTTTATCCTGAAAACAGGAAAGAAAATTGAGTACTCAATAAAAATAAAACTTCTTGCTGCCATAAATTTTTAGGTAATTACAATAGCATATAAATTCACATGTTAAGTCGCCATTTCACAAATATTGTAAACTATGATGCCGAAATTAATTTAAAGCATAGATTTCTATAAAATTAAGCTTAAAACACCAAGACTAATAAGTGAATTGTGAATTAAAATCAGAGGGACAAAAAATCTTTATTTTTTTAGAAAAAAAATTGGCAAAATATCACTTTTAAAAACTTTAATATTTATGTAAAAAAGATTTTTGAAACACAGTAAAATATCAAAAAGTCACTTTTTAATTCCTTGCATCACCTCAAAAATAAATCGAAGGAAAAATTTTAAAAAAAATCAAAATGACAGCACATTGACTTCAAAATCTGGCTAACTGTTGGTATATGCCTGCTGAAAACTGTTTTGGGGTTTGGTAAAACTTATTGCCTTCATAGACAAAGCAAAAAAGAAACAATGGAATGCATTCAGTTCAGCCATAGAAGTGAAATGTAACTGTCCTATAAATAGAACGTTGGGCGTTAAAAGCAAACTAAAATTTACTTTCTATACATGGCGTGCCTAGAAAACTGTTTTCAGAAATGTTTGTAGTATTTTAAATATAAACTTAACTAGGGAATACTTATATTAATTTATTAATAAAGATGAAATATCCATTGACAGAAAAGTGGAAACATTTATCATATCACTATTCCAGATTTTAGCTCAAAAAAATGTTGCATTCTTTTTGAAACAAAAAACATTCATGATTTAATACATGGGAATGGTATAACTCGTTCTTACTTCTTCCAAGAACGATTTTTTCAAAATCAGTCTAGAAGTATCAATTGAGTAAAGCTAAGGCAGAGTTCCAAAGATTAGCTAATGTCTTTGAAAAGTCAGAAATTTTGGATATAATGAAAGATAAAAAGAAATGATAAATTCCAATGAGGGTAATTACATCACCTTAATTATCCTCAAACCTCCAATCTTGGTAAGTCACACCCCACCCACCCTTCATTTTTTTATTCAGATTCAAAATTCAAAGGATGCTAAATACGAGGCGTGTTTTTTAAGTACGGGCTGTTTTGTTGTATACACTAATAGGTGGCACGTGTGCCGCAACACGTGCTTACGTCGTGTCCCGGCATTCCTTGGGAACAACTGTGTTCAGTTGCAGCTGTGTAGGTAACCTGTACGGTCTGTTCTGTGTCTTTAAAATGTTCAAAATTATCGAATCGTCCGCCCCGTGCGAGGTACGATCGGTTATATGTTTTTTGTCGGCAAGAAACTAGTCTGCTGCAGACATTCACCGGCAGATTTGTGAAGTTTATGGAGTTACTGCCATGTGTGAAGGCAAAGTGGGTCAGAGACTTCAAAGCTGGCTGCAACGACGTCCATGATGATTCCCACTCTGGTCGCCCATCTGTGATAACGGACGATATGGTGGCTTCAGTGGAAGCGAAAATTCTTGAGAACAGACGCTTCATCATAAGACTCTTTCAAACGACTTTCCTGAATTGTTGAGGTCAGTGCTGTACAAGATTGTTTCTGAAAAATTAAACTTTAGGGACCCAATGTGAGCATAGTTTCTTAAACTCCTAACGGAGGACCATAAAAACAAAAGATTTGAGTGTTCACTGAATTTTTTGACTCGTTATAACAAAGAAAGTGACGCCATAATGAGTCGGATCGTAACGGGAGACGAAACGTGGGTTTCACGTCTCAATCGAATCGAAGCAACAGAGCATGGAGTGGAGGCACACACTCTCCTGTAAGGATCAAGGCCAAACAGACTCTGTCCCAGCGCAAGATCCTGGCATCCATGTTTTGGGATAGGTATGGTGTTTTGTTGGCCGACTTCATGCAACGCAGAACCGCCATAAATGCGGTAGCCTACGGCGAAACTCTGCAAAAGCTACGCAAAGCAATTCAAAACAAAAGACACGGCATGCTGACAGAGGGTATTTTGCTACTCCATGAGAATGCAAGGCCTCAGACCCGAGCTTTACTGGACTCTTTTGGCTGGGAAGTTTTGGACCACCCCTCTACAGCCTCGACCTTAAGCTGAACAATTTTCATCTTTTCCGCCATCTTAAACATCATCTCGGTGGCAACCACTACAATGATGACGAAGACGTGAAAACAGCCGTGACCTCTTGGTTATCGGAGCAGGCGGCAAGTTTCTATGAAGAGGGTATTCAAAATCTATTTGTAAGGTATGATAAGTGTTTAAACAATCTTGGCAGCTTTGTTGAAAAATACAGAAATGTATGTAGAATCTGAAAATAAATTTGGTTTTTGAAAATGTTCTTTCGTTTGGTTTTTATTTTCAAATGGCCCTTACTTAAACACGCCTCGTACAACACCTCCTTTAAATAAGATTTTCAAATATAAGAGAGAAATTGACTCTGTTTGTTGGCTACTAGTTGTTATCGGTTATGTAAATATGAATAGTTCTTCAGTTTTTCTCAAAAATAAAATGAGAAACTAGGATGAAGTTTAAAATTAAATGTGCGCTGATAAGCTTTTCCTTCATGGCAGATTTCTAAATAAGAATGAATTACACTTTTTATCTTTTTAAGACAGGACAAAAAGGACAGGGAAAGCACCAGGAGTTAAAAATGCTATCCAGATAATATATCACCACAATATAACTGAAAAAAAAAACCCTCCAAAATGTGTGTTTGTAATAAATCTGCAGCTGGTCATTAAAACTCCCCCCAAAAAATATTCAGAAGTATAAATTAGTTTTAAAAATGACAGTAATTATGTTTAACTTGCATGCTTTGTCGGTTGCAAGTTACATATTACAAGTTTTCCACCAGATTTTTTAGTTAAGATAGGAAAAATGACAGTAATTACGTTTAACTTACATGCTTTGTTGGTTGCAAGTTACATATTACAAGTTTTCCACCAGATTTTTTAGTTAAGATAGGAAGATTACCACTAGGTATGATTTGAAGAGTTGTTCCCAAGCAGATGCTCAGATCAGCTTTGCTACAAAAATGAACAACACACATAAAAATACTGCACGATATAATAAAATTACATAAGTATATTTCAGATTTTTTAAAATATTTTAATTCAGATAATAAAAAAAAAATTGTAAGTAATAGAACCATAGCTTTTAATACTATTAGAATTATTAGCCAAATCTCATTGTTAAAATCAAATTATAATACAATTTTTTGTAATTTA
Source organism: Araneus ventricosus (assembly GCA_013235015.1). Lineage (NCBI taxonomy): Eukaryota > Metazoa > Arthropoda > Arachnida > Araneae > Araneidae > Araneus > Araneus ventricosus. The sequence goes on from BGPR01001391.1 coordinate 224,325, forward strand.
AAAAAGCATTATTTCTAAATAATTTGTTTTTCTATAGAGCTTTTTGAAGGTTTGAGATTTTAAAACTTATAAATAGAAAGGTAATATTAAATTTTAAAATGGTTATGTAATATTAAATTTTAAAATTGTTTTGTACTACAGGGTAACAAAAAAGTATAGGGATCACCAGTAAAGTTATAAAACCTTTTTACATATGTAGCATACAGATCAAAAGCTCCGCTATTAGACATTCGATTGCAATACTGTTAGATAAAATCACAATAATGCCTTTGAAGAAATTTGACCAAATGCTGATTGGTCAAGTACAAGCACATTTAGAACTTCGATGGAGCCACAGGATTATACAAACCCATTTTAAAAAGAAAGGTATTGCGATTTCACTCAGCTATATCAGTCATATCAAGAACTCAAAACGATGAAAAATGATTGAAAACCAATAAAAAATGGACGGCAAAGCAAATTGAAGAAATCGGCTTTGCAGAAACTTGAGAAGATGGCATCAAAACTGGATCCACCAACACAGGCAAGCATGGCTAAAGCTCTTAACGTGAACATGTAAGCTATAAACTAAAACATACATTAAAGAAAAAATGCCATAAAAAGACCTAAATGTCATCACTTGAATGAGAGATCAGTGCAGATTAGGAGGCAACGTTCATGGTCACTCTACAAGCTTCTCCGTAAGGAGAGATGGCGAAAGTTCATTCCAACTCATGAAACTTGGATATATCTATCCAAAACCAATGCTAAATCTAAAGTTCAATATCTTAGTCGTGACTAGAACAGGTGAGACTCGATTCCATCAACCACAGTGTCTCATCCCAAAGGCGTAATGGTTTGGATGGGCATTTTCAGCCAATGATATTACCAAACCACGGTTTGTGCAACCTGGGGTCAAAATAAATTCTGAGTATTACATACAGAAGATATTAAAACCCTTTCTTAAGGATGATTGCTGCAAATTGCACCCAAATGGTGATGCTGTTTTTCATCACGATTCTGCCCCATCTCATGCATCTAGGGCCACCCAGAAATTCCTCACGGATCAGCAAGTGCAATTCCTGAGACCACAACAATGGATGCCAAACAGTCCTGACACTGCCCCATGTGACTATTTCCTATGGGGGCATCTGAAAAATAAACTTAATAAGTGAAAAGTTTCTATGCTGAGGGGCCTTCAAAAGGCTATTAGAGAAGGGGTGAAGAAAATCCCCCAGGAAATAACTTTGCGGGCTTTGAAATCATAGCCAAAGCGTTGTAGACGAATCTATTATGCCGAAGGTCGACATACTGAGAATCATCGCTGAATTTGTGTAATAACTTTTGGAAATGAAAACCTTCAAAGATGATCCCTATACTTTTTTGTTACCCTGTATTAATTACAATTTACTACGGAAATACAGTGGAATCTTGCTTAATGAGCAAAATAAATTGTAAAAAACTGACTCGATAACGAGAAAAGGGAAAGTCACGGATTTCGCGCCTGCTACTGTCATATCCACAGAGCTTTTATTTCATTTAAATTCTTATCAAAAATTGTATCTAGTACTTGTGCATGCACTTTTAACTGTAACCTGTTTTAACTGTTAATCAAACATCGTGTTTGTTTTCATTTCTTTTTTCTAGTAAGAAACGTTTTGAATGGAACGAATGGCTATGGTTATTTCCATATTTTGATTTCAGTAATATTTAAGGCTACGTTTTTTTTAAAAAACTATTTTTCTAACATACATTTACAGTTGTTGATACACTGCACAACAAAGGATACGATGCATTTCAGTGATGTATTTGAGTATTTCTTTTAATAAAGGTAACAGAACAGCTACATCAGTAGCACTCATTAAGCTTTTCATTTCTGATAATCCTATCTGCATTCCATGCTGGTTGATTTTGCATAAAAATTAAGATGGAGATGATTCACAGGCTCCTTAACAATTTTATATATAATTTTCTTTGAATAAATGTTATACATAAAATCTTTTGAGTATTTTTTTTTTCAGCATGGGACGTATTATCGTATTTTACATTAATATCTATGGAAAAAATTGTTTCGCAGTAAGAGTAAGCTTCTGGAATGAATTATGCTCATTAAACAAGGTTCCACCGTAAACAGAAAAATGTACCATCATGATGTACACAAGAAAGTTGAGGGGAGAAACTTCCCTTAGTTATTAATTAATTGGCTTTTTTCCCAGTGGCAAAGTTTATAAATTATTTTTCCTTTTTTATGCTTAAATATTTATGGAAGTAAATACTTACCGAGAGTTGAACTCTGCTAGATCTAAATCTCTAAAAGGCAGTTCATCTTCCCAATCTAAAATTGTGTCATATAATTTCCCTCTGCAACGTCTGCCATTTGACTTAGGTACAGGACAATAGTGCCCTGTATACTTCTGACCAACAGTAGTTGTTGCTTCATTTCTTATGAATAACCTAAAATGAAGTATTTTATTACAGGCAAAAACTGAAAATATAGAAAATTTTAAAATGGAAAAAAGGAAAATTATTTTGACCTTTCACAGTGGTTGCATTTGTCTAGAAACATATTTCCATGTAGTTCAGCTAATTTATCCGGAGGAAAACCAGATCGCAGATGTAACCCATCAATGTTTTGACTCACCAAGAAATGTATTAATCCTCTGTTTAATAAAGCAATCAATGCCATATGTGTGACTGTAGGCTTTGCTTCATTAAATGAAATACTAATAGTAGGCTTTAAACCTTCTTTTTCTAGAGTCCATACGCCTTTGGGACCTCTGAAAATACATAACATAGATTTAATACGTTGAATGTATTGATATATTTGCAAAACATTTTGTATTCTTTAATCAGAAAGAAAACTTATACTGATAAGCCATAATTAAAATAATTTTTAATCTTCTTTTCAAAAATAAAGTACATCAGTTAGAAAATGCTATTTTTCTCATTTTAAAATCATTGTGCTAATTACAGACATAGAAAGTTTTATTTCAAATATTTCCCATGTATGAAATTAATTTTTCATTATTATATTTGTGATTTGCATGCAAAAAGAATGTTTCTAAAATACAATTGACTTATGAAAAAGTGTTTTCTGAATCTACATTAATTATATTCATCAAAAAATATTTCAACTTTCACTGAACCTTCCTTTTTATTAGAAAGACATCTTATGCATATCAGCATGTTTGAAGCATATACATTTGACCTTCAACACATCATTTACTAACAACTGACATTTACAGTGATAAATAAAATTCCTGTATGTCCAATAATAAAAACTTTAAGGCTTTTTGAAAATTATGTACATATTTTCATGTCATATTCATAAGTATTTTGCATATAACCTTAAAATAACAAGTCAGAAAAGTCAAAATAGGAAAAGGTCAAGTCAAATATATATATAAAAAAAATAAGATACAGTTTTATTGAATAATTTTACGGTTTTAATTCAAAGAGCAATAAAACTTTTAGATAATTGTAAAATACAAGCTTGCTTTTTGATCTGAATGTTGATTTCGTTTCAGTTTACTTTATCTTCAACTAATTGCATATTGCTGTATTCTGATTATAAACAACGATTATATAATGTAATATATTTATTATGTTACAGATAAACAAACTTTTTACAAAGTTGATTATAAGTGAAATGCAAAATAAAAGGATGGTGAAAATTTGATAATTTATTCAGTAATTCCCAACTAAATCGGATACTAAAAGAAAAGAATATAAACATTTCATGATATCTCAATAGTTAAATCCAATCTAAAATTCTGGATTTTTTTCCCCAAGAAATTTTTTAAAAAACCCAGCATTTGATAATACATTTAAAACATTTGGCAAAAAGCCTTGACTTCCAATATCATTTTCAACTGAGAATAAATCTCAGTATTAGTAATAATATTGCAGTTTATTTGAGATACTGAAACTGTATTTCTTTTTTTAAATGCAAGTGTAATGGCTACATATATTGATGTCTGACAGAGCCTACATTTTATTAATTGTCTCAAGTCTTGTATGTAATCTATGTCTCCAAAGTTAATACATTTCCCAATACAAGGGTACAGCCAAGTTCAAGGATTCTTAACTTTATCCTTATGAGTAATACACATGCCATAACAGCAATGCAATTTTTTTTCTTTTGCATGTGGGCTCTGGGTTATGGGCCCAGCACATTTCCACTGCACCACTCTGCTCTATGTCGGCTAGTACAACAGTTATACCATTAAGTTATTAGAGTTTCACTCCTCAAGCATAAATAATCTGGTGGGTATCTAGTCACCTATTACACAGTATGATCCCAAAATATCCCCACATGAGTAAGGAATAGATTTATTGCTAATGAGGGAATAACAAATTCCCATTTTAAGAAGATGGAAAAATGATTCTCTCTAGCCTATGATCCAAAAGTTTCAAGCTCTGCAATGTCTTTTTAGAGAGCAAAGCATGAAAATATTGCATTCAAAACAAAACCTTTCTTTTTTTATAGACTGAAAGAACTCCTACAGAGGAATTGAATTTTAAAAAAAAAAAGCTGATAGATGTCCCCATAGATGTGCTTGAATATTAGTGCGGAGAAAAAAAACTTTCCTTCCCAACTACCAGGAAAGGTTTTCTGAAATGTCTATGACAATTCTGAAATTTTTATTCCTTTCTAAACTATTAATTTGCATGCAAAAAATTCTTTTCTTTTTCATATCTTTTTTACTTCCCTTTAAAAATAAGTACAGATAACATCGAATCAAAATTGAACAATTTATCGGTCAACTTAACCACAAAGAAAAGGAGTGAGAGAAATGTAAGGATACATAGGGTCAGGTGGGGTAAAATGGGTAGCCAAAATATTGTTACAAAGCTGACAAAATATATTCCATATCATAACTAGTTACAAAAAATTCTGCACCTAAAGGATCAGGAAAATTACAAGTTTGCTCTTATGAAGAGGATCTCATAATTGTTTAATCTTCAAAATTTATGCCAAGACATGGTTATCGGAAGGATCTAAAGTGTATAGTTAAAAACCAAAAGCAATTCCACACAAAATAGCACTTCCTTTGGCAGATGCCGAAAGTTTGCAACCAAATGTTTCTATTTTCTCTGATATGCCTTCAAGTTCTCAGAAACTGTCTTTGTCTCCACCTCTACATCACAAAGCACAATTTCTTCAACATACAAAGATTTGAAATGTGTAAAATTATCCAGTAATATTGACAAAAGCTGACAATTTCACAACTGCTGACATGAATAATTCAAAGCAAAATTGCAAATGTGTGCAGACAAGGGCTGATGAAATATTAACAAGTTAAGATGTAATAGAAAGGCTAAAAATTGAAAGAGAAAATAGCAATGTAATTTCCTTGCAGAAGAAATATCCGGAAATTATATTACTGAAAATACAACTGCGAGACAAAGTCTAACAGTAGATGCCAGGGTAAAAGAATTATATTTGGGGGGGGAAACCAAGTCAGAATTCATTGGCAAAATTATGGCTGTTGAAGGGGATACCTATAAAAAGAAATATTTGAAAAATGTAAGATGTGCAGCTTTCATTTTTCTGTCTTTAGATGACACAGATTATATCAAAGATGATCAAATAAAAATGTTGAATGAGCTACAATTTTTTGAGGAATATAAGATAATAAAATTGGGGGAAATTAATATTTTATTTTTTTTGCTAAATTTACTGTATAATTTGAGCCTTTTTAAATAAATTAATAAAAACACTTTTAAATCTTACTTTTACTGTTATTATATGACTGTACTGCAACAATTAATTTATTATGTTAACATTTGCTACTGTATCAGATTTGCATACACATTTTACCCCACAGTATACCCATTTTCACCTGCGTGGGGTAAAATGGATACAAAACATATGGTTAAAAACTATCTCCCAGAAAACATATATATCAAATTACTAATGAAACTTACTTAATTTTACTCTTAAGATGTGTAATATATAGGAGAAAACAAAAAAGTTTTTTAAAAGTAATATTTTGACAATACTTTTTAAGTGAAAAGCTAAAAGTATGGTATTTTCTACACACTTTACCCCACCTGACCCTACAGTTAATAAAAAAAAGAAACCTTTGCACTATATATTAGGCATGCTTGTAATTTAATTTACTATACATTGTTTTTTTTATGTACAGAAATATTGTATTTAATAGCAAAATTATTAAATTAATAACACTTTTTATTCTAATATCTAAACTCTATACCACTACATTTACATTTTTGTATAGATATTAGCGCAAATTAACTATTGTCATAAATAAAAGGAGAAAAAGCATTTTTCTTTCCAGAAACTACCCTCTCACAGACCTTTCTTGCAGAGCTTTAAATGTTGAAAATTACCTAAAATCAGGAATGCCAGCTGATGTACTTATGCCAGCTCCAGTATGTACTACTACATGCTTAGCATCTTTTATCATTTGAGCCAGTTTCTCAATTTTTCCATCTAAAGATGATGGATCATCATAAATCTATAATTTTAAAAAAAAGTTGAGAAATAAGTATTTAAGAACTCAAAATAGTTTAATAACAGAGATATTAAAAAGTTTCAATAAACTGCTGTTATTTTATTTCAATAAAACTATTATCTTAAATAAATGCTTGTTCATACCATTTTTCTTTTGATTAGAATTTTTTAAATGTTGAATAAATAAGAAAAAGTATAATAAAGTGTTTAAAAGATTATTTTACTCTAACACTACAAAAAATATGCATTAATACACTCTTCATCATACAGCTTTGCATAAATTTGATATAAAAATTGTGTTGACAAAATGGAAATAATTTCAACCTTGGTTAATGAGTCATTTCAAAAATAATATTGTCATGTTGTAAATACCGTAAATTTGAAGCACCTGCGGCACAGTGGTTTAGAGATCTGTTCCTCCGATTGAAAAATTGCCGATTCAAATCCAGTGATTGTGCACTCAGTCACTTGTCACATGGAAGGAAGTTGGGTTCACAGGGGTGAATTATTTTATTCTGCATGCTCAGGATGGACAGAATTCTCATTCATGTAATCTAATGTGACCATACATCCTGATTTTTGGTAGCCTGTCCTCTTATCCCCAAGCACAGCTTCGAGATGCCCAAATGTCCCATTTTCAGAAAGAGAGAAACACAGGATAACAATTTCATACCAATCTAGTAGCCTGTCGATGATGGAGCGAGTTGATCCGAAGTCTGCTATCTTTACACCGCATAAAGTGAAAGAATGAAACACTGGGAATATTTAAACCGAAAGTTGTTGGATGGAACACTTTCACACCAATAATTTACATCATATGAACTTTCGCATAATTATTGAATATATATTCTATGTTTGCCTGGCACTAATGCACAGATCGAAAGGTCTTTTTTCTTATGAATAAACTGTAGACGAGCTAGAAAATGCTGTAGCACGTTGCAATTTATAAAGCAGCGTAAATTATCAAAGTAAATTTTAAGAAATCCTGTCAAGAATTTCATTCTTCTTTTAAATCAACACCAAATATACTGAAGCAAAAATCTGTCCTTCAGAAAAATGCAAGATCACATGAAATATTTATTTTTAGTGTTTATTCTTTTCATTACTAAATAAAAAATGTAGAAATATGTGAATTCTTAAATTCACATAATATTACCTAAAAATTAAAAAATGTCCTGTTTTGAGGGAAAAAATGGTCACTTTATGTATACCATAAATTCATCACTGTTGAATTTGACTGGCATAAAAACCTGAGCAATATCTACTCAGTATCCAAACTCATCTCTTACAGCATATCTACTGTTAAAGTTATATTTGTTTTGGGTTTGTCAATGTTACCTGGCAGTTGTGGAGAAAAAACACTTGATCTTTTATATAATCCCATAGATAATTAAAAAACAAGAAGTTGCATCAGAACTTCAGGGAAACAGTAATAAAGAGACTGCTCTGGGTCTATATTATATCCAATCCATCAAAAGAAAAAAATTAATTACATATCCAAGTAAGAGGAATGAAGTTGTAAGAAGAATAGCACACATGATTCTTCTTTGAATACAGAAAATAACGCTTCAGAATGCCTTCCTCGTAATGATTTGTAAAATGACATAAACGGGTGTTTGGTTATGGAGATATACCTTTGCTATCACCCTATATCTTTACACTTTTTCTGAAATTTTACTCAAACAGAAACAAAATTCCAGAGCAGCAGTAAATAATTTTATACAAATTAAAACAGCCTTTTTTTTTTTTTTAACAAGTTTGGTTTCCAAAAAGGGAAGAAAAAAAAATCTTATAATTTAAACTTAACCAAATGGTTCCTACTCACGGATTTAAAAAAATAACTGCAACTCTATACTTTAGTCTATTTAGTGCAACTGATAAAAAATTAGCATTCAGTTTGGAATCATCAACTATCAACATTATTCATTCAGGATAGAAAAGGAAAAAAAAAAAAAATCTAAAATATATATCAAGCCAGAAGATTCCCCACATAATATTTATGTGAATTATAGTACATACAAAAGGTGAAAATTATAATTTCAACAATAATAACTGAATGCTAAACGTTCTAATCGAAATAATTGTCTGTAATATTTAGAAACTTCAACAAATGGTGTTTCCGCCATTACATTTTCGAATTATTTCACAAATGAAGAGTATTTAATAAGCTGTAAAGGCCATCTTAAATTCACATTCAATGAAGAACAAATTTTTTTCCCCCTTATATTCAACCTTTTGTATTACATAAAAATATATTATACACATAAAACAGCAATTGAATTTTATAAATTTAAGTGACATCTTTACTAAATTTAAATCTTGAAAAATTAAAGTCATGTCATTCAGCAGGTTAGGAGATTTTAATTTTAAGTGTTCAAATCATAGCTCAGTTCAAAGTTATTAAATACCTAGAGAAAATTTCACTTTCATAATCAGGGTTCTTTTCTTCACTAAAACCAGGTATTAATGCTTCTAAAAAGTTTTGAAGCTAAATACTTTTATATAATAAACTATAATTTACTCAGCTGTTATATAATCTTGAATTATAAGTTTTATTTCAATATTGACATGAAAATAAATATTATTACGTTCAAAGAATCAAAAATGAAAAACTTATAAACAAAGGATTATCATTAACAGAGGAAAAAATAGCTTAATTTGACTGAAACATTTGGCATTTCAGTTATTAATCACTTATTTTTAGCTGAAAGCTTTTTATGGGATTACAGCCTTTGTTGCTTCAAATCCCATAACTCCTTTCATTCAAGATAGCTGAAAGCAAATAATAGCTCTTAATTTCAAAAAAGAATTATTCATAGCTAAACATTTAAAAATCTTCATTTTTAAAATTCCTGACTGAGAAATAATAAAACAGGATTCAGAAATTCACATTTAATGTTTGATTTTAACATCTGCATAAATAAATTTCATCCATATAAAGATGAAACTAACACAGGTGCTACTAATGATTCCATTTAGTAGCAGAATATTATAAATTTTGATAAAAAAAAAACTAATACTTCGGATACTTTTATTTATACCAAAAAGATGATATCTTCAAAATTAACTAAAATTTTAAACTGATTTTTCTGCAAGTAACTTTAGATAATGACAAAATATTTACAGTATGACAATTTTATGAAAGTAAATTTTTAAAGATATAATTCTTACTGGAACTAAAAATTAAGTTTATAGAAATTTTTATACCTCTTTTAATCCACACACTCCTTTATCTTCATATTTAGACAAGCCGTCAGCATAAGTACACGACATACTTAGACACTTTAAAGTAATAAATGCTGATATTACATGAAAAATGAATATTTAAGACAATAAAACTTCAAATTGCTGGTTTTTCCCACATAGAATAAAATAATACCCTGATTAGATAATAAAATGAAAAATACTGAATGAATGACTTCACTTGCCTAGTAGTAATTTGATATCACTATTGTTTACAAACATAGCAGTCAATACTAGTCTTGTTTAGTGACGGCATTGATAATAATTTATGCGCTTCGCATACTAAGGTTGGCTCTATCCATAACACATGGTATTTATATTTTTATATATTTTTTTAAGGACGAGTTTTCTGGTTTGTTCATGAGCAAGTACTACGTATTTCCTGTGTAATGCTAAGTCAATGGATCTTTAAAGCGGAAGTCCAACATACAAGCAGATAAAGTGAAGGTTTAATACATACAAACAAACCAGAAAACTCGTCCTTTCTGTCTTTTTACTGTTTTGAAAGATTATAATTAAGATATACACAGAGAAGAGTTCGGTCCTTCATAATATACCATAGTTTAATAGATCTGTGATATATGCAACAGAAAAATAACAGTTTTATCGATCCTATTTTCTTACCATTCAGTACGGTCTTTAGCTCCTTTCTGTGAAGAGCTGGTGATATTGGAAGATCTTAAATGCTATTGAGTACATACCACAGGAAAGACAAACAGTAAAGATGATTATTTTAATTCAAATTTAATTTATAATATTAAAATGTACTAAACAATGTTTTCTAAGTTACATTCGTAACCATTTGTGGGACAGTAGATTCTAGCAAAGATGATATAAACATAACTAGTAATTCAGCATTGCAGGGGGCCTACATTCAAATAAGAACCATATTTTTGATTATAGCAGGAAGTTTAATGCTGAAATTTTCTTCAGCTTTTCCTGGAGAACGATTTTATCACACTCTTGTGCGACAATCATTCTAACAGTCGAAAATAATTTTTGCTGTCTCCGGTAAAAGTACGCATTTCAACTTTGAAACCTCGCATTGGTTCTGAGTTCTCACGACAACCAAAACAAATGTGGTTATTTACAGGGTGAAATTTACGTATTTGTAATATAAAATTAAATTTTCTTTAAAAATGCTCTCTTTACGGTTTCTAAGGCATGGCGTTACATCAAAGCTTCCCTTGATGCAACTAACAGGTTTGTTTAGATTGATATTTGCATTTTCCTATTAATCAGCTTAAGACGTGATTTGTTTCACAGTAAATTTTGTAATGATGATTTTTAGGAGTTGCTTAGTTTTTAAATTTGTTTTTGTAGGCAATATGGTCATTTATGATTTATCGTCATTTATACCGAATTAATTTACTATCGACTAATTATTAACTAGACTGAAAAGGTGTTGTGGAAACCAAAAAGAGTATCCGAGAAATAGTATTTTCTTTTAAAGTGACATTTAATAAATAATTTTACATTCTGTTTGTTGCGCGGCTGAAGTTTAGATGCTATTTAAACATTATGTTTTGAAAAATAATCGTTATTTGACTGGACTTGCAACATGTTTCTTTTGACTAACATATAATATTCATTACATCCTATAAAAGGGTACTTTTCCGTTAGCCGGGCGCAAGCGAAAAATCGCCAAATAATGTAGAATTCCGCCAAATTTTGGCGACATTTACGCCCGCCGACTTGGCTCGCAATTGGCGACTTGGCTCGCGTTTGGTTCACAGTTGGCAACATTTGCGCCCGGCTAACGGAAAAGTACCTATAAAAGCAAATGTGAACTCAAATAGATACCCTCCTATGCATGAAAATATTGGAAGAAATATTGAGTGAAACTTTTATTTTGCTATGAAATTTTGCCTAATATAATTTATTTACTTAAAATAATGGTACAGCTTTGATATACGGCATCACTGGTGATAATTTTGTTTTGCCAACTTTTTTCAACAGCTTCTATATAGGACCCCATTGGCGATATTTTGTTTTGGCGACAAAATGTCGCCAATACAAGATTATTGCCAGTGATGCCGTATATCAAAGCTGTTCCAAATCATGGTTTAATTTTTAATACTATGGATACTTTTCTGTAATTTTTCATTAAAATATAGAGAAGGAACATATTTTTTTAGTATCATATATTTGTACGAATAGTAATCCATGGCATTCTCTGAATCATTTATTTGTATTTTTTAAACTGTTTACAAACCTGCATTTTTCATTTTATGTTAGTGCAAAGAATACCTAACTTTTCCATTCTCATGAAGGTTAACAAAATTTGCACAAATATGTCGAGCATAACAATCTTGCTTTGCGAAGTTGCCAAAAATTATGTTTCATTGAAAAAGATTGCTATATTTGGTGTAGAACTAGGCTGCTGTCAAGCTAATAGAATAGCATCTTCTTTCCTTATTATAAGTTTACTAGCAGTAAGCGCACGGCGTTGCCCGTGGAATTAGGACTTCAACAAAAAGAAAAAAAAAAATGCCCACAATGACATGAAAAAGTTTTGAAAACAAAATCAAAACAGAAGATACACATTATTGATTTTGCTGCTTATTTTTCTTCGCAACAGTGACATTTGAGCTGTAGGAAAACAGTACAGAGTACGTTAATCCAAAACAGTATTAAAAAATTGCAACATGAAAATCATTATTAAACAGCAAACAGAATGCGCAACATAAACAACATGTGTTTTTTAACAAACTTTTATGCTTCACTATCAATAAGTACATAAAACAAACAAATCAAAAATATAATTCAAAACGTGATCCTTCCACCTAACAAAATGTTCTACATGAGCTTGAAGTGTAAAGCAAAATTGATCAGAACATAACACATGGACACGCACAAAGAAAAAATAACCAAAAGAAGAAAAAATCCCGTAAACGGTGTAATAGTTCATTCAGACTAAAGCAATTCGTCATATTCCGTATCTATCCTCATTCATGGCAGGATGGCAAATAAAGCCATCGCTCTAATTTTTTCCGGCAGATGGCCCACACTTTGATGGAACAAGATTTCTGTAAAATAACACCTTTGAAAGAAACATCTCTGACCCCATCAACTAAAAAATTAATTAAAAATTGACTTAAAATGGTATTTTAACCGTTCTTGTTTTAAATGGAGCAGAAACATTTTATTTATTAGCTCAAAACATTTCAAAAAGATAACAAAATTAGAACGTGAGTCATTTGATTTTGAAATCTTAAAATTTCAATTGAAAACTGACTATTATTTAAAAATTTCTCAAAATTCACTAACTTACGTTAGATGTACGAAACAAACTTCAATAGAACGGAAATCGGTTACTCTTTCCGATAATGTATCTATTTGTTTCGTACAGCTATCCAAAATCATTCTATTGAGAAATTAGTGCGAAAAATCACCCAAAACAACACAAAGCATTAAATAAAAAATTTTCTAGATTAAATTTTAAAGTTAGAGTCACCATTACGACTACCTGTGTGCCAAATTTCATGGCTGTAAGTGCGATAGATTTGTTTGGACTTCGCACGCAGGCACACACACACGCGCACAAACATTGTCTTTTATAAGTATAGATTATGAAAGATACTAGATGCCCATTAAAGTTCTGTATAACTTTGTTTTATTAGGGTCAGGTGGGGTAAAATGGGTAAACAAAATATATGGCTTATAAAACAGCATATTTTTAACTATATAGTTTTCTGAGTTGGATATTATAGTTAGCTGTTCTGACTTCCATTCCTCAACTGATATTTTTTTTTTTGCACTTTCTTTATAAGTGAGTGATAACACATTAAACTGAAATGGACAAGTTTATGCCATATGTTATGTGTTCTAACTTTCACTTCCAGGACCAGATTATTTAGGAATTCTTATTAGTGGCATAATATCTTTTTTAGGACACTTCTGCTACTGCCTCAACTTGCAGCTAAGGAAAGAAAAATTTCTTCTTTTTTCAATCTCATATTTAGAAAATGGGTATATGATTAGGCTTAATTTTCTGTATCTTGTGTAGGATAGATACATCATGATTTTTTTCTTTAAATAAATAATTCATTTATGATAAATTGAAAATTAATGAAACATGAAGGTACTTTTCCGTTGGCTGGGCGCAAATGTCGCCAATTGTGAACCAAACACGAGCCAAGTCTCCAATTGAAGCTATTTGGCGCAAATGTCACCAAGTGAACCAAATGCGAGCCAAGTCGCCAAGCGAAGCGATTTTCCATCAGCCGGGTGCAAATGTTGCCAAATGTGAAGCAAACGTGAGCCAAGTCGCCAAGAGAATGGTTGTAAGAAATTTGGCAGAATTCTACATTATTTGGCGATTTTTCGCTTGCGCCCGGCTAACGGAAAAGTACCAACATAAATATTCCATATCATAACTACTTACAAAAAATCCTTCACGTAAAGGATCAGGGAAATTACAAGTTTGCTCTTATGAAGAGGATCTCATATCGGAAGGATCTAAAGTGTATAGTTAAAAATCTAAAGCAGTTCCACACAAAATAGCACTTTCTTTGGCAGGTTACAAAAGTTTTCAACCAGATGTTTCTGTTTTCCCTGATATGCCTTCAAGGTCTCAGAACTTGTCTTTGTCTCCACCTCAAGAGTATAGATCACAAAGCACAATTTCTTCAACATACAAAGATTTGAAATGTGCAAAATTGTCAGCAATATCATCAAAAGCTTCATATTTCACAACCTCAGACATGAATAATTCAAACCAAAATTGCAAATGTGTGCAGACAAGGGCTGGTGAAATATTAACAAGTTAAGATGTAATAGAAAGACTAAAAATTGAAAGAGAAAATAGCAATGTAATTTTCTTGCAAAAGAAATATCTGGAAATGATATTACTGAAAATGCATCTCTGAGACTAAGTCAAGCAGTAGGAGCCTAGGTAAAAGCATTAATATTTGAGGGAAAAAAGGAGGCTGGAAACCATTGGCAAAATTATGACTGTTGAAGGAGATACCTATAAAATGAAATATTTGAAAAATTTAAGATGACACAGATTATATCAAAGATGATCAAATAAAAATTTTGAATAATCCACAATTTAATAACAGGTCATTAATTTTTTTGAGGAATAACAGATATACAGAATCATATGTTGGGGAAAAAAACCCTATTTTATGTTTTTCCCAAATTTACTGCATAATTTGCACCTATTTAAATAAATTAATAAACATTTTCCAAATCTGACTTTTACTGTTATTATGTCACTGTACTGCAACAAATAATTTTTTTTTAACATTTACTACTGTAAGTATAAGATTTGCATATCCATTTTGCCCCACAGTAGGTATACCCATTTTCACCAGGGTGGGGTAAAATGGGTATACAAAACATATGGTTATAACTATCTCCCAGCATTGGCGAATCTAGGATTCCGGTCTGGGGGGGGGGGCCGGAGGTCATAAACACTTTGTATCATCGTGATGAATGTCAAATTCAAGGCTAAAGTAAAACAAAACACTTTAACTTTACAGACTTTACTTACCTGACAATAAGAATCATAAACAACAATACAATGCTTTCGATAATTTAATAAAAATTACGATGAAATAACTAGCCAAAAAATGTCTTCGACCGCGCCAATGCTACAAGTACAAGTTGAATGACTACAAAAGTAGCAAAATTTCCGAACCTTTCAAGCTAGAAAGCAATGTTGAAACGTTTTTATTATTTTTTAAAGAGAAAAATTAAGAAAAAACATTTGTAATGATGTTAAATTAAATCAAGAATTCTGGCTTGGGGCGGGGGGGGGGGGTAGCCCGACCCCCCCCCCCCCCCGGATTCACCACTGTCTCCCAGCAAACATATAGATATCAAATTACTAATGAAACTTACTTTATTTTACTCTTAATATATGCAATGTATAGAAAAAAACAAAAAAGTTTTAAAAAGTAATAATTTGACAAGACTTTTTAAGTGAAAAGTTAAAAGTAGGATATTTTCTTCCCATTTTCCCCTACCTGACCCTATAAAGGTACCTCACTCGGGTGTTCGCTGACATTCATCATTACTCTCTCATTGTTTTAAAATAACTTTCTATTTTTCAAATAACTTCATGTATGACAAGAGCACCATCTACAAAACTTTTTGAGTAGTATTTAGGAATGAAACCTTCCGGGAACATTTTTGCTCGGTATATTTAAAATGATATTGAGTTCTTAAAGTTAATATCTCTGATGAGAACCCTGCATTATCCAACTCTTGCTAAGTGTATGCAGCATATCTCCATGAATTTTATAAACTGCAGAGATTTTTACTATAATTGTATCTGTAATGGTTCTATATTAAAACTTTTCTCACATTATTTGGTAAATACAGTGCTTACGCATGAATAGATTTTTAATTGTGATTTTTTTTTCTTCAGCTGTTCGAGGTGTATTATCAGAAGCTTACTTATGTGAAGATGCATGGCAAAAACGGTTGGAAAGTCCTCTTTTAAAAGACATAAAAATGGGTAATAAATTTTTTCATCAATCTTGTTCATGGTAAAAGTATCTTTGATAGGATATGTCAATATATATATGCAAACTTTAAATAACAAACTAAAAAAAGAAATTTTTTGTGTGAAATTTTTTAGATCTATATTTTGTTGAAGTTGATAAAAAATTTGGAACAAAAAGACTTGTTAGTGGTGTTGAGATAGATTTGGTAAGATAATTCTCTATTCATTCTTAAATTATAGCCTTTGAACTGTAACATATGCATTTCATTGCTGTACTTCCTCAATAGTTCTTCTTTCATTGTAATACTCTATATCTTTTGTCATATTTGTGTATACTTCATCTTGCATATTCGTATTGTATTAAACATCGAACTAAAGCATTATAGAGAACTATAGTGAATCTTCACACATGAGCAAAATAAAAATAGTAAATCTTAATGTGTCTCTAAAAATATCTTTTAAAAAATTATTATTTTAGCTTTCAATTCGAAGTTGTTTTTTTTAAGTAGCATTAAGTTAGGTATTTGAATATTTATTTTACTCTTAATACAACCTACTATGCAGTTTTATAATTCTCGTACAAAAACTTTTAAAGCTCTGTTCTGGTAATGGGCAAGTTATTATTACTTACATTTAATAAAATATTTTTTAGAAGATTATTGAAATATTAAGCTAATTTTTGTTTTAAGCTTACATTTAATAAGTTCATAATTATGATATTATGTATTTGAGCATGTGTGAAGTTATAGTGCATTGGATATCACTTGAACTTTAAAATGAATCTGAAGCATTATTTCTCATATTTTACATAATAGTAATTTTTAAATCATATTAATAATACCTTTATGTGATTCATTTCAGTTTGCCAATAGTATTCAAGATGATTCAAAACTAGATGAACTTGAGCATTTATTATACAGGTAATGTAAACTGGTGATATATTCTGTTGGTATTATTGCAACTCAAATTCCAAGGAAAACAATGAAGTATTGCATCAATGGGGCTATGTTTTTTTATTTGAATTGGGAGGGAAAATAACTAAAATTTAGTTATCAAGAAAAAAATTAAGAACAACAGACAAATTTAATTTTCTGAATTGATTTTAGTTTAAAAGTCTGTTTATAATGATTAAAAGTAGTACATTGACATTTTAAATGAATAATTATGAAAATAATGTATCATCTGTATTTTGTGTAAATATCAAATGATAACTGATTTATATATCTTGTTAATGAAACTTTTAATAGTGCAAATTAATTCATGTTCATGTAATTAAATATCACAAATATTGTTTAAGCTTTAAATATTAATGAACTGCCATCTACTTGTATCTAATTATATTTATTTTCCAAGCATTAAAAATAATGCTTTTTCTCTTTATTTTATTCTTCCTTTTTTATGTGATTTTTTAATCCTTGTATGAAAACATCCATACTGAGATCCTTCAATGAAAACATAAACTGACTTTTTTGAAAGGGTTGGCATATTTTCTGAATAGATTGATGGTGTTGCACAAACCTAAAGACATCATTCTGTATCTTTCCAATAACACATTGCAAAGATCATTTATGGAAAAACACTTGCACAGTTGATTGTATTCATCACGTGTAGCTTTATCATCAAAACAGGGAATCTTCTTGATGGACATTGCAGGAGAATACAGGATGACACAATGATTAACATCAAAATGAAGAGTAATAGGAAGATGATTCTTCTTCTTGACAATTGAAAATATGAAGAAATCCATTAATGCTTTCAGTTCATCAGTTGAATCTATGTCTGAAAATGGATGGATTTTTTTAGTTTAAGAATGAAGGATTCCATTATTTATGTGTGTTTTAACCAAATCATGTTTCTCATCAGTGACAGAGAGAAAAGTGCAAGAGCATAGCCAGGAGTAAGAGTGTTCTCTCTGCAGTTACAAAATAGAGATGAGGTGTGAAGTCATGTTTCTATTCCAGGGCTAATGTGGTTTTTTCGCTTCTTTTCAACATTTGAAATTAATTCTTGATTGTCAAATTTTAGGAGCCCACGGTAGCTGTATTCATTTTTATTGCATCTTTTCAGTCATTGCAATTTCAGTATCGTAACACTGGTCAAAGTGAATTGACAATATTTTTTAAAAGAAATTTGAGTTAAAGCTGAATTTAATGAACAATTTTAAAAGTTCTTATATATACAGGGTTCGTACTCCTCCTGAAATTCGTGAAAAACTCCTGAATTTTGCTTTTTTATTCTAAGGGCCCTGGAAACTCCTGAAAATTGTGTTTTTTATCCTAATATTTCTTTTTGTCTCCTGAAAAATTATACTCGAAGAGCAAAATATAAAATTATGATAAAACATAAAAATATGACGTTTCCGTTTTTGCTTATTGATAGAAAGCCGATGGAATCCGGAATTCTTATTTCTGACCTTACTTAGCTCCGAAAGAGTCTACCGCGCATGTTCTGAGTCACCGCAATCGGGAAAGATGGGAGAATTGATATTTAGTATACTTTTTTGCCAGTTTTATAAAAATTTCCACACTACCCCCTTCTCCCCTAAATTGATTTTTTCACATTATCTCCTGAATTTTCTGTACTGTACTCCTGAAAAAATCCTTAGAAATTCCTGAATTTTACTATCATATATACATTATGAACCCTGTATATATTAAACATTAACAAAATATTTTGCATGTGTATTCATCCATTTTTATCTAAATTCACTTTTTTCATACATTATACTTAAATAACTATCATAAAATACTCTAATAGTTGACTTTCTCTTTCAGATTTCGAAGAACAAAGCGTGCTACTGAAATGATGGATTCTACCAATTATGCAGTTATTAGAGCATTCTTAAAATATAAACAGTATGACTCGCTGATGAGAATATTAACAAATCGTGAAAGTTATGGTGTCTTTCCTGACTTATATTCTTATAATATCATTATAAGCACATTTTTAAAAGAAAAGATGTATGCAGGTAAGTGATGCTGTTCGTATATTAAAAACTAGTTTTTTTTTTGTTTGTTTGTTATTGAGAAGTGTCTCTAAAGATTTTAAATAACAATTTTTAATATTCTAAATCAGCTATAAAGGTAAATCATACTTTGCTAGAAGACAAGTGTGATATCTGTTTCTGAGAAGATATGTCCATTGATGATATTACCATGAATTGTATTGTGCCGTTTCAAAGAACACTGTTAGCAGGAGAGTACCTTTATCAGATTAGAATTGTTTTCACAAATGCGTCCCTAAAAATGTATACATGCATTGAATACATTTTATATAAATGATTAGTAACAAACAATTAAGTGCCATAGTTCAAAGTATTTAATACTGTAATTTTCCATTGTTTATGGTTATAATTTTTTTCATGATTACAATACTTTTTCATAATTTGAGTGTTTCTTTTAATCATCATAATTACTGTTACTGAGAAACTGATAATCGTCATTTGAGTGGTTCAATGTTTGAACTTGAGAAACTGATAATCGTTATTTGAGTGGTGCCATGTTTGAACTTATTGGGTGTTAAACTCATTGTTTGCTTTGGATTAATTGGACATTTTGTCGTCAAGAATATTATGATTGGTGAAGTACCTAAACTTATGGAAGAAGTGCTGTATGCTGTGCATTCAAGAGATGTTTTTGATTGAAACATAAAACTTGCAGCAGGATGGAGCACCTCCACATTCTGTCATGACATAAGGGGCATATCTTGCTGTAATTTTTTGAACAGATGATTAGGACAAAGAGGTAGCATGGAGATTTACCCATGCTCACCATACATCAACTCAATTGATTACTTTTTGCAGGGGCACTGATTCCTTTTTTTTTTTTTTAAGACATCCTGTATTAATAGCTGAAACAACATGAAAAGAAAATTGGTGTAATTCTTTAGGCCACTGCTTGTCCCAACTTCCAAATCAGCAAGTTTACATACTTCTCATTCCAATAATATCAACTGGAAGGTTGATACCTAGTTTCTGGAATAGAAATTGTGCACGCTAAGCCCACAGCATCAAAAATGAGCATCAAACATTTTCCTTTGCTTTTAGAAACATCTTATGACTTCATTAGTTATATGAGTGGGAATCTACTAGCTTGTCTAGTATAATAAAATTAAGAAGTCTTCATTTTTTTAAACTCTATGAATGAAGTAGAATAAACAGTGCAGCAGTCCATGTGGTATTTGATATGGGCACTGGTTGGACTTTAAAATGCATCCTAAGGCTTTCTTCGCCATGGGAGTAGAAACTTAGTAGCCTCACTACTGAACAAAACGAATTGAACAATGAAAGGCATTCCATCAAAAATTTATCTGACTATTTTCATAATTACTGTGCTGTCAGTGTCTCATCATGAATGAGCTTTCTGTTTAGTTTAGTTTTTTTTTTTTTTTTTTTATTTTTTTTTTTTTTTTTTTTCCTAATTTCTCTGTATTTGAATTCTTTTATGGTCTTATAAAGTTTTTGTGTGTGTGTGAAAAGTAGGCATTAGATGGTATTTTATTTCTGTTCTAAGCTAATAGTTTTGTTTCATTTGTAAAAACTTGGCATGAGAAGCTTTGCCTTATATTTTTCTGTCATATTTTACTCTGCATTTGGCAAGGGAATATGAAATAGTTTGAGTTTTATTAAGCTTTAATGATGATGAAATTCGTTCTTTGATGATGTGAAAAATTCTGAAATTTTTATCAAGTTTTTGTAATTATCAGCAAATCAACTTGCATATATAATTAGTATCTCAACCATTTTTAAGTTTCCCCCCTATAATTTATGAAGTTGGCATTAAAAATAACAATTGAAAAAAGTTTCATTGTCCATTTTCCTTATGTTTTTAGTTAGAATTTAATAGGCACATTTATGTAGCATAGTATTATCTTATGCTACTGTTTGGAAATTTAAATATATCTTTTGTTCCAACTTCTACTAATAACTACTAAACAACAACTAACTTCTACTAATTTAATTCTTTTTCAAAGTAAAGGAGAGTTGCCATATAGCCAAATAAGGTTAGCTGCCAAAAATTTTTTCATTGGTGATTTATGTATAAATTTCAAATTTGTCACTGAGTCTTACTTGCCAAAAATCTGTCATTACTTGCTGCATATTAGAATTTAAGATTTAGCATGCACAGCTTAGTTATAAACTAAAAATGAGAAGGAAGAAAGACGAAAACAAGAAAAGGGTATCGTGGAATGTTACTCATCAGGAAGAAAATATCTCATGATATGTAATATATTTTCTATTAGGATTTTTAGACTTCTTAATAATTTTGTATTTGACGATTATAGCAGTTGTGAATCAATGACCAGATATTTCAGAAACTTGAGGTTCCTGTTGTAATCCCTGTTAGTGATGAATAATCGTGGAAATTCTATTGATGCTGTTTTTTATTCTTTGACTATGCTTTTCTGTATAGGGTACACATTACTTTGTTAGTCATTTGTACACCTTTGATTTTTCAATTAAAGTGAGCCTGCTGTTTGTGTAGAAATCCATATTATTGCAAAGCAGCACCGTAAGGAAAGTGCTGAATACTATGTGCATTTCAAGGCTTTGAACTGTCATTTAAATTATCATGAAATTGGGGTTTCTTTTTTTCATCCCTTTTATTTGATTACTAGCTGCCTTCGACAACCGTCTTGTCCACCAGGAATATAATTTCATTTGAATCTCTTATGCATTATTTAATATTCATGGTTCCATTAAAAAGTCAGTTTAATTTGTGATAGTCGTTTAATGCATTTAAAAATATTTTCAGAGGCAACTCGTACAGCAATCCTCATGATGTTACAAGAAGACTTCAGTAATAAAATAAGCCGTGCACTTGGAATATATTCTTGTCAGATGTTTTTAAATAACTGTGAATTAAGTGATTTAAATCCAAAAGAAGAGCACGAAGAAAACCCTGCTGGGAAACAAAATGATGATGCTGATGAAGAAGATGTGGTAATTTAAATTTTTTTGTACCTTTCCTGTTATACAAGAATATAAAATGTGTTGATTAGTCTGGTGAAAAAAATTTTACTGTTAATGTTTTTTCTATGTATTCAACCCCTTAACTGGATTTTTAGAAAAAAATTAGATCCATAAAATGTTGCACTTTTTAATTACAATTACTAATGCAGTTTAAGTTTAATAAAGGGTCATTCCATGTCAAGTGATCCAGAGCTGATTGCTTGACCATTTTATAATCAAATGATTTTTTTTTTGTAGGTTGATTCCTACATAATTAGAGAGTCCAAAAAGACTAATTTTAATTTTTCTTATATTTTTCTGAATTTCGATGACAGCCTTTTTTGTTTCACAAAACGTGCTGATTTTTGCATTTGTAGGGGTTTGCGTTAACTTATATTACTCGGAGCTGGTGAACCCGAGGTTGATGAAACAAAAACCAGTTTATTCAGGAAGATACAGCCTTTATTATCTCTAGTACACTTTTAAGGAAAATTGTATCCCAAATAGCAAAAATCAGCTTAAAAGTTTGACTTTAAAAATGACAAATTTTCAATTTTTGAAGCCATATAATTTCCAAAAGGAATCTATTCTCCATATTACTTTTGTGGGGATGTGTAGCTACCTTAATGTACTGTATTTACCAAAATTTCAAACCTGAGATTTGCTTCTTTTGAGAGTTACTGGCTTTTAAAATCCGAAAATTTCAAAAAAAATCCAAATTTTGACACCTTATATCTTTGTTGGGGCATAGTTTAAAAATCTGAAATTTTTACAAATAAACCCTCTATTGTGTTTTATACTGCTGTAAAAATTTCATATTTGATATTTATTTACAAGTCAAGTTAGAGGACTTGAAAAATCCCATAAAAAACGTATATTTTGCCAAAAATGACGGAACATTAATTTGACTAAGTACTATTTTTATCATTAATAAATTATAATAAAATATCAACTAATATTACATATTATATATAAACTTATCTTTTTTACATGAAGTAGCTTGTGCACACTTTAAATGTATAATGAAGTTGAAAATTTTGAATATATTTCATGGTCACTTTAGGTTCCACAGTATAATTGAGGCTTCTCTATTCAGTATTTTATAACACAGTTTTTACTATGGTTACCATTGTTAAAACACTTTAAAACTTCAAATAAAAGTATTGATATATTATTTACAACTAACACATCACAAAAGTATTAATATACTATACACTTGAGTCAGGTTTGTCGTTCTACCTTGATTTGTATTCATTAAGAAGCTTTGATATTTCTTCACTTAGTTTTGGGGAAATGTCGTGTCCTTCCAGTAGTTGTTGTACTTCTAAGGCACTTAATTTCCTTAAAACATTGTTCATGGGCACCCAAGTCTGGTCTTTCTCCTTTTTCTTAAAAGCTGTCTTTGTTCCGGCAGGGATGATAAAATGTTACAAGCACATCTTTATTTATATCACTAATGTCATTCACTTCTGCCAGCCACCATTGGCCATTATACACACATGCAATAGAATCTCTTGTGTGAAATGTTATTTGTACAGCTTTTGTAGTGGAATGAATTTCATGTTCCGTAGCTTGTGAAGTAATGAAGCACTTTAACCTGAAGTTTAAATCTGTAAAAATTTCAGATTTTTTAACTTTTCCCCAACAAATATATAAAGTGCCAAAATTTGGAT
Source organism: Araneus ventricosus (assembly GCA_013235015.1). Taxonomy (NCBI): domain Eukaryota; kingdom Metazoa; phylum Arthropoda; class Arachnida; order Araneae; family Araneidae; genus Araneus; species Araneus ventricosus. The sequence goes on from BGPR01001391.1 coordinate 248,108, forward strand.
TTTTTTGAAATTTTTGGATTTTGAAAGCCCGTAACTCTTAACCCTTTCGGGACGACGCGCCTTCGTCCAAGACCTTCCCACCGGACGGAGCGGAGGAGAAAGGAATTGTCCCACAGGACGGGGGTTTTTCATCGCTAAGCCTAACTTAAGAAAAAAAAATCACAAAAAAAAAGTTTACGTCCTAACGTCGTAATTTTTGGTACCATTTCAGATTATTATTTAAACTGTGATATACGTAAAAATTAGCATTAAATACTCATTTTCCTTTAATTTATATGAAAATATATATAAAAAACTTGCTTACCTTGAGAAATAATTTTTGAAAGCATTTATTCTAATTCTTCTGAAATTTTAATAGGCAAAATATATAAATAAACTTTAATATTAATAAAATAAATACCAGAAAGACTATTTAGAAGAAGAAGTAGAAAAATTTTAAAACGAAAACTGAGCGTGAAAAACCTCGAAGCAGGAAGGAGCGCAAAGAAAACACTAGAAATATAACTTTTTAACTCTTTTTAAAATGAATCATCACTCTCGTCTGCTAATTCGATCATTTATCATACGAGCATATTCTGCCTCAGATAAATAACGCTTTCTCGCCATAATAAACTGAAGTCAAGGCTTTCCGAAATCAAAAGCAAAGTACGCAATTACGCGATGCGTAACTAGAATGACGCAACTAGACTGGCGGTAAAACCCAAAAGGAACCCCACATAGAAGCGAAAAGAAATAAATAAAAGTATTCGGTGAGATACTGAAACGCACTCACCAACGCAAACCACGTGGAGAGTGAAATATCCCAGCTCTGTTTATTTACATTACGTTTTGGACCCCCCAACAGCTGATGAGAAAATACCAAATTCGGGCAGGAAGTGAACGAACTGAAGGTCAGGTTCCGATAATTATGTTCAGTTCAAAATAAATGGACACAGGGTGCCATCTAGTGGTCTTTAAAAATTGTTTCAGCTCAAAATGCGTATATGCATCAGCCGTCCGTGGGCGAAAACTCCAAGCGTACCAAATGTGCATCGTCCGTCCGTGGGCGAAAACTCCAAACGTACCAAATATGCATCGCCCGTCCCGAAAGGGTTAAAAGAAGCAAATCTCGGGGTTGAAATTTTTGTAAATACAATACATTAAAGTAGCTACACATCCCCACAAAAGTAATATGGAGAATAGATTGCTTTTGGAAATTATATGCCTTCAAAAATTGAAAATTTGTCATTTTTAAAATCAAACTTTTAAGCTGATTTTTGCTATATGGGATACAATTTTCCTTAAATGTGTACTAGAGATAATAAAGGCTGTATCTTCCTGAATAAACTGGTTTTTGTTTCATCAACCTCGGGTTCACCAGTTCCGAGTAATATAAGTTAACGCAAACCCCTACAAATGCAAAAATCGGCATGTTTTGCAAAACAAAAATGGCTGCCATCAGAATTCAGAAAAAATTAAAATTAGTCTTTTTGGACTCTCTAATTATGTAGGAATCGACATACAAAAAATCATTTGACATGGAATGACCTTAAAAGTTATCTCCAGTTTAAGTATCTATAACTATGAAATTTAAGTACTTGGAGCAATTTTTTTAATGTTTTTGCTGAAAGCTGGAATTTTTTTTCATAGCCATGTGCTACACAAGAAAGCAGACTTAACCTTGGTAATACTAAAATAAATTTGAAATTATAAGAATTAATTGGATATTTGTAACATGCATACATTTTCTAGTTTATTAGAGGTTTGTTTTTGTGTCATATAATTTGAAGCAAAATGAGAGAAAGAGTCCAATACCATAGCCTAGGAAGTATTATTTGGTGTTTTGGGGGGGATTCCTTTGCCAAAATCATTTTCTTATACATTGTTGGAATCGCTTCTAAGAAGTATCTCTGTATCTAATTTAATGGATTTGGAAGAAGTAACAGATCTTTCCTTACATCTACAGTAGTGTGCTAGGCTGTGATGTCCATTCTGAATTCCAACTTTTCCACTGTATTTTTGATATAGCACACAAGAATTCCACATAGAAATATCAAAGAAATTGAAGAAAAATCTTTGTGTAGACATTTCCCCCCCCCCCTCTTTTCTTTATGATGCATTTACATTACATGATGTATTTGGCCCATTCTGTCACTACTCCCCACTTTGCTATTGTACTAGGCAATGCACTATTGTAATGTTGAGATAAGAGAAATCACCTGACATTATAAAAAAATGAGAACAAAATAGCAAATGAATGTAATGACATAGCCTGTATCATCAAAACCAAGAAAGTATAGAACCTGTTTCTCTATTTTTTTAACATCAACTCTTTGCAACATTAAAGGTTAGTTAAGGAAAAACAGTAGCAGAGTACACATGCTCTTCTATTGTCATAAATCAAGCAATTTATCACAATAGTGCTTGTATTGGCAAAAACATTAACTAAATTATTTTTACTGACTTAAATTGTTGTGCATAGCGTATTAACTTTATTTTACTTTTCATATTTTTCAAATCTTGTGTTTAATTTCGTATATCAAATGGGAAATACAAATATATGTGTATTTTTATTTTTTAGCAACTGGTCAGAGTCCCGTTCTTGAGAAATTATTGGTTTGATGATCATTTTGATCTCACCAATCCAAAGCATCTTGTAGGGAAAACTTTTTATTTGATTGGCCGAGAGATCAACAGCGTGTTAGGCAGATCTTGCCAAATTATTGGGCTTGCGATGTATGAAAAGTGGGATAAAGCTGCTGCCTTGCTAACTACTTTTTCTCAGTCGAAAGATTCTACGATATTGAATGAAGCTGTAAGTAGCATTTTTATTTCCTCCCTTTTAATATTAAGACCTGTTTTGGTTTTAATGAAGTAACTTACTTTATTGTATTGGTTTCAAATTTAGTACATTTAATAAATATAACTTTTTTAAATTTCAAAACATATTCTTGTTTTTTCTTTGACTATGAAACTGAAAAGGAATTTTGATCCTTTACATAATTAATTAAATACCGGGTGTCCTTTAATTACTGCACAAACTTGCATAGTGGGATTCCTCATTCTTGGAGGATAAAAAAATTTTCAACTGACCATTTGAGAAAGTTGCACTTAAAAACCAATGATGTTGCATCCAGTCACAAAAAGAACTTTATTTGAAACATGAAAAGTATTGGTACATGCATGAAGCTTAATGTTTACAGGGTCTGTTTTGTTTAAAATGACTACCTTGCATATCAAATCATGATTGTGTGTGCTGCAAAATAATGGACTGATCTTGGTATAGCAGTGTGGTTTTAACAGATGTGTAAGCAGCATGAAGATGAGCAAATAACTCTGCTGTAATTGGGGGTTGGATGCAGTTTTTTTAAATGGCCTCATACAAAAAATCGTGTTTTGTGATGATTTTAGTTGCGAGTATATGATTTATAAACTCTCATGTTTTAAACAAAGTTACTTTTAAGTAAACTGGATATGACGTTGTTTATTCAATTTGATATTTTTGAAAACTGGGTTCATAGAGATGTAGTTCTTTGGATACTTTCCATCATCTGAGAGTGTGGTACTAAACTTGGCAAGCATAAAAGTGAAATTTTACTGTATTAAACCATTGTCAGTCCCATTTTGACTTACGATTCAGAGACTCGGGCTGTGACCCAGAGATATGAATACCTTTTGCTGTGTTTGAAATAAAATTTTTTAGAAGAAGTGGAATAGAATTGGATGGAGTGTTGCGAAGAAGATAAAACTATGAGCTATACAAATGTTTGAAGAATATTGATTTAATTAAATTTATAAAATTACTGATGGTGATATGGAAGGTCGTGTTATTTGCATACCAGCTGAGAACATCCTTAAAAGGATCTTTCTAGCAAAACCAATGGGCAAGCATCCTAGAGGAAGGCCTAAAATTAGATGGATTGACAAGGATTTTAATATTAGTAAATCAGCTTATTGTAAAAGTGTCACTGAGAATGGGCCAGGATGGAGTAAATTCATTTAAAAGAGCGGGACCCTCTCTGGTTTGTCAAGCCATTGACGTGAGTGATTATGAGAGTTAGGAATCACACTATACCCTGAGTTTATGCAGTAATTATGGTATACACTGTGTATCAGCAAAGGTATAATATGTTAGTGAATTGCAATTCATTTACAAGAACTACAATCATTTACAAAAACTGCAGAAGCTACTGTACATTTTTGAAACATATATTTAATTCTTTTAATTAGTGTGACTTCAACTTTTTAATCAATTATTAACTCCAATTAAGACAAAAAAGCTTATTATATTAATAAATTTCATTATGTTCCATGTTTATTCATAACTCAAACTCGGATAATAAATTACTTGATTTTCTTATAAATCATTGTTTTTAAATCAGTGAGGTTAACTGTATGTAAAGTATCTGTAATATACTGTTATTGAGTAATTTTTATCTTTACTTTCATCATTTACTTTTCAATAAGTTTACAGTTTCTTTGTAAACAGTTACTGTAACAAAGTTTTGATATTAGATTTTGAGCACTATCCCAAAGAAGATGTTCCTTTATATTTTGCATGAAACTGCATAATATTATGTTTTGCTTAACAACTGTGATAAGTATTTGAAGAAAATTTAGAACTGAATTTAATACAATGCACGTTTTCCACTAATATATATATCACTGCAAATAAAATAGGATGCTAGTTCAATGTTGTTCTTTCTCTGGTATAATTCTAATACTTTCTTCTTCGTCTTTGTAAATCATTTCTAAGCAATACATGTTTATAAATTACTTTTAGAGCGTGTGGTAAAGCAAGTTATTTATTTTTAATTGTTCAAAACAAGATTTTGTTGTGATTTATTAATCATTTTCTGCACAGCTAATGTATTTTATCTCAAATTTGGTAGATTGAAAGGACGAAATCATTGATCGAAGAATTACCAGATGATGATGAAAACACCAGGGAGAAATTATTAACTAAATTTGATGTAAGTCATTTAAATTAATTAATTGGTAACTTTTGAAACATTATGTCTTATTAATAAGCCCACAGTTTTAAGATATGCTATCTTATAGCTAACTAATGAATGTGGTTTTTTTTTTTTATTTATAAGTGGTTATTTATATTAATTTTGCTTTATTATTTTTTAAAATTTATTAAGTGTGATTGTTTAATTAATTTACACAATATGTTTACTTTATATTTTTATTGTTTTAATTTTATGTTTTAAGATGTGATATGATGTATTTCCCTGATAAAGACTGAAATTTATTTTTCATTTTCATAAAAAAACTACTAAAATTTTACCAAGCCATCATCATCAACATGTTAATGTGAATGTAGTTACCAAGCAATGTTATAAAATTTATTGTCATGAAATGAATACATTATCACTGTTTCTATTGTATAAATAATGACAAGATGAAATTCTGTGAGCCTACAGAATCTATCTCTTAAAATTATATAATGCTAGATAAATAAAATTGAGACTTTCATGACTTCTTCAGGTGAATAGTTTTTCTATTGGTTATGTCTGCACTTGTCACACGAATGCTCTCTTTTCGAGCTTGACATTAATTAGCTATATCTTTTATTGTTTGTGTATTGTAATGTGTGTTTAGTCTTGATATTATTGTCTATGGAAGAGCTTGTTGGGGCCTGAATATTGCTTGAATTTCAGATTTTTTTACATTCAAAAATTTGGAATTTCTTGATTTATGAAATATAAGCTAAAGTTATGTTTTAGAGCAAATATATCATTCGGAGATTATTAATATGTGTGACATTAAGATAGAAATTTGATCATTTTTAAGCACTGATACTCTAAATTCTCTGCTAACTGTGAAATAATATTTATTCCCATTCAGCTAAAATATTTGGGAATAAAATGCATCTCAAGGCTATCTGTTGAAAATTTTAGGAATATTTATTGAATATCTGAACAGCTTACTACAATTTTTTTACATTCCCTGAACTATTGTCCCTTCCTATTAACATTTCCTTCTGCTTGTTCAAGTGCATATTTCAAATATTTGAAGTAAAAAGATTACAAAAGTCTGCATTAAAATATTGTGTTGATCATGCTGAACTTCAGATGTAAGGAATGGAAAATACAAAGGAAGGAGTTCCTAGAACTGAACAGAACACATCCCCCCTTCCCCAACAAAAATATATATTTTTTTTAATTATTGAGAAACCGAAAAACTAGGCAACTTTGCAAAATGATGCTGTGAAACAAATTAATTTTTAATTAAGCTTTGAAAAATTTGTGATTTTTGCGTTGCTGACAAAATTCTTCAAAAATAAGTGTGTATGCATGTGTATCACATTAATGTTCTAAATTATTTGGAATTATATTGGGTTTGTACGTCATGCTAGTTTTCTGAATTTTTAAAATAGTCTCAATAATTCTTACTATTGTCAAATATTAGTTTTCATTTTAAATTATTCAATTATGTTTTTTTCATTCATAGGACATTTTCAAGAAAATGAAATCTGATTCTAAAATCCAAGATGGTGACGTTATGGCTTTGCTGGAGTCGCATTTGAAAGAGACACTACAAAGTGAAAGAGACGATATTGAAACTCAGCAAAAACTTTTTTCTGTATGGGAAAATGAACGCAAGGAAGCTCTCGAAAGACAAAATGCTGAACTAGACAAAGAAAGAAGGCTGAAGGTGATTGAAGAGAAAAAGGAGTATTTGTTTTGGAAGGAGAAATTGTTGTTCTTTTTCGAAAATGAAGATAAAAATATGGAAGAACTGAAGAAAGTTGAGGAACTTATAAAAGCTTTGAAAGTGCATAAAAAAGTGCAAGATACATATGAACCTCCTGAAATAGTTAAAAAGGCACCTCAAAGAGTTACTAAATATCAAAGATTAGCACGTGTCAAAAAAATATAATATTTTTAGATGCTTTGTTATGTATATTTTAAATAAAGAATGGAAATGTTCTCAGCGAGTTATTCATTTGAAAGAAAATTGTTATTTAAAAAATTGAAAAATAAGTTTCCATAACTTTGTTCATTTTATTAAATTAATGTTTTTTTCTTTCCTTTAGAATTTAATTCATTCTATTGGCATACAAAATGAATTGATGGAATTCAAATCAAAAACGAAAATTCAACTTTGACCCTTCTGTACAGAAAAGCGCACATTTAGAAAATCCCCTTTTCAAACAATAAGCCTATCGAATGAACAAACAGCATTGTAAAATTTAAAATCCAGTATAAGTTATTTTTTTAGATTAAGTTTTATTTCTTTTTTCACCAGGCCCTTTATCTATATTGGAATCGTGCAAAAATGTCCATGATGCTTATGTGGTTTGGCTACATGCCAAAGGGATTCAGACAGTCTGTCTACATCTACAAGTTAGGATACACAGGAATGCTGTTTTGATTCTTTGATGATTTAATAACAATTTCATAATTTATTTTCCTAACATAATCTGTCGTCCTTTTTTTTTGTTTATTTTGTGCTTGTTTTTTTTTCTCTGAGTGTCGGGAAACTCTGAATCTTTTTGCTAACTTACAAGATCTTCAAAGTATACAATGGAAATTATTGCTATACGACTGTGTTTTTTTTTTCAACCAAGTTTAGAAGCCTACTTCCTTTTTCATTTTATGTTGATTCATCGATGCGGAACTTTAATATTAAACAGAAGTTATACTAGAATTAATTCATTTTTCCACTTCTCAAAGATCTTTTCGTTGAGTTATGATATGTCCGTCGCTAATATTCTTTTTATTTAATTCATGCATGCAGAACTATTTAGAATACTTTAGTTTTTGTTAAAGGGGTTCTTTCTTTTTCGTGCTTAATTTTGGAATTGAATATCTTTATATTTAATAATTTTTTCCTTAACCGTTCTTTGAAAGGCTCCTTTTACTTAAAGATTTGCATTTATCATTTTTTTTTTATTTGGTAATGCATTTTTGTGTGTGTGTGTGGATTTTGCATTATTTTTACTCGGGCGAAACAAAAGTACTTGTTAAAAATAAAGTTATTAGCAAAACAAAAGTTAGTATCAATTGGTTCACCAGTTCTCTTTTTCATGCTTTTTTTAAAATTTCTTAAGCAATCTGTATGAGATTTTCTTCAACTTTCATTAGTAAATCTGTGACAATCAGATACAAGATATTTTTGGCAAGCTAAAAGCCCGTCTTTAGACAGGCACAAATCTTCTAGTTCTTAATAAAGAACCTGGTAATAAAAGCGAAAGAAAACGATATAGTACAAGCTTAATATATAGTACAAGCTCTTTTTTCAGACTATGCTTTTATTTCTGTCCTTATTCTTTACTGATAAAGGACTAGGTGGTAAAGCTTTGGCTTAGGGTTCAATGTTTGAAACCTGTTTCTAGCAAAGATCCGTCGTGTGTGTGGACATGCTTGCTTCTCTTATAAAGAACAGAGCATATATGTACATAATACACAAAGATACAAAATTGAAACATAGATGTAAAAGAACATAATAAGTTTGAGGGATAAATGGTATTTATTTTAGCATTTAATCGTTGCAATTTTTGATGAAAATGCACCAAACTTTGAAATGGCATATTATGAACCTTTTTCCATGGTTATTCTATTTTTTTTTTATTCGTTCTTGGTAGGGGGGTTCCAAGTTTGTGATAAAATATTTATCAATATCGAATTCCATAAAAAGAAATTAAAACAGCAATCAAAAGAATACTTTGTATACATGTTTAATTTTGTTTCTATGATAGCTATTTCTGAATATTGAAATAATTTTGGAAAAATTTTTTACTCCGACTGTGACGAACACTTCACCTGAAAAAAAAAATTTCTGTTTTTGAAAGACAGGTCAAATAGTATGGCACTGTTTTACATGGAGCAAAGACAATTATATATCATTGCTACATCTTAGATAATTGTAAATTTTCTGGACAATAATTCTGGAAATTGTTTCTGTATGTTTTTTATTTTATATATAATTAGTTTATGAACAATTGTAATTATTTTCTACCCAAGGCATCGCACATGAATTTTATATAATTTAAAGCATTACTTTACATGACGTTTAATAAATATTCAGTATTTCAAAAACTGATAAGTTACTGCTCATTGTTCAGAATTAATATGTCATGTTAATTTCGTTAGAGCTTCATGTCAACTACCAAAGAAAATGGTGATTTTTTTTATTCTTGCATTTCATAAGCATGTTTTTCTTAAAATCAAGTTTGTGTTATTTTTCAAACTATTCTCTGAAACATTCTAAAGTTTGACAAAATTTTAAAAATATGAAAAAGGTATTTTTGACTCATCATGAATGACTGATAGAAGTAATCTGCCTCTACATCTGTATTGTATAACGGAATGATCTGAAAGTTTTAGAATTATCCGAGTTTGGTGTCATTCTTCAGTTTAGATTTAATTTGTGGAATGATTGTTTGGATCACTCTTTTTCCCATAAAATCACCTTTCTAAAATATTTTAATTAAAAACATGCGATATGAAGCGATTTATAACGTTGTGGTTCTCTGAAAGAAAATGAAAAAAAAAAAAGTGATAAGTTGTATCGAATATATTCATATGATTTTTAAATATCCCATTTCTTGTTTTTATTATGTTTCAATATATAATATGAAGTTAATCTTCTTTCTGAGCTTTATGATTCGTTGAATGTTATGTAGAAAATAATAGTTATTTAGTCGGTAGTAACTCTAGCATAAAGTAATTTTGCTACGAAAAAGGCAAGTGCATTTTCTTTTATTCAATGATTCCTTAAATTATTTCAATATTTCTTGCATAAATAGGCAGAAGTCCAGGTGAGAAAGCTCCAGTCCCGATGACACTAGACCCATTCTATTCGTCTAAATGATTACAGATGTTTCACAATTTTCTTCAGAGCTTTCGATATTCGGAATAAGTTTGATTATAGGGCTGGGTGTTAACCACAGTTTAATTTTAGTTGTGTTAACGTCCCATTTTAAATCTATGCAATTTGGTGCAGTATGGCCAGGTTTGTCCCTTGCGCCATAAAAACCTACAACCTACCTAAAGCTATGATGTAAGGGCTATTTTGTGACAGACCTTGAACTGTAGACGGCAAGCGGGGAGGATATTTGCCCCCCCCCCCCCCCCCCTCTCCAAATGAGCCAGAGGAAGGTATTGACTATAATAGTAGCGTACATATATGCTTAGATTGCATGATTGTTGGAAAAGTTTAATAAATTTTAAAAATGTTGCTAAAATTTGCGGATTGAAATAAAGCTTAAAATAGTTAAATAAAAATGCCTAATTTCCTTAATTTGGCCTCATAAGATCCAATATGGCAATATAAATTGCAATCCAGAATTTTTTCTTTCATAATTATTCTAATCAAAAAACATTCAATTTGTCTGAAAGGTTCCTCGGGGGGGGGGGGGGGGGGGGGGGGGGAGGAGCCTGATTCATTCGTTCCTTTTGGCAGTGGCGTAACAAGGGTGAGGCTAGTGCCCTGGGCGCAAAATTAAGGAATCAATCGGTTGTATTTAATATAAATGTAGTTTTTTTGGAAGCTCTTATTCCTAAGATTCTTAAAAATTGAAATGATTTCAACCAAGTGTGGGAAAATCTTAAGGATACAGTCACTTTTACAACCCGGAAACCTCAAGATGCGACAAAATAACAAGTAATATTATATTTCAGAGATTTGTTGACCGAAGCCCTCATCGCGAAATTAAAAGCTCGTTTAGAGCGACCACCTTACCGGGTGGTATAAGGGAGGACGATTATCTGCGCAGGGTTCCTGATGCTTTCTTCTGGCCTGATGGTTCTTAAGGTTTCTCACAGTATGCATGATAGACACTGAATGGACATCAATTTCTTCGGAAATTGGTGATAAATGGTTAGCAAGTGTCATTCCTATTTTCAATCAGCAAAGAGTGAAGAACGGGAAATATACGTCCTTTTTTTTTTTTTTTTTTTTTTTTTTGCACGGAGTAAAAGAACTCCAGCAACTTTAAAAGATGTATGTCCTCTATCTTTAACATTGTTTTCAGCACTAATATTTGCATAATTTGTATAACGAAAATCCGATAGTGTTTAGAGAACGTAGATGCAGTTCTTCTGCCAAACTATAAAAAAAAAACAGGGAGAGAAAAGACCTCATAAAGTTTTGCAATTGCTGGTAAAAATTAACAGATCTTAACTTGACATTGAAAAAAAAAATGTTAAATTAATTTTCTTTAAAATAGCAAGGATTTTCTAAAAGAATTTACAATTAAAATGCCAAAGAATTAAATAAACTTGTAAGAAAATTTAAAATTAAATTATGAAGTACATCTCAATTGTTCTGCTAAGTTTACAGCAGATTTTTTTCCAACAAAATGATTTTTCGAATAAAGTATTAATGCCTTTGCATGTACTTTTCATTTGTATATTGCGAAAAGGTAGTTTTGAAGATTATTAACCTGATCATGATAATTCTAAGAAGTAATATCGTCATGCCCGTGCCTGAAGTTCTTTTGGATATGATGTCTATATTGTATATATTTTCATTTATTTCAGTGAAAATTATTCTAAATTTAAATTTTAGACCGATTACTTCAATTTTAGTGTTTTAGTTTTAATTAAGACGTTTAGTCCAAGCTTTTGTCTCGATAAAATGTGGAATTATGTCTTTGCCCGTGATACCTTCGGCATTTAAAAGTTTTATCCCACCAACAAGCAGACGTAACTTTTCTGTCAGATTTCCCCCTCTCCTCCTTTTGTTTTGCAAAACACATTAAATCCGAAAAAATTGAAATTATACTATTATCAAGTTAAACATCTTTAATTTTTTTATATGATTTAATTATAAAACTCGAAATTCCTCTTGGCAGTTTTTGTTAACTTCAGTTTTACACTGCATAAAATGAATGAATCTAAATTTATAAAATTACACTTTTATAATTATATTAGAAACTTTGCTGCAGGCATCTTTTGTATGTTTATTTCACACTTTCACCTGATTTTTGAACGGAAATATTTAGCTACTTTTAAATATACTCCAGCATGAAATGAATTATTTGTTATTCATTATGTCGCAAAAATTTGCCTCGGTGGTAAAAATAATTAATATGGCCCAAAAGAAAACTGGGAATACACTTTCGATTACCTTCATAAGTCAGAAATATTTAAGAATCTATAATTTCTTTATGAAATTTTTTAAATCTTCTATAGTTAAAAGCGTGATTTTTCTTATGTTAGCTCCGTTTGTATTCATAAAATATGCAGCAATGAAGAAGAAAGAATCGGGGGCTGAAGGCCCCTCAAAAGTGTTTTATATGTTATTTTCAACTCAAGATCAACTCGAAAATGTTTCACATGTTATTTTTTAAGTTTATTTGCACTTTTAATCTTTGCACTCCCTGGCATAAAGTTCCGAAAAGATGGGGATCGCATTTCAAAAGAAAAGAGGGGGGGGCGCAGTTTTGGTATTTGCCCTGGGCGCCATTTTATGCAGATACGCCGCTGCCTTTTGGGGGAGAGGTGGGCTGAAAAATGCCCATTTTAGTCGATGGATTAAAAGTATAAATATCTTGATTTGATATGCAAGATTAATTTGCAACAAAAGATATTATTTTATTAAGAATAATGTACAAAGCAGGCATTATAATATCACATATTTGAAATTATTTATTTACACATCTATTTTGTATGGTTACAATAAGATACTTTTTTTTTAGTTAATTCCTTATGATTCAGTGGTAGGCTCTTCTGTTGTTTCTGGAATAGGTCGGCATACAGGTGGTAAAGCATAATTCATCTAAAAGTAATACAATAAAATTGGATTTGTTAATATTATAAATGCGGAGTATAATAAATTTTGTATACCATAAATAAATATAAATGTCAAAAATGCTTTTTTCAAGTTCTGATTTGCTTTAGAATTTCTAGTGACTGTTGAATAATATTACTTGCTGTATATTATAATTTACAGTGTAAAAAGAAAAGATGTACATGGAAAAGATAGATTTGATGTCATCATTTAACGGCATATGTAGCCGCAATGAAAATTGCAGTATTTATCGAAATTTTGAAAGAATTAAAATTTTTATAGTTACTTTCTCGAATAGATTAATTAATGGAAAATGGAAAGAAAAATCACTCAATCTTTAGAATTTCTTATACAGAAAATCTCAATAATTTTTTGCGGTATTGTTTTTAATCTATTATTTTTCCGTGTTACACTAGATCAATTTGATCGATGGATAAAACGGAATAATGAGATTTTAAGCTGCAAAGACAGAGCGATTTGTTTTATTCAGTCTTAAACTTAAAAGAAATCACGTACGTTTTGTAATGCTAAATCTCACACACATGAACATAATCTTAAAACTTTCTCAGAAGCAAAATGTGTTCATCTATTGGACGTAGTTATGCAATCGAAAATTAATTACCGTTGCTTGTAATTTGGGTTTACTGTTGTAAATTGTTTCTGTGTGTGTAGTTTGCTGTGCAAAATTGAAACAACTTCCATCATTGCACGATGAATTATTTACAAGGCAATAATTAACTTAATGTATTGCTCGAAATTTTTCTGTTATATTTTGCGAAACAGCTATAGCTCAAAATATGCTGTTTCAGATAAATACTTAATTGCATAACTGTATCCTATAATTAGAGAAGAAAGAATACTTACTGATTTGCTTTTGCTTCCAGAGGAACATTCTAATCCTTCAGGGCAAGGACAAGAATTTTGTTGGAACATTTGGTTAAATTTATTTTGTGGAACGCACATCTCACCTAAAATGAAATAAATGAATTAGACTGAAGAATCAATTTATGTCACAATCAATCAATCAATTATAATTCAATTCCATTTACTTTTATAACATTATTCAAAGAATTCTAATTATACTCGCAATTGCCTTTACCGTTTCGGAAAAGACTTGTGGAGAGCCGGGCATCAATTCTGATAATTTAAATCCCATCTTAAAATCATTATATAGTAAACAGTCCAAATTTGTGATTTTTATCCAAATTTGATGGCTCAGTAACATTTAAGATGGCAGATATCTGGATGCACTTGTCCTCTATTCAAACTACAATTGGCATAATATGCGACAAGTGTCGTGGCGACAGACGTCGCATTTTGCGGATGGTTTCTGGTTGGTCGGTTCAACACTACACATGAAAATTTATACGAGTTGCTTCTTCTTGTTTCCATCACTTGCCGGCGGAATTATTCTCTTCTTCGTTCAGTTGCTCATTTTATTTGGAATTGGTTTACGTATTTGATTCATCATTTGCCTAGTCGCTGCTTGTACGTATATATTGCAAAAGAGTGGCGATATGCGGTGCCTGTATGTTTTACTAGATTGGCTGAAAACAAGTGGCAGTTTTCAAGAAGGAGTTTATCACAATGAAATAAAACAGATAAGTTTGAAAACCTGGAAGGTTACAGCTGAAAAATTAACGATTGGATGGACAAAATGCAACACAACGCCTATTGGTGATAAGTAAGGTAAATCCAGGAAAACAAGACGAATTCATTAGTTGCATTATCCTATCACAACACTCTTGTATAATTACGGAATACTCAAAATTTTTCCCAC
>BGPR01001392.1:0-21600 GCA_013235015.1 Araneus ventricosus
ATACACTCATGTCCATAAATTAAGGATAATGAAGTTCAGGCAAAGAAAGAGACAGAAGCAAAACAAATTTGACTTATTTGTAAAGTCTATTTATTAAACAAAAGGTAAAGAGCAAAACAGATGCTATATGTTTGACATAATTAATAAAAATTGCGATTTTTACTCCCTGGAGCAGATTTCAAAAAAGAACCTATTTACAAAAAACAGTATAACATGGTTAGTATGATGGTTAATACGGAGTATGTCTCCCGGACGATGCAATACAGGCCTTACAACGTCTAGGCATGCTGAGTATCAAATTATCAATCTGATCTTGGGGAATATTACACCACTCATCAAGCAATGCCCTCCGAAGTTCCGGTAGACAGGTGGGAGGGGGTTGACGGGCTGCAATTCGTCGGCCAAGCATATCCCCCACATGCTCTATTGGATTCAAGTCCGGTGAGTATGCTGGCCAATCCATACGGGTGATATCCTCCGATTGAAGGCATTCGTCTACAATGTTTGCACGGTGAGGACGGGCGTTGTCATCCATAAACAGAAATTCAACACACATGGCGCCCCGAAACAAACGTACATGTTGTTCCAGAATGACATCCCGATAGATATGGCCTGTCATCGTTACACTCTGAACATGCAGGTCAGTTTTGGAACCAAAAATAATTCCTCCCCAAACGAGCCATCCTTCACCACCGTAATGGTGTCGTTCAATGGTGTTCTCTTGGTGGTAACGGGTACCTGGCGCTCTCCATATGAAAGTCAGGCGAGAATCAGACTGCAAACTAAACCTGGACTCGTCGGAAAGCACAACACAAGACCACTGTTGCGGTGTCCACAATGCATGCTCTCTACTCCAGGCTAATCGCAGGCGACAGTGAGTTGCGGTAAGTGGAACACATCTGACAGGCCTACGAGCATATAGACCAATGTGCCCTAAGCGTCTGTACACGGTCTGCCTTGAAACTGTCGTACCGGTAGCTGAAGAGAGCTGACGAGACAGGTCTGATGCTGTGCTCCGTCTGTTTCTTTTCGCAGTATCTGCCAAATACCGGTCCTCATTCGGCGTTGTAACTCGGGGGCGACCTGTGCTGTAACATCTACTCACATTACCATCATCTTGGAATCGTTGCCAAAGCCTGGAGATGACACTCTGGGCGATTCCAAGTTCCTCGGATACTTCCAGCTGGGTACGTCCACATTCCAGTCGTCCGATAATTCTACCACGTAAAAAATAATCCAAATGCTTCCTTTGTGCCATAACTATGCGGTTATTGCACTGAAAGGCTTTTAAAGCGCTTGTGAACAATTTTACTTTGCCACCATTCCTTATATACCCCTCTCTTATACTCTCGTCATTGTGACGTACTATCCGCGCCATCTGGTGGTTTCCTGTAATTTGCATATTCTTCTTCAAGATGTGTGTGATAATTCTACAGGTGAAATTTTTATTTTAGAGTTCAATTTCTGTGTGATTCTGAATTATCCTTAATTTATGAACATGAGTGTATATATATATATATATATATATATATATATATATATATAAACTTTTTAACGAAGGGTGGTTTTGGGTTCTAGGGGTCATGATCGGTGAAGATCTGCAGAAATTTTCCGAAAATCGTGTCATGAGAAGCATTGCAATAGGTAGAGTTCCTATAAGGAATCTACCTAAAAATTACTTTCATAAATGGAATTTGGTATGTGGCCTTCTTACCTTAATGGTAGATTTGTGTCCAATTTTTGTGTCAATAGGTTAAAAAAAGGCGTTCAAATTGCAAATTTCGTTTTCTTTATCTTACACCCAGTCCTATTGGTAATCACGCCTGCTTCTAATTCCACTTCCGCGTTGAACGACCTTCGGAAATCGTGGTATGACTTTTCGCTTATTAGGTAGATTCCTTATAGGAACTATACCTATTGCAATGGTTCTCATGACACGATTTTCGGAAAATTTCTGCAGGTCTTCACCGATCGTGACCCCTAGAACCCAAAACCACC
Source organism: Araneus ventricosus (assembly GCA_013235015.1). Lineage (NCBI taxonomy): Eukaryota > Metazoa > Arthropoda > Arachnida > Araneae > Araneidae > Araneus > Araneus ventricosus. The sequence goes on from BGPR01001392.1 coordinate 1,999, forward strand.
CTTCCTTAAAAAGTTTATATATATATAACGCTTTTTCCCACGTTATCTTGTGAACACGATAACTGGAGTAATTTTAAAGTAAAGTTAACCAGCTTGGGATATGTTGTTAGGACAGTGAAAATCTCGGTCGAGTTCGTAGATGGGCTATCCAGCTCAAAGGGGGTGGAAATGGTGGGGGGTGGAACTTTTCATTTTCCCATAATTCCTTTACAAATGAAAATAGAAAAAAATTCAAATTAGGCGAATTCTTATCTTAACATAACGAACAATTTTTGAATTTAAACTTTTTCGATAGCTACAATTGCTTAGAAGTTATGAGCTGAAAAGTGATTTTCCCACCCTTCCCCTCCTCTCCCCCTAACTTAAAGTACGTTTTAACCTAAGCATGTTACCCCTTGTTGGAAAGCTCTCGTCATTTGCAGTCTCTTCAACCTTCTTTCATTCTTGCAGCTTTAATCCTTATGAGAATAGAGGGCCAAATGTTCTTTTCCTTATTATTAGTAGAGAAGTATATGCATAATGCTTTGGTCCGTGTTATTTTGTAAACACGATAACTAGAGTAATTTTGATTAGATTTTAACTGGCGACGGATATGTTGTAAGGACGGCGAAAATCTCGGCCGAGTTCACAGATGGGCTAACCAGCTTAAAGGGGGTGGAAATGGTTGGGGACTGAAAATTCCATATTCCCATAATTCCCTTACGATTCAAGATAGAAAGAAAATTCAAATTAGCCGAATTATTGCCTTATCACAACAAACAACTTTTTTATTAAAACTTTTTTGAGAGCCACAATTTCTTAGAAGTTATGAGCTAAAAAGCCATTTTCAATCCCCTCCTCAACTTATCATTTCCCCATAGCTCTGTTACGAATAAAGATAGAAAAAAAAATTTCAATTAAGCGAATTATCACTTTATGATAACGAACAACTTTTATACTAAAAGTTTTTTGTCTGCTAGAATTGCTTATAAGTTATGAGCTGAAAAGCGATATTCAATACCCCCCCCCCCAATTTATCACTTCCTCATAGCTTCGTTAAGATTGGAGATAAAAAGAAAATTTCAATTAGGAGAATTATCACCTTATCATAAAAAACTACTTTTATATTGAAAGTTTTTTGACAGCAAGAATTACTTAGAAGTTATGAGTTCCCATCAACCGCATTCACTTTCACTTTTTATACGGTATAATATATAATTAATTTATGACTAATTAATTTATAGTTAATATCTTTCTTAAATTTTGTTAATTATATCTGCTAATTGATATACCTGGCTTTGCTCCGGATTAAAATGCTTTCATGTTTAATATTTTCAATGTAAAAATTACTATTGTATAAATATTATAATACACAAATTCCTTTTCTGATCTAAAACGCTTTCAATTAAAATGAGAATATCAATTGAACCAGACGATTTTTAAAAACATCCGTTTTCTTCATACGTTATTATTTGTTATATAGGTACTTCAAATTTTGTTAACAATTACTAAAGTCAATGAAAGGTTTTAATGAATATTTTGGAACAATTAAATTAACTATTTAATTATTCATTAATTTAAAGCGTGAAAATAAATCAATAGCTGGTCCCGATATAAATTGTTAAATCGTCTACTTTTAAAATTTTCTTTTAGAATTCTTCCTTCTAGAAACAGTTCTTCGTATTAATTTTGCTGAACAAGAATATTTTTACGAATTCAGTTTAAAATTAATTTTGAAAAAAATATTAAAATGAGAGAAATAAATTTATGGAAATGAAAGACATCGCGGAAAAACGCCTTGCTTAATTTTTAATTAAGTGAAATTTTAAGCATCTTTTAGGCTTTGGAAAGTTGAAGGTGACCTTTCTCTTTTCTTAAATAAAAAGTTTGAAAAGTTTGATTGAAATCAGTCCAGTGGTTTAGTACGGGATGTGGAACATACATATACATAGCCACAGTGACTTTTATTTAAATTAATATAATTATTAGATAATTATAAGATAAAGATTACTGGCATATAGTATGAGTCATTTAAAAGGTTTTAGTGAAGTTTTGTAACAATTAATTTTTAACTTTAATTAAGTAAATAGTTAATTTTAATTAATCAAATAATTTTAATAGTTAATTTGATAATAGGTTTTTTGACAGAATACTTTAATTTGATATTTAACTAAACATGGCGGGACCATGATTTGTTTAATAAAATCAATATAAAGTAGCCAAAAACGATAGATATTTAAATAAGAGTTTCCTTTATCCTTTTTACTATTGAAAAATATCTCCTTAACTTTAATGAATATCTAAAGAGACAAAAAAGTGAGAAAATCTAAAAAGACAAAGAATAATAGAAGCAATTCAATTGGTGTGCGCAAGTGCAGCATCATCCAGGAAAAAATTGCAATAGTACAAAATAGATAAAAATATTTAAAAAAGTAATTAAAAATGTGGAAAGGTACAAAATGATACTAGACAACGACAAGAAGTAAGAATCTGGTGAATGACTTCATCAGAGGCCAGACATTCATGCAGATTGAAAATGGAATAGGTTTTCTGTAGAGGAAAAAGACTTTAAGGTCTAATATTTTTTAATTTCCTCTTTTGGCCTGTTTACATTGTAACACACGTAAGATGTAAGATATTAGCGTCACAGTCTTTGTTCCATACTTGTTATAAGAGGTAAGATTTTAATCCCTTCTTTTCACACTTAGTTCTGGAGATTGTATTTAATTTCTTCTTTGTGGATAAATGTTTTTCTTTCCAATATTTCCTGGTTTATGTTCAGGCCAAAAGAGGAAATTAAAAAATATTAGACCTTAAAGTCTTTTTCCTCTACAGAAAACCTATTCCATTTTGAATCTGCATGAATGTCTGGCCTCTGATGAAGTCATTCACCAGATTCTTACTTCTTGTCGTTGTCTAGTATCATTTTGTACCTTTCCACATTTTTAATTACTTTTTTAAATATTTTTATCTATTTTGTCCTTAACTTTAAAATTGTTTGAGAATTTCTGCCTGAGTATTTGGTTTTAACCGTCGGTGGAGAATTAAATTTACTGTTCAAATTGGCTGCATTCATATCCTATGTTTTAAAAACACGTATTAAATTTGCCACACACATTGTTTAATAATTTTATTCTCTTATATGTTAAGAATTTAGTGACTATTATTTCTGTAATCAGGGAGTTCTCTAAATGAGCCCATTTTAGTAGTATTTAAGTGTTTCCATGTCATGTGATTTTACCATTTGACAAAGTAATGTTCGCACAATTATATTGTAACCTAGATTAAATAAATTAATTTTTAAATCTAGAGTCTTTCTTCATTCGTGCCAAGAGTCAATTTCTTGTTACTGTTTCAGATAGACTGGCTTAATGTTATCTAGGAGATATTTGCACTGCTGAGATGTTTATTTCTTTATGACTCCTACCTGTTGAAAGATTATGTGTTGAGATATAAAAAAATTGACCAATGTACTGACCGATAAATCTATCATAACTTTTTGGAATGAAAAATGGAATGGTAAAACCTTGATATAGCAAACAATTAAATGACATGAAAACAGAATCACAGCGTAAATATTGCAATGTGTAGAAACAATAAAGTCATTGGCTATGTCTGTATTGATCAATATGTAATATTTCGTGACTTTTGTAACATTAACGTAAAGGAATCTACCTTTGCCTTCAAGCTTGCCGAAAAGGGATTTTTTTCTCTACATGTGTTAGGAGTATACGAGTTTTAGGAGTTTTATCTCTTTCTTTACCTAAATTACCTCGCAGTCTGCTTTATTATTATCCAATGAATTGAACTGCATGTCTGTATCGTAGTCGAGTCACCTTATAATATTTCTAGCAAATATGTGAGTGCTTCTTACAGTTAATTTGGGACAAGTCTGTATTTTCATTTTTTTATTATTCGGAACATCACGATTTACCAGACAAGACGTTTCATTTGAAAATTTTAAACGATCTAATTTCTTACTGATTTAACTTATCATTTTTAAAATCCAAATATCCCATTTAAGATGTTGTTAATCATTAATCTGATTATTTGAATGGTGTTTTATATGCGATGAAAATTCATATATTTCTAAAAAATCTTATCTAATAAAAATAAACCCAATATATATTTCCCTACTTTAGAAAATTTCACCACTCATTTTAAACGAACTTTTCCCATTAAAGGTGTTTAAAGCATCCTTTTAGAATCATGATTTCCTTATAAAGATGACTATTTGAAGTATTAAAATTCTTTGTTATAACGTGTTAAACATTTCATTTCAAATAGCTAGAAAAATTTCTGTTACGGTATTATAATTCAAAAATAATTCATTGGATGATCAAATTATCCTGAAATAATAAATGAATCAAGACTGTAGAGAGAAGATTCCTTGTCAAGAAAACTGCCTGGCAACATTATAGGGTAAATATCGCAGCTAAAATTATGAAAGATTTTTTTCAGCCACATTCTCAAGCGAAACAAAATTTAAAACAATCGAATTACTTTCTGCTTTTATTCGCAAAGATTGAGAAATATTTTACTGTGAGAGTATTTTGGCTTTTTGTTTTTGGAAAGTTGAAAGTTTGTCTCTTTTTCTACCTAAGATGTGCATCGGAATATCGCGATAAATATACATGAAATTAGCTAAGGCTCAGATGAATTCTTGTTGGTATAATCCGATGTGGTAATGATATATTCAGGGGTCTTTCTCGCCTTATGATACTTTTTAAAATTGATTATCCATAAGAGCCCATCCCAGCTTCGAACGTGACGTTAATGTTACAAATAAAGTGAAATGTATTTACTTAAGTGTAATGTAGAAACTCATTTATAATACTGTAAGTATTTAAAAAAAGAGATTAATTACGACAAACGAATCTGTAGCGAAAATAAAAGAAAAAAAATTTCTGAAAAATCTGGATGTCAAAACAAAAATCGTAAAAGTGTGAGGCGCTGGTTTTATATCTTCTTCCTATTGTTTTCAGCGCCTCACGCTTTTGCGATTTTTGTTTTGATCTTCAGATTTTTGAGAAAAGATTATTTTTTCCTTTTTTAATGCATTGGTAAAAGCATTTTTTATATTTATTTTTTTCTAGTTTTTAGCCTTTAATTTATATCATAATTCAGCATTATAAATATTTTGGGATTTTAGAATCGGTTTTTCATGAACTAAATCCAACAATTATTTTATTGAAAAGAGCTCTAAAATTACAGAAATATTGCATTGTCATCAAGACCCAATGAATATACAAAATTTCAGAATTCGAGTGCAATAAGAAGTGAGTGAAAGATCGATCACAAAATTCTGACCTCACAAAAAATATTTCGAACTTAAATCCATTTTCTTCAACTAATTCCAGCAATAATTTCTTTAAAAATATCTATAATAGGATATACTTATGTTTGTTTTTATTGAAACATTTAAATTACTGTGTAAAATATTTTAGTTCTCAGAAATACTATAGATGGCGCCACCGAAACCTACCGAGTGCAAACGCAATTTTGCGAATTTTTAAAAAATTTGATAATTGAGAGCTCTAAAATTATTAAAATATTGCATTGTCATCAAGACCCAATAAATATACAAAATTTCAGAACTCTAATGCATTAAGAAGTGAGTGAAAAATCGATCACAAAATCCCAATCTTACATACACACAAACATGAAACATTTCGAACTTAGTAAAAGCGTTTAAAAACATGGAATACTGTACATCGAAAACCCCTTCTGGATTTTTCATTTCAAACTTCTTAAAAGAAACTTTATTCTCCTTGAAAAATGTACGCTTATTTAATGCTCCTTTTGCAGAACATTCGCTTTTCTACGGTGGAACTGTGGAATGTGTATTTCTTCAGCCTTTCATTACCTAAGTTAAAAAGGCATTAAAATTGAATATAATTAATTGACCAACGGAGACAAATCATGCTCGTGATCATTTCATGAGGCCTGCCAAGTGTGTCGCACCAATTTGATTTCGAAACCGTTTGCGCATCTTGGGGAAGGAATAAATGGCATGACGTAACAGAACAGGAGGAAGCAACTTGCAGTTAGACGCTAGTTGATATCTGCAGTTAAGTTTATTATGTGACAATATTGCCACTTGAATTGACTCCATTAAACACTTGTTAATTATAGTGTAGATAGATATAATATGTTAAATTAATAGTAATCTTAAAGATAAAAACCTCGAAAAATTTTGCCAAAAATTAGTAAGCAACCAGACATTCAAGAAGAAAAATAATCAACTAAACAAAATGGTAAATAATAGAAGAGTCAAATAACCAACCTTAACGCAAAACTTACCGTCCATTTTTGTGAGCTTATTTCTGTAGCTTTTGAATGTGAATTTTTAAACGACCGCGTAGACATAGTGTTAATATTAAACTTCCATGGTGATATATTGAAATGAGATATCTGAAGAAAAAAGTCTTTTTTTTCATATGTATTGACTAGTCGTTGTAAAAAGATTTATTTATATTTTCGTATTGACAGTTCTTTTTCGAATATCAGATATTCCATAGTTGAAGAAAAAACGTTGCTGAGATTGGAAGACATCCAACTTTATTATTTGTCAACGTTTTAGAAAGCTGAACATTTTTTTTTATGCTGAATTACTTTGTAATAAACATAATCTTTAACCATGAGAAAAATTTCCTAAGATTCTACTGAGAAATAAGTCATGATTATCCGTTGTAATTTATCCCTAGTTACTGAAAATAATAAGTTCTTAATGTTTCAACATTTAATGGTGAAAATTATACATAAACATCTTTACATCAACGATGTAGATATTTGAGATTTTCTATTTCAAACAGTTGTTCAACGTGTCTGATTAAAACGTCATCAGTTAATACTGCTGATTTTTACTCTATTGCTAATTTTCTCGCATTTCACAGAAATATTAACCTTATAAAGGGCATTAAAAACAGCATTTAGTTTCGGCTGTTAAAACTAACTGTCCCGTGCAATGCAGTTATGTAATTTTCTGCTATATCAGGATTCAAATTTTTATCCAGCAAATGGCAATCAGATGCCAACCGCATTACATAAACTATAACATATGGTTGTTCGATTTTCATCTTTTGGGAGAAAAATATAATTTTGGGTATTTTTTGGGATTGGATTAAGTCTTGGAGATTTTTCAATGCATAACATATGTGGATAAAGTAATATATAAGAGAATAATTTAGTATAAATTATATTGCTCATAATTTGTGTTGCCTTCAAAACTTCTGGCAGTCATTTCTGCAAAATAAATAAATAAATAAAATACAAAATGAAAAACTTATAAATTTGGGGAAGTGGGTATTGTAACCTAACATTTATTTACTATATATTTATTAATATAGATTACGATTATCACAAAGGAATGGTGAAAAATTAAATAATTTCATTTAAATAATATTACACTAGATTCTAGTTTTACATTTTTAAAAACATTTGATGGCAATAATAAAACCTATGAATATAAATATTTAGTAAACTACTTAAAACTGTAATTCACGAATTCATTGCAATCAACAAAATGAAAGCTGTGTTTAATACAAGATATTGTTGGTTTTAAATACCATAGCAGTTCAGTGCTTCTTTTAAAAGCTTTACGCTCTATACATTTTAACAAAATTTATCTATATTGGCCAAGTTCAACTATAAAAATATCATTATTATAGCATTCGTGTTCCTTTTGTTTTTTGCAACAAAAAATAATAGATTGAGATGTAGATAATCCAAAAATTAATCTTTAAAAAAAACTCCTTTGTCCTTGTCTGGTACCGGCAGACTCTCGAAAAAGGGCTTTATCATCTAAATCATTTGCACAACGTTTTGGGTGCTCCTAAATTAAACCTAATTTTTCTAATTAATTTATTCAGAACAAAACCAAAAGAAACAGATTGGTATATATATATAAAAGTATCCACACAACTAGGGAATACCTCGAGCCAAAACCCAACTCATGGCTTCAACCATGCCAGGGGAGAGAGAAAGAAAAAATTCCCTGAAAACACATCCCACAGCCAAATTCCCTCTAATCTAACACTCAACATTACGAGTCCACCCCGCGTAACATGCAAATCACGTCCTTACGTGACATCACAGACAAATTCGTTGCATATCGCGACTTTTTCGAATCCCATTTAGGGACAGTCCCGTCATTTGTCAACGGTTTTTGGGCGTCATCCAAGAAAGCCCAATCCTTTTGTCCGAACCTCAAGGCTCCCGGATCTTTACCTTGCTATAACTGACCCATTATCCAACGGTTGTGTTGGCTGGTCATGGCAAGAATTCATTGGACGTTGCTCTCCGAATATTGATCTAATTCGACTTTCCGAGGAAGGCCAGGCATTAGCTTTGCATTTAATCGTTAATTACTTCCAATAAGATCGTTGATCTAGAGTTATTTTTGGTATGCCTTGACCGGTAAGGGGTTGCTGACCTTAAATCAGGACTTCGTTAAGGTCTGTGATTCAAGATCTCTTCTTATTATAGAATTATTAATGCAAGGTGAGAAACTTCTATTGAATAAGCATAGCTAACTTACGTTAGGTCTCATTAGCATGGTTTTCAAGGTGATTATATTTATGCCTCGTGTTCTACATGAGAATGGATGAAGAGATTGCAAACGGAATTTATACACGTTATTTAAGTCGTTCTAGTTAAAATTCTGCGGAGATTTCTGAAGATATTTATACTAGTTACCTGAGGTTAAAAAACTTTGTAATTGCAACTTTGATCATAAATGGTTATGAATCTCTTATACCTTATACATTTTTTCATTAATAGTTTTAGAAAGGACTGTTTCCTAATTAGACGATAGTTTTCCTTTCAGTATGCTATCTTCTGTCTATCAAACAAAATCTAAAACTGCAGCCAATATTAATGTAGTTCCTTCATTGATTTTAAAACTACTATTTCTTTTAGCATATATCATGAGAAAAGTACACTGTGAGACTTTGGGACTCTTATTTTTTTTTTACATCGCGTTTTGCGCATTTATAATATAATGATTTTATTTTGACCTAATTTTACTATTTAGTCTGGGGAAGTATAATCAGCGTAATGGTTCTTGCACCAAAAAAATCAACCAACGACTCTTAAATTGTTTTGAAATGCTAGACATGGATTCGGAAGAATATAAAGTGTGAATAGATATTATGGTTCGCATGCACTTTTCAGAGTTTTTCGAAAGAATGTATTGCATCATGGTTGCTTTAAAATTATGCTTATAATAATTAATAAAAAACATACTTAATAAAGACAAGCATTCATTCATTCTACAAGGATATTATCGATAAGTAAAATTCAGAAAGGTGAAAAAACTAACTCCGACAAAAAAAACCCAAGCTTTTCTGCTTAATTATGAAAAAAGAAAAGTCTGGAGTTTTTTAAAAATACTTTTAATCTGATTTAAAATGGCTTAAAAAATAATTTAAACTGAGCCTAGGTTTTGCACGTTATTCTTGCAATCCATTGTATAACTTGGAACTCTTGTTACTGTAATCTAGACGCTTACACATGAATCGCGTACAGGATGTTTCAAAATCGATGGGATTCACTTCATTTCGAAGGGTAAATGTATCATTAAATTAGTTTGGAAACAAAACTATAATAGATATGAGTCATTGAACTAAAATTAGTCAAAACTGAGCAACGTATCAGCACTTAGATTGGGTTGTCGCCTATGGATTAGAAGCGCAAAGATTACTATTTTTTTATAATTTATTAATTTTAGTTTATAATTTTAAAACGCAATAAATTTGTGATATTTCTAAGAGTATGGCAATGAAATTGAAAAAATTTTGAAAAGATGATACCAAACACAAAGATATGTCTCTACTAATAATAAAGATGAATGTTTGTGTGTCTGTCTGTTGACAGTCTACAGAACAGGCCGTTGAACCTAGAGCTACCAAATTTGGTGCATGTATACTTTGGAGGGTGAGAATGTGTACCTCGGAGCCATTTTTTTTCAATTTTTTATCCGAATTTTATTTACTTAAAAACTAAGCAAATTTTGACCGTTTTCGGCCGTATTTTCGTGAATAACTTCCGAAAGAACTATCGCATGAAAATGATTTTTATACCACTTTAAAGTGCAAACTATTATCTTTCCAATAATATTAGTATGAGTACTAGGAAGACCCTTATTTTTTGAAATTTTAATTTCAGTTCGCACCCTCCAGTTTTTTTTCCTTTTATTCCAAGAAGCAATTAGAGACCTCATTTGTTCAAATCAAAGGTTGGGATCACGCGCCGCATCGCGTTAGAAGGTGCGAAGCATGTGGTTGCTGGCAGCGCGCTCCATCTTCCAAAGGCGACTCACCATCAGTCTGTTCTAGTCGCTTTCCGAGACAAATATGAGTGCAATTATGGCTTCTAATTTGAGAAGTGGTGATCGAAATATCTATTTAATTGATAGCTAGGGTCACAAAATTAACGGAAGTAAACTTCCATCCAGCCGGCAAGTTCTATCGGTGTTGTTTTATAATTTACATGAGGTTAAACAGTCCCTAAGTGAAAGTGACAATATAGTAGTGCGCGAATGACGATTTTTTGAGAGAAGGCAAGGTTTACTAAAAGCACATCACATCATATTGTAGAAAACATTATGAAGATGCACTCTTATTGGCGCAATCTTCGAAGATGGAGGACAGAAACGTAGAGAGAACAAGAACATAAGTTTAAATCAGAATTAAATAATTTATTTGACACAGCTGACGCTAAAACTTGGAAATTATAAAAATTGAAGACATAACCTTTTTATTGAGTCAAAGAGAGCCGGAGCGGAGGGGATGTCTTCATGGGGATCGATATGAAGCTTGTAAAGCGAGAAGATAAGGCATTATTGTGAGTCAGAGAGTAAGACAACACACGGACTAAGGCTCATTGAGGTCGGAAATAGATGACAATTGCATGGATTCATCAGAAGAATCTTAGTGCAACCAGGATATTACTGATCAACCTGGGACTTCATCAACTTATTAACAACTTTTTTAACAAAAAATTAATGGCTGTATTCGACCGATGACACATTAGTCAGTAAAATGTCGTTTTCGTTCTCGGAATCATAGATGAGTCTTTAAGCCATAACATAGATGAACTGGCAATCAATCGAAATCTGATAGAAGAATATCTGGAAGATTTTAATAAGAAGAAGGCTACTAAGATTATAGAATAATTTAAAGAAAATGAACCTAGTTTCTTTGGGGTGGTAAATTGCTACTTGTTTTAAATGAACGAGATTTAAAAAGTGAAATGCTACCTATCATTGTTACATAAAAAGATAAAAAAAAATGTTTGGTGCCAAAATTAGAAAATTCTTCAGGGAGGGAGCAAACTATGGCTATCTGAAGTATTCTAAAAGATTGGGGGTTAGAAGACAAGGCTCAATTTCTCTGTTCTGACACAATGAGTTCCAACACTGGTCGTATCAACAATGCGATTACATTTCTAAAGCAGTATACAGATCGAGAGATGGCATATTTTCCATATCGGCATCAGATATACGAAAAAGTGCAACGAAGTGTTTTCGTTCATGAGGTTACCTCATGCGACTAGTAGTTCAGATGTTGTTTTCTTTAAAACAAATCAGAGAAAAATGGAATAATTTGGAAAAAATGCTTGAACGAAATATGTGATGAAAGTGAAATACTGAGTAATATAAAATATCTTTCTAATGCATATAAAAAAATTAAAAAATTGAAGCATGATTAAAGGGAGCTCGTCGAATTATAAAGATAGTCAATTTTTATCATTTTTCAAATTTTTAACAAGATTTTCTAATGAATATTTACAATTTAAGTCATTTAGAATTTAGATGACATCAAAAAATTAGTTCATTGTTGTTTTTCTGCAGAAAAATCATTATCAGACTTCATTTCTCAGAAAAGTTTTAATTTATTGAAGAAATTGTATGCGAAGAAATTGAATTTCTGAATCTCATTCAGATCTTTGGGATGGGGACGATTCTTATTTAAAGTCCTAGGAAACATTCCGGGAAACTCAGTGTTGTCAATGATAAAACCGAAAGAGGGGTAACATTTATGCAAGCTTTTAATCGGCTCCTAAATGTGGATGAAAAGCAAAAGCAATTTCTTTTTCAAAACCGGACTGCAGAAGAAGGCTATTCTTAAACGCGAGAATTTATTTCAATATATTATTAAAATGGTATACATTTAGTTTTTAATATATTATCCAAATTTGTTTTTTTAAGCTGTAAATTATTACAGCAAAATAATACAATTTCTTCATATGAATAACAAATATACAATTTTAAATGCCTAATTTTAGCATTTTTTTCCTATATCTTAACCCTTTGCGGATAGATTTCCTTTTTAGAGCACTCATATCAGATTAGCGCACTTGATGCACCATCCCGTTTTTTTCCCAACTCTACGCTTATTTAATTATACACAACTTTTTTTACAGTATAATAAGATTAGATGTTGAATAGATGGGTGATACAAACGTTTCTGTTCGAGTTTGAGTCCCTATAATTCTTCGTGAACTAGATAGTCCTCCACTCAGTCTCAGAATTACATTCTCGGTTTCGCTGTACTTAATCGCTTCTCCCTTGTGATATAATGCATCAGATTTGTCCCCAGCTTGTCTCTCCTTGCTTAATTCCTCCAAAACAGCTAAATAGTAATAGAATAGGGCAGCTAAAAAGTAGTAGGCATAGTTTCCTGCCGTTTCGTGATAGTCAAGTTAGGTTATGGGGAGCTTTTCATGCATGGCCAGATTAATCAAGCTATATTCGGCAAGGGTTAACCTTTATATATATTGAAGAAGTATTTGGTATATTTACACATTTTGGTAAAAGGGAAAAAAATTAGGGAGTGTATGCTTAAAAAATATAAATAAAGTTTTCGCCATTATAATAAGGGCCACCCTAATGAGTACTGCAATGAGTAGCAATAATTAATTTTATAAGGTTTTAAATTGTCTTTAACTGTGGTCAAGGAGACGGTTTCTCTTTTCGACCAAAGGTAGGGAGGAAGGGCGGGAGGAAACAGGTCTTTTCTCTGAGCCTGGCTAGAGAGTGAATTCGGTTACCTCAGAGCCCGGGGTGGAACCGTCCTGTCATTGAGCGCTATTCCGAAAGGGGGGTGGGACGCCCGCTAAGCGGACATTTGTCAACATTGAAAAGGCAGCCATTGTTGGTCATTTGCGGTTAGAAGGAAAGGATTTGAAAAGCACATCTCGCAATCAATAGGAAAATAGCGGTTGAAGCAACAGGAATGATTTTTTTTGAATTAAGTATAAAACCTTTTAATGATAAAGATAAAGGTGATATTTTAAATTCCTTACAATTGATTAATTTCCGCCCGAATTTTTTTGTGCACTTCTTGCGTAATGCAGAAAAAATTATCCAAATATAATTACTTTCTAAATGTATTACACAAAATGACTGACTAAAATGTTGACATAAAATGCAGATCAATACTTTTTACAGATCATCAGTAATGTAGTTTGCAATACGATTAAGAGAGCTGTTTTGTTTATAAGGAATAAGAAAGCAAAGTCGGATACGAAAAGAACGCGGGTTAAATGTCTATCGCAATTTGAAGTTAAAAATTACTTTGTTAAGGGAACCAGGAATACAAAACTACGCATAAGACATTCATTTGAAATTATATTCCTGACGAACAAGCTGGTTGCATAAGGCGGCTAGTTTAAAATAAGTCCCGTATCATGCGTTTTATAAAAACGTAACAGATTTCAGCCTATCTTCATATATTTAAAGAGTGGATTTGTCAACTGCTTACCTTTCCTTTGATGTTAACATCCATGCCCATATCCAGAAAACGCTCGGCCATGAAGACCCTGTTGTCTTTTACAGAATACATCAGAGGGGTGTAAGCATTTTCCTGAAAAGATGAAGAAATCAGTACTAGAATTATGCCAACAGAATAAGCAGCAAAAAATACTTAAACAAAAAAAATGTAATATACTTATGCTGAATTACTTCTTTACTTGACTTTATATACTTTACATATTAACTTTATACTACTTTATTATACTATATAAAACTTATTATAATAAAAATTACTTTATATATTAACGATGCAAGGTCCAATATTTTAATAAGCAGCAAACTTTTTTCTTTTTTTCCACACCAGGTTAAAAGACATATTGATTCTTTTTCATGGTTAACACGTTGATCGCCATATGAATCAAATACGATTCATACGGCGATCAAAAATGATTCATACCTGTCGTCTAATCAGATAAACCTTTCTCTACTAGTTAAGAGATAGCAGAGAAGGCGTCACCTAATTAGGTATATCTCTCGAATCTCAGTTTTAAATAGTTGTTTTTGTAGGATTTTCAAACAATAATAAAACATCAAAAATACGAATTAATTGAAATTTCTTTCAAACTATCAACATACCAATAATTCCGAATTTAAGAGAAAATTGTTTAATTAGGTTACAAAATAAAACTATAAAATAGATTACTAAATTTGATATACATATCCGATCGCAGTTCAGATATGTGATTAATAAACCTTCATATTAGATTCTTAGGTTTAATATAGTAGTATAGAACTGTATTTAAACTGAAAGGTAAATGTTTTTTTTATAGTAGCTAATGGCCGCTACTTTGTCCGCATAGTAACACATTATAGATGTAAACAATCATGAATTCAAACAATCAAAAGAAATATATACAAATATATACGAAGAAATATATACAAAGCCAGAACAGCTATTTATAAATAGTTTACAAAAGATTTATAAATTATATAATTATATATTATAAATTATATAACTTTCTCAAAATACAGACAGGAATAAATTTCAAAATATAATTCGCCATCATCACTTTTCACTTGACAAATGTTTTCTTTCTTTTTTTTTAATCGGTAAAGGAGCTCTTCCGCGCCTTCGCCCCCCCCCCGAGAAAGAAAGCAGCAGACGATAACAATGAGAATGTTTTCAAAAATTAATTAAAATTAAACAGAGTGTTGCATGGAAATGAAATTGGCGTCATTAAAAAGTTAATTTTAAAAGTTGTTAAAATGTTTCTTTTGAGATAAATATGCCCCGAAGTTATAGCGGGAGAGTGTTAAAATTTAAAGTAATTTTTAATTAATTAAAATTCTAATGAAAATTTCAAAAAATCCTTTCTTAGTGAGCACCTACTACCCAAGAAGCAAACTCGCCAAATTTCAAGTTTCTACTCCCAGTAGTTTGGGTGATGAGTTTTTATAGTTACAGTAAAATACCGGTTAACCGAACACGCATTAACAAAACCCAGATTATCAGAAGTGTCTTTGAAATCGCAAATCCAAAAAATGCTTAATGTATTGTACGGAAATAATCGCGAAAGCGAAGCTTTCTTGCAACGATATTCCCACCGAAGAAGGGCAATGATTAATTTTAGAATACTAAAATTAAAATTAATGGGTATTAACAATATTAATTAAGATATTTTTCACCTGTGCCTCGAATAAAAATTTGACAAATAAATTTTACTTCTTTTATCAATTTGTTTATGATATTTATGTATGCTTTGTAATATATAGATGAAAACTACTAATCATTGTTTTTGATTTCAACATGCAGGGGAAAGTGGGGTAAAACCGGGTAGCTCAGGTTCGAAGGCCAGCTGGAGCTAAAATATTCGACAGAGAGCTTGTCAAATTCTATTAAATGTTCATTGTTTATCGGAATACAATACATCTTTCCAAAAATGTCACAGTTTCATTACTTTTGTTATCAATGATTTTTATATAAAAAGTAAAAATACCCGTTTTTTTAAAAATCCGGGTACACATGTTAACGTTATGGGAAATTAGGAAAACTCGCAGGTAAAGCAGTCGTCTTCTTCCTCCGCGCCACTGCAGCATTCGTGGGCACAGCTAAGACAACTTTTACATTAGATTAACCACTTTCTTTATTTAAATTAGAAAATGCATCATTAAAAGATAAACAATCAATGTCTCATGTGTTTTTATCGTCTTCAGTGGAAGAATCATCAATACTGACTGTCCAGGTCTTACGCCACTTGGAGTACCCGGTTCACCCCGAGTGCAGAGGGTATAGAAAACGAAATAGATCCGCTTAATTATTGAAGTAAATCCTTATTGTGTGATAGGGTATAAATACTTAGTAAACGTATAATAAGCTCGACTAAAAATGATTTTTAAAAGTGTAATGATTTTTAATTAAGGATAGTTTAAAATCAAACGAACATTAGAGAGTTGACTTTTTAAAACAAATAAACCTTCACAGAAGCAGTGAATTGAACAGCTGCAACACGCCACTATGACTGTTCCTTTTTCTTGAACAGTAGAGTGCAATTCAGTATCTGTCCGCTAGAAAGAAGAACTAATACTGCCAGAATCAAGAGTACAGGGTTTTACCCCACTGTCCCCTACTTAATGATGATGTGAAATTACTAAACTGAAAAATGAGTACAACATTTCAGTAGCCTTGGAATACAATAAAATCTTCTCTTTAATATTTCTTTGAATATTTCAACATCTTTTGGCTTCTTTTTTTAAATTTCAAACTGGTATCCCTTGTTAAATTATTTATTCTCTTGGGATACCATTCTGCTTAGATTCGGGCTTATTACAGTTATACCATGAAACGATCAAAGAAAAAGAAATCGTCTCAGTTTATTTTCAAATCATTATCTCTAAAACAACTCATTTAACATCAGGAAATAAAATAAAAGCATAACAATTAAAACTTCTCAAGGCATAATTACATTGCTAATAGAATGTCTCGATGCAAACTATCTAAATAACTAAAGTTCCTTAACCATGCTTTCACGCTAATAATAATGAATCAGTTATTTTTTAATTGAAAAGATGAACGTTAAGAAAGTAAAGAATAAACTTCATTTTCTTAAATTTTATAATTGAATCACTTTTTTCGCGGCTGAGAACATTATTCTTTAAGATACAGTAAGTTCGATTTTTCTCTCAGTTTCTATTTATCTTTCACCTTAAAGAGTAAATAAATTAAATTTAAAATTTGATGCTTAAAATCATCTGATTAATGATAAGATAAAAATAAATAATTTATAAAATATTCAGCGTAGTAGAGTTAATTTTTAATTTAAAAACTAAGCAGTTAATCTTTCTAAAATTAGGTTAGTTCAGAGCTAAAAAAAATTATTTCGTCATAATTTTTTTTGTAACTTAGTTAAACTTTAGTTACAAAAAATAAAAACAGAAGAAGATGCTATTGCAAGAAGGATTTTCACATTCTGACAAATAATTTAATTTGTCAGAATTATAAATTTGAAGTTCGTATTTGTATGACGAAAACTTTATTCTTTTTTCTTTGAGAATATCAAAATATTCAAGTTGTTCAGAAATTATTATTTATCTCTTGTAGTTGCAACACTGATCTTTTAATACTTGTTCCCATTAATGTAAAAATTAAAACGAATGAAAAAGAAAAAAAAACAAAGCCCGAAATATTTGTTTTCCCCTAAATTTAACAATAATTTATTTGTAAGAATAAATCGCTCAAATATTACTGAATTTTTTCCTTTATTCATATTTTAAATTAATTTTCTGGAAATATAAGATAACTTCCGTAGTGGAAAATAAAAGTGTAATAATAAAAGATTGAGTGCTTTTCAATGATGGTTTGCAATTAATTTAATTTTAATATTTATGAACAAAGAATAAAGTAATTTAAACATTGCTCCTTAACTTGTATGTATTGTCTTTTAAACTAATTAAAATAAAAATTAAATTGTATTTTACATTTGAAAATATGTAATTCTATGGACGAATTTCGAATTTACTTTTTAGTGTCTTCATCTGATTATTTTTTTAAAGGTAATCATCTGAAATTTTCCTGAGTATGAAACGTACTTTTTAAAAAAATATTATTTATTAAAAGAAAACGGAAGGCCCCTCGCTTCGATTTTTCTTATATACTTTCAAAACAAGGCTTGTTTTATGTTTTATCCTCATCGTATAATGAAAAGAATCGAATATTGATTTTGGAACAGTCCTTCTTTCCTTTGATCGATTTCGCTCAGAATTTGATATCGATATACAATGATAGCGTTAAGATCACGTGTCAAGTTTCATTCATCTAACTCGTTTAATTATTGTGTTCATATACACAGTGGCGACAAAGGGGTACAGTCGCCCCCTACTTTTTCAGGAAAAATTGATTTTTTATCTCATTTTAGCTGCCTAAAATTAGGAATTATTAAAAAAACAACAGGGGCCGGGAAAGCTAGCTAATTTTGTAATTAAATTTTAAAATTTTGTTACTTTTTGCAGGAAAAATTGAATTTTTATCTCATTTTAGCTGCCTAAAATTAGAAATTATTAAAAAACAACAGGGTCCGGGAAAGCTGGCTAATTTTGTAACTAAATTTTAAAATTTTGTTACTTTTTGCAGGAAAAGTTGAATTTTTATCTAATTTTAGCTCCGTAAAATTAGGAATTATTAAAAAACAAACAGGGTCCGGGAAAGCTGGCTAATTTTGTAACTAAATTTTAAAATTTTGTTACTTTTTGCAGGAAAAATTGAATTTTTATCTAATTTTAGCTGCCTAAAATTAGGAATTATTAAAAAACAAACAGGGTCCGGGAAAGCTGGCTAATTTTGTGACTAAATTTTAAAATTTTGTTACTTTTTGCAGGAAAAATTGAATTTTTATCTCATTTTATCTGTCTAAAATTAGGAATTATTAAAAAACAACAGGGTTCGAGAAAGCTGGTTAATTTTGTAACTAAATTTTAAAATTTTGTTATCTACCCCTTATATTCCCGGGTACTTTCAAAGTCTACAAATGTTTTGCCTCCCTACTTTTTCCATCCAATTGCCGCCACTGCATATACACACTGACAAAGAGAAAGAGAGACAGACGTAATTCCAAAAATGGTTTATTTTTGGGCTCAGGGACATCTATGACGTGGTGATGGCAAGTAAAAAGGCAGCGGTTAAAACAGCAATATGCTTGCTTTAAACAAATAGTTCGGTGTATTAAGGATATTCGAGATTTTCCGATTTACAATATTCACTGTTGTAGGCATTAGTATCGGGTCGTATTTGGTGATGTGACCTGAGCAATCTTTTAAGAACCACTTGGAAAGTATAATTCTATTTTTTTATGTAGCATCGTATATTTCAAATGGTCTGGTGTAAAGTATTATAAAATATTATTGGTCTGTCAACTATCTGTCAGTGTGTATATGAACACAGTAACTAAAACACACAACGAGTATAACAACGACGCACGAGTACACACATACGCAACATTTCAAAATAAACTGTAATTTCAGGTTGTATTTTTGTTCACTTTAAGTACAACAGATTAAATATTATATATTTTTCACATCATATGCAATAATTATATTACATAGATTGAATTTTATAATTTTACAAAATTTTAATAATCCGTTTGTGTGTGTGAATGAAAATAGTGTTGAAAAATAGAAATCCGACTTAAGACTTGTGAGTCAGAACAGACCTAGGTTGTCAGTCTAGGAGATCTGCGCTATAAGATTTGTACATAACATATATTTAAAAATTCGAAAGTATTTGAAATGAGAACTTTGTTCATACTTTGGTTTTGCGGTAGCTCAGACAATCAGGTTTCTATTTATTCTTCTAATTCATGAGTTTATTATTTCGC
>BGPR01001392.1:21610-76103 GCA_013235015.1 Araneus ventricosus
TCCATTGAATTAAGCTCTCGATGCTACAATGAATCTTTATAGATTTGCAATGCAGAATTACGTCCTTGTTTTCAAAACTAAGATCTTAATTTTTCTCTGGAAAAACTCATTAAAAGAAAGGGGGCAAAGAAAATTCATTAAAATTTTAACGACACTTGAAAAGAAAAAGCACTAAGAATCCAAAGCTCTTAAAACCTGCTTCTATTTTACGTGAATTTACATAAATCTGTACCATATTTTTTTTCTTTATCGATGCTTAGTTTAGTCACATTAACGTCCCGTTTTCGTAGCAACACGAGGCATATTTTAGGACGGACCTCGTAATTTTGAACAGCCGTCAGATCACGAGGAACCTGCCATCTGACCACACCTGAAGTGGCACCCCCCTCTCTCCAAGTTACGCACCATATCAGAGGGAGGCCGTTTGGATGATTTAATGTGCAACAGGCTCCATACACAGCTGAGCCACTGAGGATCTTCAGTGGAATCGGTTGTCGAACCTCGGCTTCGAACTATAGAACTTATCACTAGGCCATCGTCGCCTTCTTTATGGATGCAACAGATTGAAAAATCTGATGGGAAAATCTAGAATTCATGATCGGGGGACTAATTTTCATGGGTCAAATATCCTCACATTGGTGTATTAATTTAGAGCACGGGGTGCTTGTTCAGGTGTCGTACGTGACGTCTGACTACAGTTTAGAATTACGAGGCGCTTCTGCAATTGTTTTCGTGTAGTTTTGAAACCCGGCATGGAAATTTAACGATGCAAATCTAATTATTGATGCAAGTTACTTACGAAAACAAAATTAACAAAAACATATAAAGAGAAGAGTTGCCGAATTTGAATTGGCGCCTAGATTGAACCGCTATCATAACGTCGATTCTATTAAATATTTGGGCCATAGAATAGGCACATTATGTCGTAATTCGTATTGGTGGTGTATGAAACCATTTTTAAGGGGCAGTGTTACTTCGTTCCAGTTGCACAACAAGTGTTTACATTTGGATATCATCAATTAAATATTTTTAAAAAGATTACTAGTCCTTCGCTGTATTATATTCTCAGAGAGGAAACTTGTTCGGCTAAAATTTACTATAATAATTTTATTAAAAAATTAAAGATAAGGTTAGGTGATTTTTATCTAAAAGTTGATTGCATTGAACAAACAGTTGCCTAAACTGGACTGTTTAAATCAATGGAACTATTTTTTTGAACTTGAGGGATAGCCCAGAAAAAATAATCAATAATCATCAATAGTCCTCATGAATTAGAAGTGGAAAAAGCCACGTCAAAAGAGAGAAAACAATAAAAGCCCGTATCAAATGTTGGTTCTAAAAGAACGAAAAGTATGGTTATGTTCATATGGTTACATCATATTTCAGGAAGGAAAAATAAATGATACAGTGCGTAAAATATCATTCTTGGGTTCATGCATTGAGTGTTGGTGTGAATTTGAAAACCAAAAATATTTTTGCTTTAATCGCACTTAAAGGAATTGGTGGACCAATTTGGGAAAACAGTTGTCTTAATAAGACCGATGACGCAATTTTTAAAGCTATTTTCTCCCTTCTCTAAAGTATATTTCACAAAAAGTTAATTACATTGTTTTCAAGATAAATAAACTACAAAAAAATTCTATTGCTTTTAGAATTTAGAGTGGAATTTTTTTGAAATTACTTTTCAATCACGGTTCATTAAAAATTTTCCAGTTAGTCCAAATTCGGTAATCTTCCCCTGCAATAATACGATGAATTCGCTTTTAAAAAATGACAAAGTTCAATGTTGTGAATATTATAGTGAATTCATTTTCTTTCGGCAATGGATGCTATCCGATAGTTCCTTTGCTTTTTGACTAAGATCAGAGTATAGTTCCATTTTTCGATTATAGTCGTAGAAACAATTTTAAAAATAAAATATTCAGCCCTCTGACTGCTTATCCCGCGATTTCCGCAGCTAGGAAGTAAATCTATTTTCTGCTGCATCCTGCGAGTTTCGCAAGCTATTGTGTTTACTTAGAACTATTATAGCGTTGAATCGTATTATACTAATAAAGCCCTGCACATAAATGGCATTTTGCTTCGTTCAAACGCATTTGAACATGTTTGCGAACGCTGCGTCTAATTGGCGATTTTAAAAAATTCGGCAGTCAGAGGGTTACATTTCAAGAAATGAGTTCTAATGGTCACAGTTACACCGGGGAAGCGGAAACTGTAGAAAAGCCAAACCTTCGTTGCGAAGTGGTGGCAACCAGGTTATGACGAATAAGCACCGGAAGTGGTCTCCCCTAAACTTTCTCGTATACTCCTAACACGTGTGGAGAAAAAATAAGGTCAAAGGCAGTAAAACGAATAAGCGTCCTTAACGCAGTGGAGAAAAAAAGAAAGCGAAACGTCATACAACGAGTTTCCGAGGTCGGAGTTTGACGAAGCAAAGCGGAAGAATTGGAAGCTTGGAAGCGAAAGGCGTGGGTAGAAGCGCAAAGGATTAGATAAAGGATTCTAAAGTGAATCACTCAATTACGCAATAACGGCGTCATTGTGTGATGAGAAAATACAAATAGGCGATTTGAACGCCTTTCTTTTAAACCGATTGACTAAAAAATCGGACACAAATCTACAATCATGGTAAGAAGGCCGCATACCAAATTTCAGTTACTTAAGTAATTTTGTTAGGAAGTTATTGCGATTAAAAATATGCGATTATACAGACAGACAGTCAACACTTTGAGGGATCTGGCCCAAAATTTGATACCGACCTACATTGCTGATGATAAAACTGTGTACCAAATTTTATCCATCTAGCTATTCAAATTTTTGAGTTGGACAGACGGACTTCCAGTACACGGATTTTGTCCAAAAGTTGATATAAACCTACAAATTATGTGACAAGATTATATTTTAAATTTCGTCAGTGTAGCTCTAATAATTTTCGAGTTATCGTGTTCACAGACAGACATAATTCCAAAATTTGCAGTATTTTTCGGACTCGAGGAGGTCTAAAACGTGGAAATTCGTCAAAATTTAGAGTTCGAATTTTTTTGACTATATCAATACTTCCTCTTTGTATACTTCGTATACGAGAAAGTAAAAACGAGAAAGTTCCCGCTGAATTCAAAGCGATACGGGCAACAATTTGCCAGTTTAGCGTTTGAAAGGTGCTCGCTATTGGTTTGAGATAGACTTAATAAAATAATATGGATCTCGAAAGCGGATTTATTTTAACATTGGACAGTGTGGTGGAAAAAAGATCTATCACAGATTTTTATTTCATTTTCAACATTTTCTAAAATCAAGGGCAATTATTTACAGAGCAAAGCGAAGTCCTGTTTCAAATCGACCGTTCGGAATTTCGTCTGTTTGCAGTTACGACCAAACCATTTCTTCGATTTCCTTCGAAACGGGCAAACACATCCCTTGTAGTCTTTAAAAATGACACATGTGTAATGATTTTTAATTTTTGATTCCGTATCAAGATGGTAGTGGTTTTAATAGTTTCAGTATCTGGCAAATAAATGGTTACTTTGGCACTATTAAAACATTTGAGTCATTTTGATAATGGTGAGACATTCAAATTTAATTTTGCTTTAATAGTTTCAATATCTGTCCAATCAATGGCTACTTTGGCACTATTGAAACATTTGAGTCATTTTCATAATGGTGAGACATTCAAATGTAATTTTGCTTTAATAGTTTCAATATCTGGCAAATCAATGGCTAGTTTGGCAATATTAAAACATTTGAGTCATTTTGATAATGGCGAGACATTCAATTGTAATTTTGTTAATACTGATAAACGTAGACATTTAATTGCATCCATTTATATCCATTGTAGACATTTGTTAATCCATCACTGTACCTAATTTGGCCCCGGTAAGTCAAAGGGTCTGGGCGTTTATAGACAACAACAACAGAACACACATACATACGCAGAAAATAAGCTCTTTTATATATATAGATAAATTTTTATTTGCTGTAATGTTTCAATAATTATTTGGTTATAGGCCAAACTAACAGAAAACCCAGGACTTCTTACTCGAAATCCGGCACTATTTTCAAGCCCGGAAAACGAATAAAAAATTTGACCATGCATACTTATAATGGACGCTTGGTTATTTTATGAAACAACTATCTTCTTTGAAAATATTCTTAAGTATCATTTGATTTCAAAAGATAATGAATTCAACCCATTAAAAACCTTTTCGGAACATTAAATTATGCATGACCTTTAAAAATGCCACTCAACTTGCCGAACTAATTATATTTATGCGAAGTGCTATAACCCAAAAACCTATTAACAAATTGGAACTCCATAAATTTAATTCAAAAAAACATAGTTCTCATTCTAGAAAGTTTTCAGAAGGACAAACATTGCCTAGTAACCCATATACAACAACAACAATATTCCCGCTTTTTGAAAAAAATCTCTCCATCAAATATAATAAACATAAAACAGTTACAGTGGAGTTCTGCCTTGTGTTAAGTAATTATTTAACACATAGCGGAATTTTACTGCAACCTTCTGCATGACAACAAGAATATGCATAGATATTTGCAATCTAGGTAAAGATTGAATACAGTTTCAGAAAACAAGCAGAAAAAAAATCTTTTATTCGTACGGCAACCGCAGATGCCTCGCCCATCTTCATTTAGCTAATGGCGCCATATAAAGCCTTGCGGTTTGCAGTTACTATTGCTCTTGGCCTCTTGGGACTTGCGCTGGTAGCGGACAAGAGCCGGAGAACGTTTATGATTACACGCTGATGAATGATTTTTCTGAGCCACGTAACTTTTCCCATCGTGTTTCGAAGTTTATAGTGGCAATAGATAAGTAATGCCAAAGGTACTTGTATAGGTCAATGTTATTTTAAGAGTAAAAAGCACGAAGAGTCGTAAAATGGCGAATCATTGCAAATTAAAACATTCCTGTGAGAGTAGGTGTTCATTCTGAAAGTAATAAAATAGGCTCAATTGATCCTATTTATAATAAAAAAATAAATTTGCATTGTAGAAGAATGGTTTCCGTATGTTGCCGCAATTATAGTCTTGAACATTAGCAGTAATAACTTTAAAATTAGCTTTAAAGTTATTTGCTTCAAAAAATTCGCTTTATTCTTATGTATTTATTTATTTGTCTTCTTCTGCTATTCTTGTATAAGTTGCTACATTCATTAGAATATTACTACAACAGTCAGTTTAAGTAATTGAATTCAATCTAATAAAAATCTTTCTTTGGTAAAATGCATTTCACACTGAATTGTTTAATACAGTTTTAATAGCTTTGTTGAATTATGGGGCCATTGATGATGAATCTTAATTGGAAAAGTAGATAATAAACAAAAATATGAATTTTTAAACTGTTCATCGTGAAACTAAAGCCGTGAATTGCGAAAACATTGGAAAATTCTCAAAATAGATGTCATTTCTAATCAAAGTCATTCTGTTGGAATTATACAAATAATAAAAAATAATTATTAAAATGTCTCTAATAATTTATCTTATAAAAATTTAGAATCATACACATGATAGGGAAAAAGGACATAACGAAAATTACACATATTCTCTACTGCAATATATTGCTGAGCGTTGAAGCAACCGGCATAATAGATTTGATAAGAATTATAATCGCAGGATATCTCTTTAAAAATAATCAACGGCAACACCTAAACTAAATTTTATTATTGCGTTTGGCATGTAATAGGGGAGTTTTGAAATTCCCGAAAAAATTTCACAATATAATGAAATTTCCACTTTTTAATGAAATTTCACTTCATAATAAAATTTTCATTTGTAATGAAATTTCACTTTTTTGTATGTATACACTGAACAGTAGAATAAAAACTGTAATCCTTATTGAAGTAACCTGCGCGTGATAATGTCACCATGCGTGTTGTTCAACTTGAACTAGTTATGCCATTGCATATAAATTGAAGTTCTAACAAAATAAATCATTCAGAAAATGAATATATCGATTGCTTTCTTAGGAATGGAGGTATTAAAATATTTTTTCGCTGCAAATGAACCAAAGAAGTCTTTTTCTGGAACCGGTTCTTTGCACTCGTTCTGTATCCTAATTAATATTTTGCCAACCGGATCCACTTCAAATTAATCCCAAAGCGACTACCACTACCGGCAGCAACAGTTTGATCCCAAAAATAGTCCTCCTTTGTTTTTAAAGGAAACGGGCGTGTCTTTCCTGATTAATTAAAAACCTCCTCATGCAAATCAATTAATTAAAGAACATCGTTAATATTCCAAGGATCTCAGTAATGACCACCGCGCCCGATCGCTTAATCCCATGTCCCACACCGCACCAGAATTCCGCTTCATGCCGATACAAAACGAACGGGTGTGCTGTTGCTCAGGTCGTGTTGTCCCCAATGTCTCAAGGTCAAGGAGCCACCGGAACGGGAGCCGGTGGTGATTAAAGACGTTGGTCTCCACCCTTGTGTCCTCGGTTTCGATATCCGATCGCCCCTCGACAAGTGGCAGTCTTAAAATAATTCCCGCCCTCGCTAGCTTTCTCCATCGATCGCGCCGCCAAGCTGGACGGACCTTGTGCATGGAAATGAGACATGGGGACATTATGGGTGTTCTGACATGTCCATGTTTTAATGTGTGGCTAAAGGGAGGTAAGAATATTTTATCTGTCGTTGCAGATTGGGGTGATTTGTAGGAAGCCATTAAAATAAAAGAAGGCTTGTCTTCTGGAAGGAAGTAAGAGAGATAAAATTGAGTTGGGGAGAAAAGGTTGTTTGAGATTCTGAGACTTATATTTCTTGTTTTAATGTAACCCGCTGTTGCTGTTTTTTCCATCAAGGTCATAGAAAAAATGGATTTGAAAATTTTGCATCTACTCAGATTTTTTAAATATAATTATTTTTAAAAGTCGGTATACTCAATAAGTAACGTAAAAGTCCATATTCCCTCCTTTAATCTTAGCTAATTTCTTTAATAGTGTTTAGTTCTAAGGGTTTATCTTTAAATGCATAGAAATTGGGCAGACAAATTTCACAGTTTAGAGAAGTAGCAAATGGAATCGAACGGATGAGGATGTTATTTGAAGTCTCGTGTTAGTACATTTCTGACGTGGAGTCAATGCAAGTAAAAAAATATTGAGTTTCACCTTTCAAAGTCACAATATCTTAGAAGAAAAATGATAGTTTGTCGAGGTAGAAACTAAGTAAGCATAAGTCTGTACTTTGTTCGATAAGGTAATTTAACGAGTAGAATCCTCGAGGATGAGTTGTTAAAAATTTTGGATTTTTAATGTACTGGAGTTGCTGTTTAGAGATGGAAATTTTTATGAAGGTTATGCTCTGCGACAAAGAATTTGTCTTTTTACCAAGTACCTTTTATAGCAGAAAAGAGACTATTCATGTGGATCATACCTAACAAAGCGCATATGAGATGCACTAAGGCAGTACCCAGATAGCAAAGAAGGTTGCGGAAAGGTTGTCATTTCACTTTCCATAGGCTGTCCGTGAAAGCATTTCCGCCCAAACCGTTTCGGAAATCATTGCCGCAAAATTGACGTATATAAGCTTTTCATGAACCACCTGTCCCATCGTGTGTTGTTCCGTCTGGTATAGTGGTTATTGCGTTTGCATTCCAACTCCAGGAAAGCGGGTTCGATCCCCGGCTCGGAGGAATTTGAAGTTTGTAGGAGTACGGCTTTGAAAAGGGGTTCTATTTTTTCCGCTGAAGGAGGGTTCTTTACAAACTTTTGAAAAGGCATGAAACAAGCTTGTAATAAAAGCTTGGAGAAATCTTACAGAAAACCTTGTTTCTTGTTGACTAGCGAACCTTGCCGAAAGGTTCAACCCTTGTCATTGAAACCTTTGTAACAACACTTTACCTTTGCCGACGACAAGGTTTCCAGAACCTTTTAGACAAGTTTTCTTTGCTATCTGGGTAGTGTAGCAAAGCGGGGACAAAGGGGTATTGCTTTCGAAGGAGTCAGTTTCGGAGGAAGTGGGTAAGAAGGCACCACGAAGACAAAATGTTAGTACGTTTATTTAATTTTTTAACCCTTTTTAAGGCCGTGTTAAGTATATTTACCACCAAATTCGTCAATTTTTAAATGCAATTTTTAAGGTTGGCGTAAATTTCCTCAAAGTGTTTAAATGAAACACAAACCTAGATGTTCCGATTTCTGATCTCGAACCATAATAAAGTGTCTTGACTTGCTAATTAATTAATAATTAATAAAATTAATTAACAAAAAAATAATGCCATCCAATAAGCTAAATAAATTTCTTTTCTTAAATTAATCTTTATCCCAAAGTTATTTTATTATATCCTACTAGAAAAAAATGGCCCTTTCAAGGGTTAAAGTCAAGTATGACAAGAAGGGGAAATTATTATCCCAGGAGCATCATTTACCCTTGCTAGGCCACTACACCACTGAGGATGCATATTGGTGCTTGGTCGACACCCTCTTAAACCATTCTATGCATAAGAGAAATTCTGTCCTAACTAGATAATCTCTTAGAAAACATTTACGTGCTAGCCTCATTGGCAATTCACTTGAAACACACCTTCCGCGATTTAACAGAATCAATTTTCCCAGAGTCACTTCATTTTTCCTTAACACGTTAAGCGTCACGACTGAGATTCGAACCATCTATCTAATTACATGACCCCTTCTCTGCTATCTCTTAACTATAATAGAGAATGGGGTGACTGACGCGTTCCAAACGGAAAGTTCAGTGTCAGTCACCGGAGACTGACATGGCACTTAACGTGTTGACCCACTGACGGTTAGAGGTAATATCTGATATCCACTGAATGCTTGATATTAGCTAGGGCTGGTTATACCGGCATCCGCTTTACGCATCATACAGGTTAGAGCAAGTTGTATCTGGCATCCACTAAGGCCCGGTGCACACTAGCCGATTCGTGTCGTTGAAGCTATAAAAAAAACAAACATAACCCACATACTCCATGTGGTCCCCACGGGGAGTATGTGGGTTATTTTTGTTATTTTTATAGCTTCAACGACACGAATCGGCAATGTGCACCTGGCCTGAACGCTACATTGACTAGCGATAATGATATGTGAATGGAGTCAATTCATGTGACTTCGCAGTCACATGACAAACGTAACATTGTCTCACATTGGTCATGACTTTACACCCTTTCTTCCTCCTCCGAGAGTCAACAATGAATTTGAAAATTAAATTGGCGCGTTGCGTTTGACGTATATCAACATGGGCATGAATTGTCTCCATTGGTCACCACACCATCACATTCCCGAAGTTACCTGCAGATATGAATGTTGGCTATAGTCGGCATATATGATGCATTACGCTCAGACAAAACCTGGGTATATCTGGTCCAAAAACTGTCACAAGACTGCCTGGTTCACAAGAATCTGATAGCACGGTTGTGCATACTTTCGGTCAGTTCCCTTTCAGTGGCGGTTCTTTGAAGGACGAGCATCCAGTGTGAAAGTGTCAATAACACCATTCGACGCTTGGATATTTAGTTTTTTCGAAGAAAATAAAGCCATACAAGATGTATCCACTCTTATTGTAGATAAAAGTTTTTCTTTCCAATACATTCCGGAATGGGTTCAGGCCTTAAGAGGATATTAAATATCAGGCCTTGAAGTCTTTTTCCTCTACAGAAAATCTATTCCATTTTTGAATCTGCATGGATGTTTGGCCTCTGATGAAATCATCCACCAAATTCTTACTTCTTATCGTTGTCTGCTATTATTTTTTAACTACTCCACAATTTTAATTCCCTTTATTAGTATTTTATTTATTTTGTACTTCGCAATTCTTTCCTTTATGATGTTGCACTTGCGCACACCAATTAAATTGCTTCTATTAATTTTTGTCGTTTAGATATTCATCCTTTTTATTGTCTTGTTAGATATTCAAACCACTCTTAAGAAATATGTTCACAACAAAGAAGAAGAAAGAAATATGTTCTGAGCAAAATTTTGAACAAGCCCTGCCCGTCAGTTCATCCTGACCAATATGAGCTCAAACATAATAGAAATAAACAGAACGGAGTTTTAAAAATGCTTCAAAATTATGATGAAATAAAAATATGCTGCCATTTCCAAAAAGGCTGCCACAGGCTGTTCTGAACTTGTTAATTTCCGGTGCCATACACAAGTTAGAACCACTCTTAAGAAATATGTTCACAACAAAGAAGAAGAAAGAAATACGTTCTGTGCAAAATTTTGAACAAGCCCTGCCCGTCCCGTCAATTCATCCTGACCAATACGAGCTGACCTTAGCTGACAAATATGAAATGACCCTTAGGGCCTTATATCTATGTCACTCGAACATTAATTTAACAGTTTGTCTAATAAAGTTAACCTCTTGCACTACGATTTTACTAAACTTCCTAATTAGATGACACCACCCATTTGGAATATTTTTTTATTATTTCAATCTATTTAGGATACTAAAGGATACTTGAGACATTTGAACGTATCCAAGTGATTTTTATATTTAAAATTAACTGATACGTTGATTTAATTGCGGATTTAAATAGCAAAAATTCTGTAATTCGATGCACGTGTCAGCCACGTTGTAGTAAGTTAAGGGGTTAATAATAAAAACAATATTTAATAACAAACCTTTATTAGTATACTTAAAAGCACAATTTTTAATTTTAATTTTTTTCCTACTTTTTCCATCTTAACATATAATTCACTAAAATAAATATCAAGAAATCTATTTGTTCTCAAGTTCAGAATCAGGTGGCGCTAGTGCTATGCAATCATAATTAAATTTAATTACTTCATTAACTGACAAGTAAGATCTGAAAATATTAAGATAGTGCATTACCATCAAGAATATACGAGAGCTCAAAATTTCAAAACTCTAGCACATCAGAAAGTGAGTGAAAAATCGATTACAAAATTCCATTTTTACAAACATGAAAGAAGTCTAAAATGAAAGTGTGTAAAATCTAAATTTTCCAGGAGGAAAAAAATCATAAAAATTGCTCATTATAAAATTGACTGAAAAGCATTTTTGGGTTATATTTTGTTCCAATCACAAATTTTATATTCTCAAGACAATAGCTATGAGCTCAGTATTTAGTTTTAAAGTGGTGAGAATATAGAAAATAAATAATTGCCATTACCAATATTATATGAATCATCGTAAAATTCCCTTTGAATTCGTCTTTCATTCTGAAATATCTAACTTACAAAATTTATTAAAATTAGAGACAAAATTGTACAGAAACTTAATATCATCGAAAAAAAATATATATATGCACTTTCATATAGTGTCGAAATGATTTTTGTACTGTAATATTTTCAGAAGTTAAGAAGGGAAAACGCCAAAAATTCGCTTAATTTTTAAATATTTAAAATTCTAATTAAAAAAATCAAGAAAAGTGTTCCGAGATGCACATTCCCACCTTCCAAAGTTTGTTTGTGCCAAATTCCGTAGGTCCAACGGTCTGTCCTGTGGAGCGCCAGCACACACAGAGGCACACATTCTCCTTTATTGTTACTAGAATTAGTAAAATTCCTTTTCAGTCTGTCTTTCTCTTTTTAAACACATAAACCTACAAAGTAAAAGTCAAAAGCCGCATTCCGGTACTGAGAACCGTTATTCATTTAACGAGGATCAAGAACCGCTTTCTAAAAGCAGAAGTTGAAAATCTATTCTTGTCTTTTACAGTTTTAAACCTTCCTCCTCACGAACT
Source organism: Araneus ventricosus (assembly GCA_013235015.1). Classification (NCBI taxonomy): domain Eukaryota; kingdom Metazoa; phylum Arthropoda; class Arachnida; order Araneae; family Araneidae; genus Araneus; species Araneus ventricosus. The sequence goes on from BGPR01001392.1 coordinate 33,296, forward strand.
AACTTCTCTAACCAATCATCATTATCTTGTCCCAATACATTAATGACCACTTGAGTTATGATAAATTACTTACCGAAAGTGATTTACCAGATTGAAAACAAAAAAGAAAATTCTATTAGGAGAAAAAAAACCGTTGCTATGGGATAAATACTTCCAGAAAAAAACCAGTACTGTTTTATCCTATACAAAAACTGTAATAACCAAAAAAATAGTAGTAGGATCTTCACGATTTAGATTGATGGAGTATTTCGCTGGAATACACTCCCATCCTCTCCCTTTATCGCATTATTACTTATGCGTAAACCGTAAACTTTCATAAAGTTGTTATTCTTTAAGCATTCTTTCTCTATTTACAGTTTAATTGGGATAATCAGAATATGGAGTTTTCTTAATGGACTAGAAAATCATCCGTCATGGTTTGACGGGTGCAAATTGCCTCTTCATTCGAGAGATTTCCCTTCAAATTTGACGTGTTTAAATAGATATATATACCAGAGAAATGTTTAACATTGATTGAAAACAAATAAAATAAACATATGTTTTATGACAGGAAATATTTTTTCAATTTACATATTATTTAAATATTTCTTTATTCAAAAAACTTCTTGGTAAACAACATTCCGTATGAAGTATTTTTCGTTGTTTAATAATTTTCCTTGTACTTCGGATGTCTTTGTGTAAATTTTAACGTGATTGGGAATCCTAGACCTTGAAAGTGCAACATAGAGCTGTCCATGTGAAAAGACAGGCTCATCGAGGTAAATTCCAACATGATCGAAAGTTTGCCCCTGCGGTTTGTTGACAATCATCGTGTAAGCTGGAATTAACGGGAACTGGCGGCGGTTGAGAACGAATGGTAGATTCACGTCACTGGTGGTTAATTTAATTCTTGACAAGAAAACAACATCCGCACGATTGCATTCAGATACAATTTGGCGTCCAAACTGTATCACGCGCATGATATACCACTGACGTAATTTACTACTTTCCATTAAAAAACGGAAATTAATTTGAAATATATGATTAATAAAATTTAAAATATCTCGGAACTATTGATCATAGCGAGATAAATTTTATATCAATCGATAGAAAATTTTATTTCACTATTTTAGAGCTATTAAGTTTGAAATTATAACGAAAATTACTTTTTTAAATTTAAAATTACTGAAATTTAGGTTCTCTAATAATGAAATAATGCTGTTTAACGTCTCGCAGTGCTATGGCGCGAGTTTTATTGTTGGTGACGTCAGAGCGTTACCGGAGGATCTGTGCTATTATATTAGTAATTATTTCAAACCATTATTATTTTTGGCATTTTTTCGTCTGAATTTTGCCTAAAGTGGCGGGATGTCCTGGATTAGCAGTGACAATCCCGAAATTTGACTTTTATCCCGGATTTGTCCGAATTGAATTAATGTCATGGGTTGTTCGGAATTTTGTTTATTAATAAATAGCTCGTATTAAAAAAAGATTAAATAGATTTAAGTTTTTTCAAATTAAAGTTAGATAAAGTAAAAGTAGTAATGATGAAAAGTAATAGTAAAAAAATAAATTTTAAATAAAAATAAAGTTTAAGTGAATTCTCTTTCCCAATTTTTGGTGTGCGTACCGGATTAGCCGGAGAAGTCCGGATTGAAATAGCGTTCCAACTTTGAATTAAATGTCTCCGACTCTCAAGTTTTCTTTTATTAGTAAACTGTTAATGTTGTGACGTATGCCCTCCTCCGACAGTTGACGTTGATTTAAGACTGGGTGTGTGCGTTCCCAGGCGCTGGTCACTTTGAGATTCATCTGAACAATGGACACCTGCCCTTACCTTTCATGCTGATGGTTTTTCAAGCACCTGGAATCCTCACCCCTCTATTGACCGGCTACTGCCTTTCATTACCGAACTTTCATCTACCTATTGCACCATAGGCAACATTCCTAAACAGGTGGCTTCTGTGCAGACAAGTGTGTGGCCGTGAGAGCGCAAAGGGGTTTTTCTTCTCTGTTGCGATATGAGGTCGGGACTGAGCAACTAAAGAGGAGATGACATCCCGACAGCCAAACTGGTGGTCGCATTCCACGGAGGTCCGATTTGGACAATTTAGCGAAACCCGCTAATTATTTTATCAGTGAATGGACACCCTGCCTTAGGGCTTACTTTAGTATATTAATAACCTAGAAATTTGACATTTGTTTATAACTCTATATTTACTCCAGAAGCATTATCAACAAATTATGTTAAATTTAACTTGGCTGTAAATGTTCTTTTAAGCATAACTGCAAGACGTTATAATGTTAAAAATAAAATTATCATTAAAAGTTAAAAGATTCAAACACTAAAAAAGTTAGCTTCTGAAGAATTCTCCTCAACTTTTAATACACAGGGTGGTCGTAAATATTGGACCCATTTCCGTAATTAATAAAAAGGAAACTAATAATGTTACAACCGTGTGTTTTTAAATGAGGGAACAAATAATAAAAAAATGTCATATACGTGGCGTACCATTACGGCGTCCTAAATTTGTTACAGCGAGAGATTTCCATTCGCAATGGCTACCGATCACCAGAAGCAGATGCGCGTTTTTTAGTTTTTCTTGAATATCTCGAAAACTATTCAGTTTTGGAATAACAGTTGATTTAACAAATTAAAGAGCGTAAAATTCCCTACATATAGATGCTCTTATTTTTCTTCTAGCTTTAATAGTTTCGCAAATAATGGTTCTCAAACATGGGAAATGTCCAATAATTTACGACTACCTAGACCATTGCAACGGGGCGTTACCTATAGAAAAAAACAACTTTTTAAAAATGCGCTCTCATATAAAAAACAAGCATAGTTGTAAGGTGATTAGTTTTTTTATTAATATTTAGAATGGGTCCAATAATTTATGACCACCCTGTGCAGTAAAGCACCGTTTATACGTTTTTCATTTACACGTCGTTTACATTACATTTATACGTCGTTTCATCGCAGTCCCGATTCATTCCTATACATTTTAATGATAAAATACTTCGTTTATACGACTCCAAAGCTTTGCTTATAGGTTGTTTTCCAAGTAAAGGCAGGCAGAAAATTAGCAAATTTTCTACCTTGGTTATTATTCAGGAAACAGGACGGAGAAGAACGATAAGAATTTATTCCACCTTCTTTTAAAGACGAATGGACTCCATTGAAAACGAACTTATTTAACGGTATTAAGAGTATCACATGCGAATTCTGAAGCTCGTGGACAGATACGACAAGTGTTTAAATATAGGAGGTGATTATGTAAAGAAGTGAAGGACGCTTCCTGTATGTAACAGAATTGTTTTTCCAATAAATATCGTGTTTTTCATTTTATATAACTAAACGGTCTTTATTTTCTGGATGACCCTCGTAAAAGTCTGAATATCTGAGGACGTAATAATGACGCTTTATCAAAATCATATAAAATAGTTTTATGTGTAAATAATGTAAATTGGATGCAGACAGAAAAAAAAAGAAGGGTGAATTTCTGGACTTGTTTTTGGTTTATTCTTAAACATATCGTCGCTTAACAGAATCTTAATTTTTAAAGATCTTGTATGAATATGAGACTGCATGGTCTTGGCAGATATTAAAAAATCAGAAATATTCATAATTGGTTGCGAAAAATTGAGTTTTTTCTTTCTCTTTGAAATTTCAAAAAAATGAGATAGGAGAAGTTGCTTGTAGAGGGAGTGTCTCCTTCGCTGTGCTAACAACTAAGCAAACATTTTTTAAATGATAACCTTGTTTGCCTTAATTATTACCTGTGTTTTGTTTCAATGCGAAGACTGTTAAACATTTTGCTGTAATTTAAAAACGAACCTAATTCATAATTAAATTCAGTAAAAAAAATGGCATCTATAAGTTTCAGCTGTAAAAATAAAGTTTACAAAATCTATAATAATGGTTAGAAGAAATTAAAATGGTAAATTGAAATACTAGCAAAAGTTTAGCATTTATCCATTTATATTGATGTAAATAGCAGATACTTTTGGAAACGCACACCAGCTGGAGTGTTATCTCTTCGACTTTCCCATATACTAACACAATACATCGATCTCTGTTCATTTCTCAGTATGGAAGTCTGTATCCCCGTGACGAATCACCGAAGAAGTGCCAAACCCGCGATAGAGTTACACGCTGGGTTGAAGCATGCAGCGCATACGGGCATAACAAGGTGCGTTCAGCATTTCATAGTGTAAGAAAGAAACCAGAGCATCTATTTTGGAAGCCTTCCTTTCAACTAATAGGGTCCAGGGTTGATACACAAGATATTTGAATACAAAAAAGTAAAGTACAGAAGAAACAGAAGAAGTAAAGAATAGCGATAACAATATACCAATATAATAATACCTTTTGCGCGCCAACGCAGCTGCATCCAGTAATTGCATCGACAATATTGTCCATAATTGACTAAAGAATTACTATAGAATCAAACAGTAAAAATCATGCTTTAATAAGAATTAAGACACATTAGTAGGAATTAAAACACATTAAAAGAAAATAATTAGAATGGAAGAAATGGAAGAGAACTCGAATGGCGAACGTTTTCAAAGGCCACTCGCCATCGGAGTTCTAATATGGATAAATTTTCTGTCAAAGGAATGACTAATAGTCAAAAATTATTCCCTCTGCGGACTGACTATTAGTCATTCCCTTGATAGAAAATTTATCCATATTAGAACTCCGATGGCGAGTGGCCTTCGTTCGCCATTTGAGTTCTCTTCCATTTCTTCCATTCTAATTATTTTCTTTTAATGTGTTTTAATTCTTACTAATGTGTCTTAATTCTTATTAAAGCATGATTTTTACTGTTTGAGTCTATAGTAATTCGTTAGTCAATTATGGACAATATTGTCGATGCAATTACTGGATGCAGCTGCGTTGGCGTGCAAAAGGTATATTGTTATCGCTATTGTTTACTTCTTCTGTTTCTTCTGTATTTTACTTTTTTGTATTCAAATATCTTTCTAATGTATTTTATTGGAAGTTGCTGCATTTTTGCGCCATTCTGTCTAATACAAATTTAATTTTTCATTTTTTGATATCATTTGTTAAAATATTTCACTTGTATATGATACATAAGACTGCATACCAAATTTCATCCAAATCGTTGCGGTTTTCATTTATCGCATTCAGATTCACACAAATATACATAACGACAGACGATCAACCATGTATAAATATTTCGTTGAAAAATTTGAAAGAAATCAACAATTTGGGGGACAAGACAACAAGCCAAATTTAAACCGTCCAGCTTTACGCGTTCTCAAGTTACATATCGACAGCCATAATTCCAAAAATGTTTCTTTTCGACTCAGAGCGTCCGAATCCTAAAGCGTGAAGATTCATTAAAATCTAGAGATCGAATTTTTTGATGATTGCAGTGCTTTCTCTTCGTATACGAGAAAGTATAAATTCGAAAAACTTTATATAATTTGAAAATCAAAAGAGGTAAAATAGGAATGTTATTAGATTTTAGATTCTAAAAATTATAACTTAATTTATCCTCTTTTTCACAAAAGAACATTAGAATACAGTAAGAAGATGATATCTACTAATAATAAAAGAAAGAATGTAAGGGTGTCTCGCTGTTAGTTTTCTTCAGAGCAAATAATCTTGCCTAGAGTTATCGAATTTGACATAAATACAATGTATATGTGCCCTTCAGAGATTTTTTCATATGTTTAATTAGAGTTCTCATTGATTAGAAATCGAGCAAAATATCGAGTTTTTCATCTGTATCTTCCGGTAATATCATCACTCAAAAATTATAGTTAGATAATCTTAAAATTGAAAACTTTATATTTTCGAGGATTTCAATCAAGTTGACGTGCAATTTTTTCTTCAATTTTGGCTACTTTTTAAAAATGTTTTCAGGCATAATTTGTAACGATACTTTTCATTGTTGCAATGAAATTCAAACCGTTTTCGTTTTTTCTACAAATAGTTATTCTGGATTTTATTTCATATTTGAAAGATAAGGGATGAAAGTTCTGTTTATTTTTCGATAATGTCGAAATGCCCTTTGGCAATGTCGAAAAAGAATTTTTCCTTTCTTACTTTATTTCATCTTATTATTTGTAGTAAATGTTAACGAATCCTCTAAAATAGTAAGTAATATATCCGATATGCTGAAATATAATACTTGCTGTTGGGCGTGCTCATACAATCAGCGGTGGCTCGTCAGCTCAAAAACAAGCAATGCTGCAAAAGTTGTATAGACCTAAGTTGTAGTTAATTTTGTGTTGATTATTTTGGTATATAATGATGATATATGCTAAAAATTGCCAGTTTTTGAGTTATAAGCAAAACACTAGGGAAAAAATCATATTTTTTGGCTATAACTAAAATTACAACAAAAATTATTGGTGGCAAACCTCAGATTCGTAATCAGCACCCGAAAAACACGAAGAAGCAAAAAATTACAACTCCTCCAGAATTGGATTAAAAAAACTACTTACCGACTGAACTACTGAGAAAAAGCGAAAAAAAGCCAAATGAGGAAGTCGCGCCAAGCGAGAGCTAGGGAAAATGCAGCTCAAATGAATGCAATTTCAAGCGGAGAAAGGGTTGCTTTTCTACCTCTTCGCGTTGCTCATTGCGTTAATTTCGGATCCGTAGGAGGGGCAAAACTTTCTTCAGCTCCGGTATGTCTCTCTCTCTCTCTTAATTCTTGATTGATTTTCTGTCTACTTTTTAAGTTTTTTATTACTTTTTTGCCATTTTCATTGATTACTGAATTCTCAAAGTGGAAAAGTAAGCCAATTAGAATAAAAACGAAAATACAATCTTTTAAAATAATTTCAGGGGGGCTGCAGCTCTTATGGATGAACCGCCTCTGCATACAATGTAAGTAAAATGTGCCGCAACATTTTAATGTTGGGATCAACTGTGCATTTTGCATGAGGAATAAGATAGTAAAGCAACAACAAACGAGCAATTACATGTTTGATGACGTGGAAAATTATATTTCTCATGCGAGTGTGACGCTATGTGACTTTATTCCATTAGGACGACGTTCATGTACAAAACGAACAGAAGGCATGCCATATGGCTACCGAAATAACACAGATTAAATGTCTATCAGAATTTGGGGGTTAAAAGTTGCTGAGGGAACCATGGATATCGAGTCATGCATAAAATATTCAGTCAAAATTGACCATAACCAATATTTTTGGCGAACGAACTCGTCGCCAAAGGAGCTCAGTGTTCTATAAAAGAAAAACGAGAATTATATAATGTGAAATGTAGCTATTTCTCCAAATAAGTTTGATCTTAATGATTTTCTACAAGAAATAAACTGTTAGTTGAATAATGGATATAAACGGTCGGTGTTTTTCTTTTCGGTAGAAAAACATATCAATCAAACCAAAAGAGTGAAATAAACAAATAAAATGATGCTCAATATTCATGAAATGATACTCACACTTTAGTGCTATAGATTGTGACTCAATTCATTTGAAAAGAAATGTCCATTAAGGAAATTGTCACGTAAAGAAACCTAGGGTCATCTGCGCTTAATTTTGTAGGAAGTACCCAATTCTTATGCCACAGATGGTTACTAATAAATTAATATGTCTCACTTACTTCTCCGGCTTAATGTTTACATCCTTCCATTAGAAAGATAAACTATCATACCATTAGCCACAAATATAGACCACTCTTCGGCCCAAAAAGCGAAATAATTTTCCATGGCTAAAAATAATGAATTTAGTTGCGTAGAAAAACATTCACGCCTACAGTAAAAAAAGGCTGTATTAACGTCACTGTCATGTGTAATGAGTGCCATGGGAACAAATAAAGTGTATTTCTTTTACCTAAATTGAGGCTGCAAAAAACATCCATGCGCATTAAGTGTGTGAAGGTCTAGGGAAAAGGCACAAAGCTAAACTAATGTAAATAAATGCATTATATGAAGCTCCATCAATTAATATTAAATTTTTATAAGAAGATAATGATATTAGAATATCAGAAAAGCAGGACAATTGCTAACGACGAATCAGAAATCACATTGAAAGCATAACATTAAGCGGGGGGTGGAGACCCAGTAAAATAAAATATTGTTGCCACACTATTCGGACATTAGAATAAAGATCATTTATTGTTCTGGAAAATGCAGAAGATTTTTAAACATCTGAAAGGGAAAAAAATGTCCATTTGATGATATGTACGGAGAAATAGAAAAATGCAAATGTACGAGAGAAGGTACCTTTAAGAAAGGTGTCAGTACGGGATATTCCATCCGTGGAATGCAATGCAACTTTCCAAGCGTCGTGTTATGCTTTGCACAACATTTTCCAGCATATGTTGAGGCGCGGCGTTCTGTCACTGCACAGTTGAGGGTGTTCTTGGTTGTTGGAGGATATTCGCTTAAAGCCGGCCATTCACTTGAAGGATAGCCGTGCCATTTGTCCCTTCTCTGGGCCATGTAAAGCCTTAAGCCAATTTTGGCAGGCTGGTTCAGAGTGGGTAGTGAATGCCATTTGTCCTAAGCCCGGTTTTTTCCACCCATTTTAATCGAAAAATACAGACACGTCATTCACTTAAATTAAAAAGGACGCTAACTCTGAACGAAGATAGGGGGGGAGCGATCCTCTTTCCCTCTCTACAGCTGCTTGTCAATTGCTCTTCGATTTTCTCCAGTCAGTAGATTTTAATTTATGTAACCCTCGATGCGTGGCTCCAATCTACGCAAGGCATTGTTCCTTTCGCTAGCCTCTTTCAGGGTCCCTCTGAAGCGAGACTTTAAACTCCAGCGTTTTCGCTCCGATTTCAGTCCAGACGGAAACCCAACCACCACAAGCCATTTGGCTGATTTCCATAGATTTTTATGGCTTTTTCCTTCTCGCGTTCCAAAATATCCAGTTTATCTGTGAAGTGAATGGCCGGCTTAAAACTTTCATTTGAAACAGCAACTCCCCACACGGGTCAAATCTCTTATCAGCGCTATCACATGACGGTGTGGAGAAGGAAATTTGCATATCTACAATCTTTTATGATTGCATTCCGCACTTATTCTAATTGTCACATTTTGCTTGCTATGGGTGATAGCGTCATCCGTCCTTAGCAATTGTTCAGCAGTGTATATTAGGGTGTGTCGAAAACACTCAACGGTTTTTTTCATGTCTCTATACCGCGGGAAAGCTACTTTAAGTTTTCAAGAAGGTAGTGAGTTGATTCAATTACTTTAAATACGTGCTTTGAGCTCTGTGAACTATTTCCAGGTTTTAATAGTTAACAAATGTGGCATTGACGAATTTCAAACAAGGACCAACTAAACTTAAACACCATCTAAGTACATTTTTTGCTGTTGTTAACCTTCTAGAATGTGACAATTGGCCAGGACCGTGGATAGCCAACTCTTCAGTATATTTTGCCGATTTTATGGCAGCAACAATATTAGGAAAATACCATTGAGCCGTTACTGAGTGTTTTTTCGTCAACATCGGGGTTAGGTCTGTAATGTCCGTGTTTTCCCATAAATCAGACTTCCAAGTATCATCTGGTGAGAAGAAGGAGTAAAATGCCACGCAAGAGAGAAATTTAAGAAACATAAAGATATTTTAATGGCTGAAGTGTTTTCTTAAAGGTCTGTTAAATTTTTTGTTATTTTCTGCATTCTTGCCATTCTTTCTTAAGTAGCAAATAATATTGTAATTTTGGAGCTTAGTTTTGAAATGTGTTACCATGAACAAAGAAGATAAATGAAATTGATATATTTTAAGACCTAAAAAACCTTTTGCTATGCATTTACATCAGTCTGTTGCAATTCATCGATAAGATGATGTCTGAAGATTATGTTGAGGATCAGGAACTACAAATCGCATATTGAAGTAATTTCGCTTTGTCAACTTTGGAGAGGATGTACCCTGGAAGATATAGGCCGATTTTAATAAAATATTTTTTTTACTCTGAAGAAGATGAGTACTTAACAGCCAATGCTATAACAAACAGATAGAGAGAAATTTTTGAAATTATTGAAAAACAGTCTATTTTTATCACTTTTTATGATTTTTAAGGCCTTTGCGGGAACGGAAGATATTAATTAATTTCTTTACTTTTTCCCTCGTTTCACTTATCACCAATTCGCAACTTTTCCGCGGTATAGCGACACTAAAAAAAGAATTTGAGTTTTTTCTGCCCACCCTAATATATACAGGATATCCACACTTATCTTGATCATATATCTAATTTCTAAACCGTTAAAGATAGACGTAAAGTTCCAATTGGAAAAAATGCTTTAAATGAAGGGAAGAGTTATATTTTATGTTTTTCGACTCACTAAATATATTTCTAAATAAGTTACGAATTCTAACTTTTTACACGGTCCCCTGGTCCTATCAGTCATATTTAGTAAAATATTTTTGACACTAAAATTTTAAACAAAGAAAGTCCCAATTTTCTACGACAAAAAACTGAGCGAGTCACGAAGCTTCGAATTTCATGATTTTTAACCAATTAGTGGCCTCGTCGAGCAAGTTCTGCGCATTGATTGGTGGATCGTCTTCAAGACGGCTATTGAAATGGTGTAAAGTGGTCTAAGTCAGCGATATTCAAAGCTCCTTAACTCAGTCAGTTTTAGTCGCTGAAGAGTGGGATTTTTCTGTTTAAAATGTTAGAGTGTCAAATATATTTGACTAAATATGATTGATAGGACCGGGGGACTGTATACAAAGTGAGATTTCGTAACCTTTTCAGAAATATATTTAATCACTCAAAAAACATATATTATAATTTTCCCCTTCATTTAAAGTATTTTTCCAATTGGAACTATGTGTCTATCTCTAACGGTTTAGAAATTAGCTATTGAACCACGATAAGTGTGGTCACCCTATGTAATAAAGCATCGTTTATAAGTTTCTCATATATACGCTATTTCATCACAGTCCCAATTCATTCGTAACCATTGTAATGATGAAGTGCTTCATTTATACGACGTGATAGTGCTTCATTTATACGATTATATGTCGTTTTCCCACTTTCTAAGATTCCCAAATTTCCTGCCTCGGTCATTATTTCTCCGTTTCTATTAAGGAGAAAATTTTCCGTTTAAGCACGAGGAATAGCATGATGAAGAGATTATTCCCCTTTCTTTTATAGACCATTGGATTCCACTAAAAAATTCCGAACTTATTTTGTTTTTCGAAACACTAGTGAAAAAAACATTCAATGAACTTGATTCGATTCATAATGACAATCGTCACGTCAGACGAAGATTAAAGATATTTTTTAAATTAAACTCATACATGCGTGCACATAAATCATATAATATAAGAAACTTATAATTAGCATTCAAGATATGAAATAAAGGTATAGTTTTCTCATTTTTATGATAAATGTTTAATTTTAAAATTTAATTATTGTTTCCAATACTGTGCAGTAATGTACTAGTATGATCTGAAAAAAATTCTAAAATTATTACCTTTAAACGAATTTGTAATAATCAAAGTTGCTTATTAAAATTTCGATTATGCGTCTTTTCATTCATGCGTCGTTTTACGTCAGTCCCTTGAAAGACGTATAAATCATGCTTTACTGCATGTCAATGTAGAATTGATTTATACGAATTCGAAAAAAAAACATCTAATCCTCACAGTGAGATTCAAAGTTTTGATGGCTAGTTATTAAGGTTAAATTTAATTAACCTGAAACTAATCCTTTAAGAAACAGAGGGTAAACAAATGTCAAAATTTGATTAACCCGTTAACGCCCAGGGTCTTATTTATAGGACAGTTACATTTCACTTCCGTGGCTGAATCGAATGCATTCCATGGTTCCTTTTTTTTGGTTTTTCTATGCAGTCAATAGGTATTAGAAAAGTCCTAAACAGTTTTCGGGAGGTATATACTACGAGTTAGCCAGATTTTTGAGTCAGAGTGTCGGTATTTTGAATTATTTTGATTTTTTGTTTGATTTATTTTTAAGGTAATGCAAGGAATTAGATACTCATTTTTATTTTTTGATATTTTACTATATTTTATAAATCTTTGATATTTATATAAAAAAATTTAGAAAAAAGAATTTCTTGTTGATTTTTTAAAAAATTTTTTCTAAAAAAATAAAACACAAAAGAAAGAAAAAATCTTTTCTCCGAATTTTAATTTTACTTCACAGTTTACTTAGTATTAAAGTTTTAAACGTAATTCAATAGAATTTTTTAACTCTATGCTTTAAATTAATTTGGGGTTAATGGGTTAAGGAACTCTTTAGTATTTGAGGGAAGAAGATTTTTCAAGAATCGTAGAAACTCTTCGAAGTTCTAAAATGTTTAAAATGAAAATAAACTACTCTGGGTCTCGGTGCATTTGAATACCATTAGAAAAATTCACCTTATCAAATAATTTTTAAAAGCACATGTTTTGAGAACTATTGTTACATATGTAAAACTTCACATACGGATACAACGGCTTGAAATTCCATCTGTTAAAACCGTTAAGTGTTTATTTCCTATATATGTATTTTATCGTGCAACCAAATGTATCTATTTTAAATTTGGGCACTTTATAAATACATTTCCAACTATACGAAAGTAATGTTAAACTAAAAATCTTCACTTTTTTTAGAAGCAAATTTGATTTTGGATTCTCCCACCTGCGTTATTTGAAGGAAAATTTTGTTCGTGAAATCTCTCAAACGGTTCGATTAAAAGTTCCTTAATCATAATTATAAAAATATTTAAATATTATCGTAACAGTAAGGCTTGAAGATGTTTAACATTGTAAAATACTTGCGATTAATGAGTGCAAATACATTTTTAATGTACAATAAAGAACCGTTTCCACATCTTTCAATGGCCTGATATGGAACGACTTATAAATGAAAAGACGTATAATTAGAATTTTACGAAACAACTTTGATTATTACAATTGTAATGTTACTAATGAAAGTTAATTTAAAAAGGTATTCATTTTAAAGATTTTGTTAGTATATTACTACTTCACAGAATGGGAGCAGTAATTTAATTTTAAAATTAGGCAGTTACGATAAAATTTAATCATAAAGAAAAATCATACCTTTATTACATATCTTCCGTTCTAATGATATATTTCTTGCTTTATACGATTTATGTGCACGCGGATAGGCGTTTAGTCTTTTAAAAAATCTTTAATCGTCGTCTGACGTGCTGAATGTCTGTGAACATTAAGCACAACATTATGAATCGAATTACGTTCTTGGAAGGTTTTTTACTAGTTTTTTGACAAACAAAATAAGTTAGAAGTTTTTCAATGAAGACTTAACCCTTTCAAGTTCACTACATGTTTCGTTTTGAAAATTACTAAATTTATTTCAAAATTGAGGATTAGACACGTATTTGATCATAAATATTTAAAGGAAAAAAATTAGTATAATTTTTTTTCAATAAGTTTGTGGTTTCACAGTGAAACCAATGAACGGTAACGGGCCATTTTTCCTCCGAATCAGTTATCATCGAAATGCAATTTAAATTATGCATTTAATTTATAAGTACACTTGAATATTTAGGATATTCAACCTTCAAAAAATTGATTATTACTTTCGAAGATTCAATTTAAAAAATATCAATTTGTGCAAGAACCCTCTTCATTTTGTTTCTCTTAGAGATTCAAAGCAATTTAGCTTTTGCAATTAGTACGATATCTTTGTGAAATCTAACGGTATTGAACTGGAATTTTTATATAAGTTGGCCTATATATCTGGCTCTTAAGTTAAGAAAGAGCAATTATACTACTTTTCACCCATGCGCATTAAAAAAATGCTCAATGTGTGGTTTCACAGCGAAACCAATGAACGCAAAAGTATTAAAAGAAGGTAAAATGACTTCTTCACATTTTTCGTGATGTTATCCTTACTGGTTTCAAGGGAAAGTTTCTCCCTTAATAGGAATAAAGAAATAATGACAGAGGCAGAAAATTTGTGAATTTCAGAATTTGGGGGAACCTAAGCTTATAACCGTATAACCGAAGCTTTTGCGTCGTATACTCGAAGTGCTTTACCGTGACGATGAATACGAATGAATCGGGACTGTGATGAAACGACGTATAAATGACATAAACAGTGCTTTACTGTTACGATGAATACGAATGAGTCGGGACTGTGATGAAACGACGTATAAATGACATAAACAGTGCTTTACTCTATATTAAATTAAATAAAAATTATCTTAATCCCAAAAACTGCGTTCATTATTTATTATTATGCACTTATTGAATTAGTTTTTGTGAAAAGTACGCAAGCATTGTAAAATAAAAACAATATTCTGCAAATTTATTTTATAAAATGAATCATTCTACGTATCAGAAAAGTGCAATTGTTATGCATGTATGAGGTTGTATTTTTTTTCGGAATCGTGTATGGTTAGCCTTGATTCTAATAAAAAGTTTGAAGCTTTTTATATAAACACATTTTCTTATATTCTAAATTTGATCAACTTTTATTAAAAAATTACGAAAAGAATTTCCTGTTCAAATTTTTATGCTTTAGCTATCTTATAATCCTAGCAAAGCCCTTTAAACAAAGCAAAAAGGTGAATGTGTTAACCAGCTTCTTTTCTCACATAAAAATTATATTACTTGAAAAGCAATAACTAAACTTCAATTTTTTAATTGCAAAATTAAGATTAAATTACATAACAACAGTAATTTTACTTATAATTTGTATATTAACTTTTATAATTGTTTAAACTCAAAAGTGGTCTTTATAAAATGAAAATTATTTTGTCTTTAGAGTTGGTAAAATAAAAAATGAAAATTAATTCTTTTCAAATTATATGGAAGGGTGAATTTTTAAAAAAATATGTCAGAAAGTTCTCCAAACAAGATTTTAGACACTATATATATAATGTGACAGGACACTGAATGGCAGAAAGGAGCTCCACCCACTAACTTTTGACTTTTATTAGACGAAAAGTTGAATGAAAGATAGTGAAGATACATATCAGTGACAAAACGATAATTTATTCGGCACTGGTCTCAAAATTAGACTGCAGCTGCAAATTTAATTTATTTGTTTCAGCCTTTGAATACCGTCTTTTTCATTTCAAATGGTAGTTATAATCCGTTTTCAATTAAAGAGCAGCTACAAAAAAGAAAATAATAAAGAACAAAACCAAGTACTTACGTATTAACGCCACCGAGGCTACAGATTGGCGGTAATGCGCCAATAAAGAGCAATCTTGTTTACAAAAACCGCCAAATTGGCGTTAATACGTAGGTACAAAAACCGCCAAATTGGCGCCACTTAAAAACCGCCAAATTGGCGTTAATACGTAAGTACGAAAACCGCCAAATTGGCGTTAATACGTAAGTACAAAAACCGCCAAATCTGTAGCTTCGGTGGCGTTAATACGTAAGTACCCAAAACCAACCAAAATTGAAACTAATTAGCTTAGAAAATGCATCCGAAAATAAATTGCTAAATATGCTAATGGAAACATTGCCAAAAATATACCATTGCTTCTTTAATATTTGTGCGTTTTTGATTTCTTCTTGGGATATCAAATTTCAAATCTTTTCTATTGAAATGTCATACATGCGTATGTAATGCGTTTAATTTACTAAGTTTTTTTTGAATTTTTATTTGTCTTTTGTTTCTTGTTTTACTTTTGATGTTGTTTCATGAATTTCGTCACTTCCTTTGTCTTCTGTTTGGTTGTTCAGCACTTTTGGTTTTGTTGTTGCTTTTTTGCATACAGTGTTATTCAGCTTTGAGATGATGTATTATAAAGTGATGTGATGTTTTTTTTCTGTTTTGATATTGTTTTGTACTCCCCGCCGTCCGGGTCAGAGCCTTACACTCTCTGGGTAGGCTGTGCCGGCGTGGGCAAATAAATAAATATTGTTAGTGCTGAACTTTTCAGCACAGGGAATAGTAATGAAAAGGTACTTAAAAAAGAACATTTCATAAAATTAATAAATTTATAGTTTCTGTGAATAATTTGAATTAAATTTTAAAATAAGCTCCACAAAAATAATAGGCAATGAATTCTGGAACTAAAAAAAGTTGAAAAAAATTATTGTAGAATTATTCGTAAAAAAATTCCATATATCAATGATTCGCAGAATTCGTGTCCAGTTGTAACAGTACAGAATTAAATAAAATACCAGAATAAATTAGTAACAAATTTTCAAAAACACAAATCCAAAAAACAATGAACAATTTAAATGAAATATTCAACTTTAGATCTCTTAGAATCCAAGACAGAAAGATAGATGTTAAGCTGAATTTTAAAAATTGCAGAGGCCAAATCTCGGTATATAGTTGCATTTTTATAAAGTAATTAATTTTGAAATCGATTTGGAATAACATTTCAGAAATAAAATAAAGCGAATTTTTTTTAAAAAAAGATAGTTTAAGACTTTAAAAAAGGTAACAAAAGTTACGACAAGTATCGAAACTTCTGATACTTCACAGAGCTTGAGATAACAATAGATAAACACAGAAAGAGAATATACCAATGGAGTGGAAAGATATTAAACATAACCAACAGAAATAAGTAATGAAATTAAGTTTGCATGATGTGAGAAACCTTGATAAAGAAAGATTGCAGTAATTGCATCTGTATATTACTATTAAAGGTGATTCGCAATATTAGCAGGAGAAACGTGGTTTTAAATCAGTGTCCTATAAAAGGATGATTACAGATATCATATCTCTGGGGCAGTAATTGCATCTGTATATTACTATTAAAGGTGATTCGCAATATTAGCAGGAGAAACGTGGTTTTAAATCAGTGTCCTATAAAGGGGTGATTACAGCTATCATATCTCTGGGGCAGTAATTGCATCTGTATATTACTATTAAAGGTGATTCGCAATATTAGCAGGAGAAACGTGGTTTTAAATCAGTGTCCTACAAAGGGGTGATTATAGATATCATATCTCTGGGGTTTTTTAAATGGTAAAGAAATTTGATCTTAAAAAAATTGATGCAACAGTGGAAACGGAATAAGTTATATTATAAAAAAATATTTGCATGTAAACAAACTGGTATCAAGATAAAAAAATAATTTTAGAATTTTAATTAATTTTCTATTCGTTTTTAAAATGCAAAAGTTATTTTCGAACAGATTTTTCCCCCAAAGCGGATGAAATGCCTTGAAAAACTCATGGACATTCATTTAAATATTAATTAATTAAGGCAACTACTTAAAGATTTTTAAGTGTTCTTTGTCATCGTCCACATGAAATTTGGTAGTTGTTAAACCTTGTTATCCTGCTTTAAAGCGCCAATAACAGCGCACGTGCCCAAATCGCTTTTATTATCGTAGGTTTATTACATGGAATAATAGGTAACATTTTATATACAGGGTGTCCACACTTATCGTGGTCCAATAGCTAATTTCTAAACCTTTAGAGATAGACATATGGTTCCAATTGAAAAATGTTTTAAATGAAAGGGATAATTATAATATATGCTTTTGAGTTAATAAATATATTCCTGAAAAAGTTACGAATTCTAACTTTTTATACGGTCTCCCTGTCCTATCAGTCATATTTAGTAAAATATTCTTGACACTCTAATATTTTAAACAAAAAAGTCCCACTCTTTTGCGACTAAAACTGACCGAGTTATGCAGCTTTGAATATCGCTGACTTAGACCACTTTACACCATTTCAATAGCCGTCTTGAAGACGATCCACCAATCAATGCACAGCACTTGCTCGCCGAGGCCGCTGATTGGTTAAAAAAACATGAAATTCGAAGTTCCAGAACTCTCTCACTTTTAGTCTCAGAAGAGTGGAACTTTTTTGTTTAAAATGTTAGAATGTCGAAAATATTTTACTAAATATAACTGATAGGACTGGGGGACCGTATAAAAAGTTAGAATTCGTATTTTTTCAGAGATATATTTAGTGACTCAGAAAACATATATTATAATTCTTCACTTCATTTAAAGCATTTTTCCAATTGGATCTATATGTCTATCTCTAACGGTTTAGAAATTAGCTATTGGACCACGATAAGTGTGGACACCCTGTATATAGCAAAACTCCGATTAACCGTCACCGTCCGGACCAGGGCTGTGACAGATAACCGAATAGACTTTTAACAGAAATATCTTAATACATATGCACAGTCACGTGACATCACTGCTGGCTTGGGACGAAAATGAAAACAAAATTCTTCAAAAGCGAATAATACATGCATCTTGTATTTAATTTTGCAAAATGATCAATATAAACTTCAATATAAGAGTAGCAATGTACAGAAACGTATTGTAATACAGGGCGTACACAAATGAAGTGACTCATTTCAAAAATTAATACAAAAAAAATCTAAAAATGTTGGAACTACGGGATTTTTTTAAATGAGAGCGCATCTCAAAATTTTTTTCAGATAAGTAGCATTCCATTTCGGTGGTCTAGGGGGTCATAAATTACTGGAAATCAAAAATTTGTTTAGAGACATTATCTGAGAAAATATTAAAGCTGGAAGAAAAATAAAAGCATGCATTTGTAGGGAATTTTACGCTCTTTAATTTGTTAATTCAAATGTAGTGTGAAAACTGAAGAGTTTTCGTATTATTCAAGGAAAACTAAAAGAAGAAACCAAAAAACACTCATCTGCTTCTGCTGATCGGTAGCCATTGCGTACGGAATTTTCTCGCTCTAACAAGTTTCGAACAGTGTAACGCCGCGTTACCTATCTGAAAAAAAACTTTTTGAGATGCGCTTTTAGTTAAAAAAACAGTATTTCCAACATTTTTAGTTTCTTTTTATTAATTTTTGAAATGAGTCATTTAATTTGTGTATACCCTGTATTATAAACCTACTAAATAATAAACTAATTAATACTAATTAAAAGTAAAAAAATTTAATGAAAAAATTAATAAATTTAATAAAATTTTACCTCCAAATACTCTACCTTGTTCCCTTTTTTGCCTTTTTTTATATTTACATTATGTTTGGTAGTTTATTGAACTATAAACCTACGTTACTTTAAAATAATCTGTCATCTCCTTATGTGTCTCCGAGTTGGCGATTCGTCACTTTCGCCATCATACAGTACAGCCACTTCCAGCTTTACACAGTACAGTAGGACCCCGGTAATCCGGACGATTTCAGGCACATAGACGTCCGTATTAGCGAGGTGTTTAAAAAATAACGTAAAACACTTTTTCAAAAATTGTATGTTTAGATACTGTGGTATATTTGTATGAACTAACATTGTATGGATAAATTGAATGAACATGATACAGTATGAACATGATATGTACATACATAATTACTACTTATGTAAGTGAATGAATATAATCATTGTCCAAAAAAGTCAGTGATTTTTTTTTTTTGCGCGCGACCGTTTTTAATTCAAATACTCGGTCTCTTAAACATCTGAGGAGCATAATTTCATGTAATTCAAAATGTTGCTCTTCAACCCACTGTAATGAGGTATTGAGTGCCGCCACACCCTCAGAATGAGAAATTTTGGTTGGGTTTACAGGGGTGGCGTCGTTATCATCATCATCTTCTGCTGTTACCGTCCTGATAAAAAAATTTCGTTGTCTGTTAAAATTTCATTTCGAGCCAAACTGTCGTCAGCTTCAGCAGCCCACTGGAGGGCTTCAGTATTAGACATCGGGTTCGTGTTTGGTGGTTGTAACGGGTTCGTTTTGGTTCGTGTTGTAATTGGTTAATGAATGATGCAAGCTGAATTTCTGCAGTTTGCACATTTTCTTCAACTTCAGAATCAAT
This sequence comes from Araneus ventricosus, assembly GCA_013235015.1. Lineage (NCBI taxonomy): Eukaryota > Metazoa > Arthropoda > Arachnida > Araneae > Araneidae > Araneus > Araneus ventricosus. Next base: position 52,964 of record BGPR01001392.1, read on the forward strand.
AAAATTGGGAAGAAAATTTTTCCACGACGTGTTGATCAGCAATGTAGCACAGATGCCCAACAGTTAGCAAGACTGAACACGACATCTTTTAAATTTACATTTTTCAGAGTTTTTTCCAAGTTTTCATTGTGCAGAGGATCATTGAGAATGTTCGTAAGAAGCAACTTGCATCATTCTCCATGGACAGTCCGGATTGTCGAGGGTTCCGGATTAGCGCGTGTCCGGATTACCGGGGTTCTACTGTATATAAACTATTCTACTGTATATGTAGGTATAAAAGTAACCGTGGGCAATTTTTAAAATGTCTATTTGTTCATTGATATTTTGTAACGATGGCGGATGATAGAAACTGAAGGTTAATCGACGTTTTATTGTAATGATAAGCAAAATAATAAGCGCATCAATTGTTTAACTATGTGGAAAGATTTTTCTTTCAAATTTGTAGGCATAAAAATCAAATGGGAATATCAATAAGTTAATTTTTAACATAACCAAGTAAATCATTCTTCATACAAACATTAGGATATTTTTTATAGTAATTCCACGATATTTTCAAAGCTAGGTTAAGAACTTAGTTTTATTCAACTTTCTCTAAGATTTTGATTGAAATTGGGCAAATTGTGTAAAAAATTATTTTTGCCATCAAAACTTATTACGAAACTATTGGGGCTCGTATAGAGATCGTGGATTAAAAAAACTACAACTATTAATTTTTATGCACAGTTTCTTATAAATTTATTACATTTACATTTTTTAAAATTTTTTTTCAAATGAAATATATTCTTTAAAAGAATCTTAGAAATTTTTTCTGTTGTTTTACCTTTGAAAAAAAGGCATTTTCTTACAAAAAATGTTGTGATAATTCTTCTATCATAACATTTAAAAGGAGACATTATCATTTTAAAATAAAATCTCCGATATCTTATCGTGCGATAACTTGAAAAGGAGAAGAGGCCCTTTCCTGCTTACAGCTAAAGTCCCTTTTTACTTTCTCGTATACGAAGTATACAAAGAGAAAGTATTGTAATCGTCAAAAAATTAGAACTCGAGATTTTGACGAATCTCCACGTTTTAGACCTCCCCGAGTCCGAAAAACACAATTTTGGAATTATGTCTGTCTGTGCGTCTGTGAACACGATAACTCAAAAACTATTAGAGCTACGGGGATAAAATTTGGTATGTGGTCTTTAAACAAAATTTGTAGGTTTCTATCAAATTTTGGACAAAATCCGTCAACGGGAAGTCTGTCTATTTGTATGTCCGCGTCCATGTGAACGCTATAACACAAAAACTTGAATAGCTAAATGGATAAAATTTGGTACCCAGTTTTATCGTTATGAATGTAGGTCCGTATAAAAGTTTGGGCCAAATCCGTTAAAAAGAGGCGTTCAAATTGCATATTCAATTTCTTTTTATCCGATTCTCATGCGCATGCGTATTGGTAGCAATCTGTTATTGTTGTAAATTTTATTTACAACAATAAATAATATTTTCAAGCATCAATTGTTAACAATTTTTTTATTGTTGTAAATCAAACTGATCTCATTATTTCAGCAAATCTTTTATTGACGCGCTTTTGCAATTGTTACGGTTGTGGTAGTATAAATTGTTTTCTTGGGAATTCAATTCCAAAGCAGAACTTTCGCTTTAGTATTCATTGCATTGCCTATTTTATCGCGCCTGATTCAAAGTAATATTTTTTTGAAACGTGGTAACAGATATTTGATTTCAGGTTTGTTTGTTTTTTTGTTTTACTTTCTCGTATACGAAGTATACAAAGAGAAAGTATCTCCACTACGAATCTCCACTTAGAAAGTATACGAGAAAGTTTAGGGGAGACCACTCCCGCTGGTTAAGTAAATAGTTTAATATCCTATCCAGGCGCAATTTAGAGGCTACTGAAATCATTTCAGTCAGCAGAGTCATACAGTTATTTTATTTATTGATATTTGGAGTGTGAAAAAAATTAACAACTGCTAATATTTGATTGACAAGACAAATCGGACATCAGACATAATCGGAATTCAGACCCACTGAGTTCTCAAATATATATCCTATTTCAATTTAAAAATTAGGTTAAAAAAAGGGCATCAATATTTCAAATTTATAAAATCTTTTTTTCCGAGCCATTTATTTTATAGTGTGCCAAAAATAATGTAATTGTCTTTGTGTTTTCCATTGTATATAGTTAATTTTCATCCAGAATTTGTTTCTATCATTAAAACATATGTTCATTAAAAGCTGGGCACTTAGAGTGTTTAACTTTATGCTAGAAGTCGTGTACAAACAGTAAAATATTTAATTGAGAAACACTTTTTGTTGGTTATTCAGGTGTTTTACCATTTCATCTAAACATTTCTATGCAAAAATTGTAAAATGTTCGGTTAATAATATTTAGTTTAAAAAGTGGAACATATTTTTATTAAATACAGTTTTCACACATAGCACGACAGAACAATTCTTAACTCAATTTGCCTAATTTCTGTTCAAACTTAAAAGGGCATTGAAGAAAAACACTTGAATTTTGTTTGAATAGCTTTTTGAAAGTTAAAATTTAATTATAATTACTCTGTATATTCCTGTTTTATTTTGTAAGCATACGGAATTTCAAAGATCGTACAAAATCAGGTTCCCAGCTTTTCATTCTTTCTTGTGCGACAGAAATCGCAGCGTCTTCTCGGAATGTCCGAAGAGGATGGTTTTGAAATCCTACCCGTTTTTCCTAAGGCGAAATGTATTGTTTATAGTGTATAGATTCGTAGCACAAAAGTATGTGAAGAAGGACACACGTGACATAAAAATCTACTTGGCCAATTTTGAGAGTGCATTTCGGATTGTATCATTGTTTCTGCGATGACAGTGTATTTTTCGCCCTCAATATTTAAATAAATAAATTCTTATGTAAAATTTCACCTGCATATTTGAAACTAGAATGTTTTTTTTTTCTACTAATATGGATTGCTTTCTCGCGTTTTTAAAAAATGCTGAATTTTCCCATTATGGACATTTATATTGCTTTTGAAGATTTTAAAGTTCAGTTATACCGCGTTCACAGATAAAATCCTTATGAAACTAAGTAATTTAAATTTTAATACACGTAACAAATATGACTAAAATATCACTCTCTGTGTTCTTGATCAGAATTTTAAAATTTAATTTCTTAAGAAATTAGAAAATTAGATTAATCTTCAATATGATTCTTAATTACATTAAGAACAGTTAGAAAAGCCCATATTTAAAACCAAGTGAACAAATAATTAACTCAACTTAGAACAGAAACATATCAGTTTATCGAGCCCTAAGTAAACGTCTTTTACGTGATATTACTTCCCTTACATTTAAATATAGAAAAAAATGTAAAAAGTATGTAAAAGGGATTCTTAAAACGAAATTAAGAATGACGGAAGCGAATAATGTAAGCGGGGTACAAAAATAAACATATTCATCCCAAATTTATTCCTAAGTTTTCTTTCGCGTCTTAAATTCGAGATTGTTTCCAAAAGCTTTTTGGACGTTTTCCAAAATAAAACAAAGTTTAGAAACAAGGATTGCATGACAAAAATTTAGATGTTCATTCACTCTCTCGTAATAGTTCTAAACGTCGTTATCAGATGTTCGGGTATTTTAAATATGCCAAACATTCGAGAAAACTAGGCTGTGTGTTAAAATGTCAAGGATGACACTGTTATAGGGCCAAATTATGGTTTTTACCTTGCTTTTCTAAACTACAACGTAGTGCTTTTTCAGAAAATATCTAGGAAAAATTGAAATTATGTGAATTTTCTTTGGAAGAAAAGAGGAACGAATCTCAATTCTTTTTATTTAACATCAGAATAATCTATTCAGAAATTATTTTTGGAAAAATAAAAAACTTCCAAAGAATGATAAATTATTGCCGTAATGAGTGTTTTGCAACGATAACTGATGTCAATGAAGAAATCTTAATATATGACTAAAAATTAACGTCTATTTGCGTCTTTATTATTAAAGCCCCACCCACCTGACCGCTTTCGCGGACCAATCCCTTTCTCTTCCAATGCTTTTACTTCTCATAATTCACTTTCGGATTACTTAATTTATCGCATTTCTAAAGAAAAAAAATTATAATCTCTTAATTTAGTCTGAAAACGACTCTTACGACTGCTATATATCTTACAGAATAGGAAATAATTAATATATTAACTACAGGCTTAATAATAATATTATTAGAGTAATTGATGCATTTAGAGTGTTTTTCGAGTTACTGACCCTCAGCATGATTAGTTAAACTATTCTCTTCCAGTGCTACACGAGAGGTACTGGGACTGGACTTTACGATTTTGAGCAGTGGTTACTCAATAATTATGACAACTAATTCTTCGAACTTAAACACAGCACCAATTTGAAGACATTTAGATCCACCAAATTTATCCTTATTATTTATAAATTATAAAGATTTACATAAAAATTACATATATCACTATGTGTGAGAAATAATCATATTTATAAATCTATTATATAACACTAATAATAAATCTATAATAATTATATAGGATATAATTATTATAGATTTAATATTAATATTATGTAATAGATTATCAATAGATATAATTATTATGTAATAGATTCTCCTCTGTACTTGCTTTGAAGGTTTTATTTTTCACTATTGTCCGCTCGGGTTTTGATTGCTGTTGTCTTGTCTGGGACCCTTACAATAAAAATAAAATTAAACTTATTGAACAGGTACAAACTAGGTTTTTGCGTTACTTATTTTACCGAACAAATCTCTATTATCCGCAAGAGTTATCCTCATCTCATTTATGTAGCATCTTCGGCATTCACAGTTTGATGATCCGACCTGATCCTGTCTTTTATTTTATCATAAGATAATGAATGATGCCGTTGATTGCAGTGACATATTGAGCCGTATCACTTATTCTGTGCCGACTAGAAGTCTGAGGAAGAGTTGTTTATTTGTAAATGTATTTACCAGTTTTAATTACATACGTAATTTCTCTATTTATAAATTTTACATTTTTAACAGGTACTCTGATGATCTTGATGTGTTTAATATGTCTTATGGTGTTTTTGAGACTGAATGTTTGCGGCTTTTGTGTTCTTGAAGTGTTTTTATTTTGTGTACTTTTTAAATTCGTGTTATGTTTTTAGTGATTTCTGTGTCTATCTGTTGTTTTTATTAATCTGTATTTTAAGGCTATTTTAGTGTTTGTTTCTGTATCATGCACTCTGTAATTGGAGTTTATTCTGTAGTGTGCATTTTCTAAATAAATAAATAATTATCATTATCAAATAGACAATGTAGGCAATTGCCTAGGGACCTCTCAGCAACGGAGAAAGGGGATCCCGAAACTTCGAAATTTTTTTGCTGCCTTTTTTCAGGGCAATTCTAATTTTGAGCTTTCATTTGATTTACAAGGGACATGTAATCGAACATATTCAAACTAAATTCAAGAATCTTTGAAATTTCAAAATATTATGTTTGGAATATTTTCATATTTTAAAATTCGCTTACAAAACAGTGTAGTAAATTTTGCTTTTTTTTCCAGTTGGTTGCTGACTCACAAATCAAGAGTCCTGGCAAACTTTGTATTTCAGTGTTTAGAATGAGTTAAAAAGATTTTTAATTTTTTCTACCAATCTGTTTAAAATTACATTTGAATTAAAGTTTTTTATATGGGACATACTGAAGCTCTCTTGAAGCTTAAATCATAATATATAAAATATTCATATAATAATAATAATATATATATAAAATATTCCCTTAATTATATGCTTCGTATTTAAGTTTTCATAATATTTGTCACTTAAAAACTTATATAGGGTAACTATTTCCCAGTGCCCTGAAGTGTTCAATATTTAAATTAAGGCCATTAAATTGCATAAATTTTTTGAAAAGTAATTTATTTGCAAGGCCATCCATTTTATTTTATTAACTACAGTTAAATGTTACGTTTAAATATATAAATGTAAATGGTAGAAGTGAAAGTAAAAAATCACAAAATGAATTAGAATTATATCAAAATATAACACTCCGTATTCTGATATACATAAAAATTATCGCAACGTTCACCGTGATAATATAAAACAGGCATGAATAAAATGAGAAATTCTTTAAATTATTTCAGAAATTTTTTTAAAGAAGAATCTGAATTAGAGAGTCAGAAGATATATATAGATGACCGGAAAAAAGTCAAGGTTACTATTTCAAGTTGACGTCATTAAAGTGAGACGAATAAACACGAAAGACTTGTTTCAAATTATTTAAAATAAACCATTTTAGTTGTAATTCTTCCTTTTAAAAAACATCCACTTAAAAAAATTACAACTCACTTTTTAAATAACTTTAAATTTTAAAAAATCAATAGTTTCTTTTTACAGAAAATTTTATTGCTAAGCATGCTTAAACATTTGAAATCACAAATAAATTATCATTTACATAATAAGTTTCAAACCACAACCATCAGTTATGAGTACTGTTGACAGCTTTTATAAGATATAAAACGTCAAAAGTGTACTGTATTCGCTAAATTAAGTTATTGCCCTTTTAGCAACTCTGTAATTGCTACAAAGTCGTATTCAATATCTTACAGTTGAAGAGTTATTTGACGTGGTAAATTCAAGGCCCAAATCATACATTTGAATCATACATAATCTTTTTATAAATAATATAAACCAGTTTTCTATGAAAGCACATCCCTAAAAAGGAATTTAAAACTTCCATAGCTGACTTGTTTGAAAACAGTTACAGCTCTAACTTCTGGAGTAAGGAAGGGCAAAAGAAAAACTATAAATTATTCGCGATCCAATGACACAAGGGAGGAAAAAGTGCATTATTATTTAGTTGATTAACACTCTGTTTTAAAGATAAATGAGGGCTATATTTATGATAAGATATATGAAGCTTGACATTTCTACCACCATCATTTGAAATACTTGAGACGCCTGTTCTACGAACTTTCATACAACATCAATGACAGGAGAAAAAGCGTGGGGTGGGGATAATCGAGTTACGAATTTATAAGGTGTGCCCAATTGAAAGGGAGACCTTAGCTGTATCGGCATTGTATCAAATCACAGTGAGTTAATGTGCTAGCCGATAAATGGCGTGGTGGTATTCCCAGTTGCACCTGCGTGGTTAACGGCTTCGCATCAATATCCTCATTTCTGGAGAGTTGTTCCCGCAGTTCGTTGCATGATGGATTCCTCCAAATCAGCACAAAGAGCAGTTATCCAATTTCTTCGCGCAGAAGGGGAGCATGCTTCACAAATTTAAATCGTAGGATGAAAGAAGTGTACGGAGAGCAGTGTCTCTCACGGTGCACCATATTCCGGTGGTGTCAGCGTTATGAGGCGGGACGCTTAAACACCAAGGACTTGCCATTCGCTGGGCAGGCGCACGTTGTGACCAACAGTGCCACGATTTCGGCTGTGGATGAGATCATACGGAAGAATCGTCGGATCACCACATGTGAAATTGCTGTTGAACTGTCGATAAGCAAAGGAACTGTGCGTCACATAATCCCCAAAAAGCTTGGTTATGGAAAAGTTTGTGCACAGTGGATGCCCAAGCATCTGTCAGAGAATCAGAAGACGGCGAGATGGGAACTTGAACCGTCAGCAACCCAGAATTTTCTAAGAAGAATGAAGCCATCCATTCCCTTCCTACGCGCTGGGATCAGTGTATCAATGTCAATGGCGATTATTTATAGGTGTACTGATCCACAAGAACTGTAAGTAAAATATTGTCTTTAAAATTTCTTTACATATGAACTGTAGTTTCCTTTATATTTGGGCAACCTTATAATACATGCTTTGATGGACTGAGTTTCTTAGGATGTACTGTAACCTTTTGGTTGGCTTTAGTTTAATCAATTGTAAATATGAATGAATAAAAATGACTCGAGTTTAGATATACATGTAGCGCGATTGCTGTGGACGAATTTCAAAGATTTGTCACCTCAAGTTTGTTTTTCTCTTTCTCAAATTTTCAAGCCAATATTTTAACTTCATTCAACTCTGTGAGACTATCAACGAATAAATTTGTACTCTGGCTTTATATGACAATAGAGTCAATTTGGGTCTTGATTTGGTAAATACCCAATACAAGATGCTCAAACAGTGAAAATCTTATTTTTTTTAACCATTTCCGTTTGTCAAAGAACTTTTCAACCTTATTATTTACAGCCACTGAAGTATTAATGCAGTGTGTGATGAAAATTAACCAACTGATATATTTTTCATTACATTGTTTGTAATAAACATTATTCGACAAAATTGAGTACTGCTATCTATGATAACATTTTTGGACAAGAAAAATAACATCTTAATAGTTCTCATTTTATCTAAAGCCAGAAAATACTATCAATTGTATATGATAAATGATAATGGATTTTGAAACCTCAGACAAGGCTGAAATTCTCTTATTTTCATGCTATAACTGGTGTTAATATTTAGTAAGTTCTCTAAAACTGCTGATTATATCAGTTAATATGATTTACCATTCTTTAAAAGTAACAACTGCATGTTCTCTACCAAGCTGGTGAAACTCAAAGATTAAGTGGAACATATTAAGTCTCCAAAACTCCAAATTTTATAGATGTCCAGATTTATTTCTTAAAGCTCAAAATGAAAACGAAGCATAAATGTAAAATTAATGTTTCCTTTGGATTTTTTCTCAGTTTCAATATTTTCTACATAGAGATCTTGTCCTAAATTATTAGTTTTAAAAGTGATGAGTAAATACAATAATTCAGGATCTGACAAGAGACTTGCTTGCTCTTATAATATAATCTAAATAACAACTCACTCTAGTAGACACTTTGAAGCTTTCATGAACTTAATCGGCAAATATTTGCAAAATTTAGGTATCCAAACGTGAATAAATTTTCCCTGCAAATCATATTTCGATAATATCTTGATTACAGCTGTGTGTATATGGTTCTATATAATTCGGAAAAGGCTAGGGAAGAAAGAAAAGTGTTCCAAAGATTGAAAACACGCAAATATTGCAAATTTAGAAAGTTAAGGTTAAGCTTCAAAATTTCTACCAAACCTTTTACTACATACTGATACATTGGCAAGGCTACAAGTGTAACATATTTGCTCAGCAATGTTTGAGAACGGAAAACCTTATTTTCTGCTCATATATCAAAAGCGTACCAGATCATATCTGGACATTACGACCACATAAAGATTGGGATCTGCAGACAGATCTCTCTTCCAGAACTATGAGCAACGAAATGAACACTGCGTTATCAATATAACGCTGCATTCGAACATACACATCTTTTCAGAATATTAAAAATACTCAACGGAAGTCATTAAAGAATTTTTAAAATCTATGAACTTTCGCACGTTATAATAATATGGTGTTTCTTAATGAGCCTTTAAACGTTTTCTCTTGTGTTTTGCTGATGTGGTGTTTGTTCTATTATTTTATCAGATAGTGTAATAATTTCAAAATGCAGTTTAAGGTATTAGCCCTCCGAGCGGCGCAAATTTCTTTTTTCATTTTTCATGTTCAGCTCAAAAGCAGTTAGCTCGTATTTATATTTTCTTAAACAATCATGGATAGAGTATTCTTAAGATTTCAGAGATATAATTAAATACAAAAAAGATCGATTCATTTACTTTAAAAGCTAAGTTTTCTAACCTGATAACTAAAAGTTCAAAATAATTGGGCGCTCAGAGGATTAAATATAATGCTTTTATTTCGCAGAATTAAGTATCTTTAATAGAATCAGTACTCTTTGAAGAATATTTACGGGTTATTTTTGGTGTTTTGGGTTTTTTTTATAATTTTTATCCAACAGAGTTCGCACTCCTATTAGACTACAAAAATACAATCAGCCCTACATGTTCCGAAACAGCGTATTATTATAAACAATTAATTATTTACAAATCTTTCTCAGATCACATTTTCTAAACAAAATTTATGCTTCTCATTCTTTTTTTTTATTTTGCTGTCATTAACACACATTAACGTGTGAATAAAATGTTGGCCTAAAATGACAGACATTATTATGGTGCCATTAATGTTCTACATGATGTGCTGTTTCAAGAAATACTGCAAGCCTATCTTATGAATTAAATATTTCGTCTGAAGCTATCTCTATGTAATTTTCTCTGTCTGCCGAACATTAAACTTAAGGTGATGAGAACTAAAAAACATCTTGAGCACTCAGGCTTGGATAGTTGAAAAATGCTTTGATTTAAGCTTGAGTGAAATAAAATTATTCTATAATTAGAAATTCCGACCTAAGCAGCTGTTAGACTTTCCATAAGAAAATCAATACTTCGCTAGATCTGCGATTTGTATAGATTTTGGTAGGTATATCCATTTTTTAACTTATAGAAATACATAAAGCATCTGCATTACCTACTGAATTCTGCTTTATGAACGTTGAAAAAATTAATTATATTAATTAATAATCAAAGAAAAGCAAGATCTGATTTACAAATTAATTTGCAAATTTTTCAGAGAAAATTCTATAAGATCGCAACTAAACTAATACAGAAATAAAATAATTCAAAATAAGATGCCCATGTAAGATTAGACAATGTTCTTAAATTGTGTATTGGCTTTATTTTATTTTACATAAAAAAATAATTGTGAAAATAAAATGAGTAAAATATATTTATATGAATCTATCTGAGCAATAAAAACACAGTGACGATAATATTGTGTAAATATTTGTCGTTTTTTTAAAGGGCAGACGTGTCAGCACTTCTTTTTAAGCATCAGAATTAAAATTAGAAATAATTCTTGCGAGATTGTTTTACAATATACCTTTTAAAAATACTAAATTTCAGTAAAAGAAACAATTTTCAACAATATTACATTAAAATCATACTTTTATCACAAGTTCAAAACCTGACTGAATCATTGTATCACTGTATACAGCTATTGTTATTCGAACTCTTTGAAAGGTTAAGGTACAACACGGTTTCTTAATTCTAAATTTACAAAATTTTGATAAAAATTAGTAATATGTATATTTACTTAAACTAATATGCCATAAGAATTACTTACGGTAAAAGTTTTGTACTAGTCACTGCAGTTCTTAAAAATAAATATTGTCAGTTTTTAAAGCAGTTTTTTTTTTTTCTTACGGAGACTTCTTAAATTTTTTATTATTAGAAAAAAATTGCTTTTCAGCCTATAATGTTTTAATCTTAAGTATTTCCGCTATGTGTAGCAGGCATGAGACTTTAACACAATCAATTGATTGTGCATCTTTCTATTCTTGTTTAGCTCTAAATCCTTTCTTTTGATGACAACAATCAATCGATCCACAAAATCGTGAATTTTTCTTCTGTTGTCACAAAACGGACTGCAACGAAGTGATGCTCGTCTGAATTACCAATTCTTTCTGAATAATAAGAACTGGAAAATGTTCTTAGAAAGGTGTTACAGCACGTAGGTGACTTGAAACAACTTTCCATGAAACAGAATTTTAAGATTCAAATGGATTCCGAAGTCAGTGGACACTGCAAGAGAAGTTAAGCTAACTAGAAGTCTCATCTCTGCTTGATGTTTCTGGAATACGGATTGCTGCTCTTCTATACATGCCCATCCTAAACTGGTGAGAAATAATGTTGCAGTTTCTTATAAGGGGTATGCTGCGATGTCAAAAAACTAAAAAATTAACTGTTTTCCATAGGAAGTCTAATCTCTGCTTGATGTTTCTGGAATACGAATTGCTGCTCTTCTACAAATGCCTATCCCAAAGTGGTGAGAAATAATATTGCGACTTCTAGTAAGGGGTATGTTGTGATGTCAAAAAACTAAAATTTAAATAGTTTCCATAGGTAAAATAAACTTTTTTAGCAACTAAAAATATTTATTTTCAAAAACTGGTGTGACTAGTAAAAACTTTTACCTACGTAATTCTTTTGACATATTAGCTTAAGTAAAAACACATTTTACATTTTTTAATTTTATTCAGATTTTATAATTGTAGAATTTAAAAAACGTGTTGTGCATTAACTTTTCGAGGAGTCAGCATAACAAAGGCTGTATAAAGTGATGCAATGATTCAGCCAGGTGTTGGAATTGTGATAAAAAAATATATTCTCCAGGCATTCTTTTAGTAAAACATTTCATAGGTCGGTCAAGTTCTTTATATATTGTTGTGATACAACATTAACTTTATTTTTGAAATTGAAAAGTATCAAATATTCTTGAAATCAGGGTGTTGTTCTATGTTATAGGAGATTAAAGTCTCATTTTCAAAGGCAATGTGAGAAAGTATTTTACTCAAGCTCCTTTCCATTTTGTTAAAGGTACGCAAATTTCCGAAAGAATAAACTATTTTCTAGGTAACTTAAATTGATTTAATTATATGTTAGTGTATTTTTTCCATGGCAGGTTTCAAGAAGTATTATGATGATGGTCAGACATGCAGAAAAGGGAAGAAAAGAACGGTAGTAAAAAATTATTCTAATTTCAAGCAATCAAAATTCCGTAGGAACTGATATTTTTTTATATCAATTTGTGTAATACACCCCCAATTATGATTACAATTCCTTTTCAAGCAGATATAATAAAGAAATTGTTTTGTAACTCAACAGGCCATAAGAAAATTTAATTCATTAAATGAAATACTGAACGTAATATGATAATGTTTAGAACTTGAACTTATTATCGCATTGCAGCGATAAAAGGACTGAATGATTCCCCTCCCCCCAGAAAAGAACACTCTATGAATAAGATTTTCAGCATCTGGAATTTAGTGTGAAAAATGGGTAACAAAAGACAATTAGCCCCGTTTATGATTTATACCACTGTAACCAAACGTGTTCATAATCATACATTGTTGTGATAATAAAAAAACAACTTTAATATGAATTTCTTGGGAAAAATAGTATGAAATATCAAAGTAAGTTATAGCGTAAAACTAAGTTAAAAATAATATTGAGAAGAATTAAAATTTTTTTATCTTTATTTAGAACAATTTAATTTTATTTCAAATAATGGAACTATATTTCAATAAATTTACAATTTAAAAAATTCACATACTATATGATCTGATTCATGAATTTTTGAGATCTCATATTCTATTTTAAGAATAAAATTACATCTTTACTTTAGTTGATTCAAAAATTTAATTATGTACAACTATTTCGAATAAAAGAAGAAGTTTGAATTTATACATAATAAATTAGAGATTATATTGATGTACTTAAAATAAAAAAAGACAAATCTGATGTTCAAAAATATCAGAAACATCATATTTGCAACACAATTTACTTTGTTTCTTAGCTATTGCAATGCTAATTAAACCTTTATTGAAGAATTGAAAAAATGTTGACTTTTTGAAAGTTGACAAATTCAAATATTAATGACTTATTTTCTACACTGGTTTAATTTAAAATGAAGTTCCTTGATCTTAGAATTGAAAGTAAAAATTTAAAAATAACTATAGTTTTTGTTAGAATTTGTTTTGAAATTAAAATTGGCAAATGCTATCCTTGCGCGTTTTGAAGGGTTTTTTTAAATTATGAAAATTATAATATAATAAAATATTGGTCTTATTGAGGATAAAATTTTCAATGAAATATAAATATAATCACAGCGATGTAGTTAATTCGTTTGTAATCATTAAAATAAAAAAGCTTGAATCAAAGCTGTAGGAGAATTATTAAAGAATAATATGTTGCCAATGATAATATGTTTTATATATTTTTTTGTCTTGTAAAATCCAATATACTTGCGTACTGAACCTGAGCAAGTACTTATATATGTTTTCAAAATAATGAAAAGTATTTACCATAATTTGAAACATCAAAATCACATTTTAGTTTAATAAAAACACTTAATATAAAATATTTTCAAATAGTTTTGCAGCTTGTGTTCCTCGTTTGTCTTTTTAACATCTCGCTTTATAACTAAGAATAAATAAATGAAAGAACAATTTTTCTTTTACAGAGTAAGAGAATGAAAGAATTTCTCGATTATTTTATATAAAGCTTCAGATGGGTATCGCTTGTATACCATATGCGTAATATATAATATTTCATATATGTAGATAAAGAGATGTATGTAAATTTGAAAATAAACCCATTTTATGTAAAACAATGGAATCATCACAAGATTTTTTTCTGTAGGACTATAATTTCCCTCATTAATCATTTTTCAGATTTTATGAATATTATATTATCCATTATTTATTCAAAATTCATGTCAAGAGTAGTATAAAAACCTTTAAATATTTTAAGTGAATGATGTAAATTAAAATTTATAGATTTTGAAGAACTTTTGGTTGATAAGAAATATTAAAATTGAAATGAAAATTGATTTTTTTTGTTAATCATCGTTTTAAACAGAATTAACACTTTCAGCATCAAAACCTTTCCTTTGGCATATTTTTTAAAGTTCTATACATCAAGCAAAGCGTTGGTAGCCTATATGCAGTAAATTTTATACAATCCTGTATATATTGATTTTAGTCACTGAATGCAATGTCAAAAATTATTTTAGGCACATTTGCAGGTTATTTATTTTAGCAATATCTCATATCAAAAAGCCAATAAGATTAAAATTTTCAAAACATTTAGAAAAGACATTAAAAAAGTTTTTTAGATATTTCAGTCGAAAAAGGGTTCCAACGTAGGCGGATACTTAAATTGCATATTTCTTCAAGAACGTAAAAAAAATATGGCATCAGTTTTGTTTTACAGATCAATCAAATTATACATATTTAATATATAATTTTTAAAAAATAAAAAAATGCAGTTTTCATTCTACATTTCAATCGACATGGATGCAATATGGTTATTATATTTATCAAATATCCCAAAATAGCCCCAAAAAATATTCAATTTTAGATCCGTATCATCCATTATCTTCATTATCAGTTACTGAAAAAATTATTTTAAGATCGAAAGATAAAGAAAAATGTTCCATGGAAATGATGCCCATGAACATTTCGATTCTATCTGATTATTTTATTGTAAAACCAAACTGAATTTTAAGTAAACAGCCTCTAAAACGATTTTAGCTTTAATTTTCAAAGCTAAGATGTTTTGTAAATATTATTTAACCTGTTAACCGGGGAATTTACTTTCGTTCCATTCGTTTCCCATTCAAATATTTCGTCATAGCCGGTTAACAGGTTAAAGGTTATGTGAAGCTGAAAAATATTTGAATGGCCATTTTTAATGTTTAAATGGGCATGAATGGCAAAGTTTAATGTTTAAAAATAACTAGGATAATATTTAACTTTAAATCATAATTATTTAATAGACATGACAATATTTTATAACAATATTTTTCCTAAAATGTATATTTATCTTAAACTTTAATATTAAATTAAATGCATTCCCATGAAAGGCCTTCAATATAATTCGATAAATATTGACTCGCTACACCTTAATTAATAAAGATTTATTTTTTATGCATTTTTCTTTTCACTGGCGTATCTTACTCTTTAATATTCTTTTAAAAGCTTCTGTATGTATACTTGTATCAAATGTGTGATGTTGGCTATATTTCACAGGATTAAACTCGTTGATCTTTTCTCTCTGTATTTACATTTTTTTTGGAAGATGTGTCATTTCTGTTTCAATACATTTTATTTTATCACAATCGGTTGAAAGAGATTATAAATTCCACAAGTTTATAATTTCGTTTGTTTCGCTACGTAGTTATCAGAAATACAGTAAATTTTCCGAGCCAAATTACAGGTTCAAGTTTTCCGAATAAAGTAGTAATTATATAGGTCAATTAACGTTTGATCTCATTCGAATAATTGAATAATAAATTATAACATAACTGAGGTTCAATAAATCTCTCCTGCCCATATAAAAGTCACGTTTTGAGTTAACTAACTTAAATCGGAGCTATTGTAAATTCCATAAACTTAACCTCCTCAATCCCGGAATCAACTTTGAAATTATAAATTTCGTTAGTTTTTTTTTTTTGTATACGCTTGCTTCTAAATGCATCAAAACGAATGAGAAAGATGCAAAAAAAAGTTTCATTTTTTTTACTTTTGGAGACAATAAGTGTCTCCTATAGTAGACACATGGACCTACGCTGCATCAAATAACAAATTGTAATTAATCCTATCTATTAAGCGTTAATTTAAAATGTAGGAGTATAGGAGTATTTCGATTAATATTGAGGACATTTTAAAAAGTGTTGTTTAGTTCCACAGGCGGCACCAGGGCTGAGGAGGATAATTATTAACATCTTCTTTTCATATGTTTTGTAACTTCTGATATGGAATTTCGAAAAGACAAGCTAGCTGTTACGATAAGGTAAACCATAAAAAGAAATATGGACCTACGCTGCATCAAATAAGAAATTGAAATTAATCCTATCTATTAAGTATTAATTTAAAATCTGGGAGTATTTCGATTAATATTGAGGACATTTTAAAAAGTGTTGTTTAGTGTCTTCCACAGGCGTCGCCAGGACTGAAGAGGATAATTATTAACATTTTCTTTCATATACTTTGTAATTTCTGGAGTTTCGAAAGGTCCAGGACTGAAGAGGATAATTATTAACATCTTCTTTCATATACTTTGTAATTTCTGGAGTTTCGAAAGGGCCAGGACTGAAGAGGATAATTATTAACATCTTCTTTCATATACTTTGTAATTTCTGGAGTTTCCAAAAGGGCAAGTTAGCTATTATGATCAGGTAAATCATAACAAGAAATATAAAAATTCAGAATAAAATTTTCTCAGTAAAATCCAAACTAATCATGTTTTCCTACAGTATTCTGTTAATACCTGTAAAGATAAATTTCCGATATTGATGTCTTCCTCTTGTGCTAAAAATGTGTCGATAGCATTAGAAAAATAATCTTCGCTTTGTCAAGTATACCCCTTTTTAATAAATAAAAACTAAGATAAATGAATGAAAAAAGAAAAATTGTTTCCATAATTAAAATTTTTATTAATCTAAAGGACTAGTAGACATTTTTCCTCAATAACCTGCTTTCTTTTAAGATATTGTATTGATTTAATGAATTAACCACTCTATTGATTCACAACTAAAGACCATACAGTGTTGAATAGTATTAATGGAATGGATCATCGCATTTTATTAGCAATGCCATCTGTAGTCCTCTATTAAATATTTATTACTTAACGGAAGTTTTATCATAAAATTAAGATAAGGTAAAATCTTCAGGAAATAAAAATCTCAATTTTATGTGCTCCTAAATAATTATATAGCTCCTGAAATTTGTCTAACCATTAAGAATTTCCGACAAATTTGTTAGCATTTAAATAGTATCGTAATTCGTGCGTAATTATTATAAAGTTCCAGGAGTATTCTTTTTACTTCTGAATTAAATAATTTTTTATTCTTAGTCATGAGTAGAAATGTCATAAAATTTATTACCATTGCTAAAAGTCAGTGATAATTTTGAATACATTTCGAGAAATATAAAAGTGAAATGAAAAATGATTCATCTTGATGATAAAAACTTCTGCTCAAGTAAATTAGTTTCAACGGAAGAAGAAACGTTTTCGACCAAAATGGTCTCGAACTCTCGGTCAATTCCCTTTCCCCACCATGAATGAAGCTGGCAGTGAATTCCTTCTTCCTACAAGAAAACTAATCAGTCAGAAGTTCAATGTTAGCCACCAAATTACTCTACCTTGATTTTTTCCCCCATTTTCAGAATCGCTGCTCTGACCTGTAATAAGTTCAACGGTTTCTAGGAAGGGAGAGAGGAGAAATTGTATCCTTATTTAAATTTGATTATTGATGGGCTCTTAATTACAAACTGTGAAATATTTTAAAGCATATAAAGGACTAACACATAGATTATTTTTTTAAAAAAAATTAAAAAAACGTAAGATATGAACTAAAAATTTCCATTCTGTCATAAAGTTTGACTAACAAACTTCTGATTTTTACTTAAATTAAAAAATACGAGAATATTCAAACATTTGTGAATTTTACACACTGGAATATTTTGTTCAAGTTTTAATCTTCAGAGTACATATGCTCGTCTCGTATTTTGATTTTAATATTTAGAGAGTCATTCTCGATCTTAGAACGAAAGTTAAACATTTTTCAAGATTAGTAAATTCAATATTTTTATTCATGGAAGTTAAAAAAATTGAAACATTTTATTGAAGTTTTTATCTTTATTCTATATTTTAATGCAAAATGTAATTTTAATAACATCAAAAAATAGATTTCTTTGTTACCTGTTATTTAATAATATATATTATATTATACAGATTATTCATATACCTGTTATAGAGTGTCATTCTAGATATTAGACCGAAAGCTAAACATATTTTAAGATTAGTAAATTCAATATTTTAATTCATGGAAGTTAAAAAAATTACAACATGTTTTTGAAGTTTTTATCTCTATTCTTTATTTGCAATGAAAAATGTATTAACATCAAAAAATAGATTTTACTGTTACCTGTTATTTAATAATATATATTATTCATATACCTGTTATAAAGTTTCATTCTAGATCTTAGGCCGAAAGCTAAACATATTTCAAGAATAGTAAATTCAATATTTTAATTCATGGAAGTTAAAAAAATTGAAACATTTTATTAAAGTTTTTATCTTTATTCTTTATTTGTAATGCAAAATGTGATCTTAATAACATCAAAAAATTTCATTGTTACCTGTTATTTAATATATTGCATGGACTAAAATAGCAAATATTTAAATTTGCCTTTTTTCTCTTTATTCATTAATTTTTTGAAATTCATATTTCTGTATATGAATACTTTTTACTGCATAGAAAAAGCCTCAAATGATTAACAAATCTTTAGAAATTTTCTAACATTATTAATAATGCCTATATAAAATTGCGTAATAAAGTGTTACGAGATATAATTTGAAAATTATGAGCATTGTTATTCTTTTTCCATGCGATGAAAAAATTGATAATTAAGCACTAAGAATAAAATACTTTCATTCACAGTAATATAATTCTGTGAATTCTGGAAATAAGATCTGAGCCAAAAATTCAAAAAACATCGTAGCGTTTCAGAATTTAGTATTTTATAATTTAGTGTTTCAAAAATTATTTAGAATTTAACTAATTAAAATGAATTCTTATTTTCAAAATTAAATTGATAAATTTACCTCCTTAGATATATAGATATTTGGTAGAAAATTTCGTAAATTTACAATTAATTGTTATTTTTATGGATGATCATTTCAAAACATTCATTAAATTCATTCTTTTTAAAATAGCACTGAATATTACGCATGTAAAATTTGGGTAAATTTTCATTACTTATTTTAGCTTTTGTAAGAAACATAAAGGATTCTCAATTTAGTCGAAAAGTGTTCAACGAGTAGCTAGCAGTGTTTTTTTTCAGGAAAACTACAGTCGGTTGACAAATTATTAAAACAATTGGAGAATTTTCTGAAAATTATTGTAATTGTGTTCAGTACTAGAAATTTCATATCACCTTACGAAAGTATGGTAAATAGATTGTATATAAACTAGCGAAAAATTATTACAAAATTACAATTGACCTTCATCATTTGATTATTTTACAATAGATAACAATTTTTAATTATAAGTGTACAAATACCAACTCTATGCCAATTTAGAAGTTAAATTGATTTTATTTACAAAAATTATTACAGAATTATTATTGACCTTCATCGCTATATTATTTTACAACATATCTCAATTTTTAATTATAAGTGTACAAATACTAACTCTTTAATTATAAGTGTAAATACTGACTCTATGCCAATTAATATGCTAGAATTTCTTTTATTTACAAAAACCTCTATCAGTAGTATATTACAGATTTTATCTTAACATTATATGAGAAAGCAATTATTTACGTTATGCAGTTCATTTCAATATTAATGAAAGCATTTAAGGAACTGAAAAACATAAACGGAAACAAATTTTTCAGTGTTATTTTTCTTCATAAGGTTCCATTTAACGCCTTATACTGACAATAATTGTAATTCATAAAAACTCATAAATTTTATCTGGTTATCCAAAACTGGTAAGTGGCATTTGATTGCAAAACAATTTTTTCAAAATTTCAAAATGATTTGTACTCACCGGATCTGTCAGATCTGGGGGGATTTGTAGACCATCAAGATGGTTGAGCAATGTCTCAACTGCAAGCCAGTCACCTCTCTTGCAAAGCGTCAACAATCTGTCTAGCACTAAAGTTTGTTCCGATGGCTTACCCTTATCTTTATCTTTTCCCTTCTCATCAGCTTTCAGCTTATCATCATCAGCACCTTTAGCTTCATCTTTTTTGGCATCTTTATCGTCTTTAGACTCGGCGTCCTTCTGACTGCCGATGAGAGTTGTTGTGGCTGGCAAAGGACGTCCAGGAACTAGTGTCAGATTATTGGGAGTTTTGCCTAAAAGTTTGGTTGGAGAGCTTTGATTTAAAACATTTTTTCTGGCTGTTTTTGGAGAAGGCAGAGGAGACTTCGCTATTTTCTTTCTGGGAGGAGATGGCGAGTTTCTTGGAGATTTGCTTAAAGTTTTCTTAGCAGGAGAAGGGTTCAAGGGAACTCTGATGCCATTTTTTCTTGTAGGTGATGAAGACTCTTGAGATTTCGGAGCACCGGTTTTCTTTGGAGATTCTTGAGATGATTTTATTGGAGGGATCTTCGCAGGGGAAGACTTTTCGTCATTTTTATTATTTCCGTTTGTTCCGTTAGTCCTAAGTACTTTCTTTGTCGGTGAGTTCGAAACACCGCCATTCTTACCATTGCCATTTTTATCCAGTGGTCTTTTCGTTGGAGAAGCATTCCTGCCATTACCGTTCCTGTTGTTACCATTCTTTGCATCATCAGACTTTCCGTTATCTGCATCATTATTTTTGTTAGCATCTTTCTTAGCCTCTTCTCTTCTCAAGGCATTGGGCGTTTTTAGAAACACTTTTTCTTGGTCGTTGCTTTGAGGTAGTCGTTTAGGATTTTTATTTCCGTTTGCTGGATCATCTTCACCTTTTGGTTGCTCGTTGACAACACTGACGGATTGAATTCCTACTCTTGGTGTCTGGGTATTTGCCAGAACACCTGGTTGCACATTTCTTCCATTTACTTGTTGTGAACTAATAGGTGCTGTGGGTCTCGTTGTGAGTGGTGCACCATTTACTGCGTGAACTACAGTTGTTGGATCAGAGTTATTCCCGTTCACTTCATGAACACCATTGGCAGTTACACCATTGTTTATTAACCTTTGTGAAGGTCGGCCTATGGCCATGGGTCCATTCGGTGGGCCTATAATTGTTCTCAAAGGAGATCTTGGCAAGGCAGGAGGGGCAGGATCATTGCTTCCTGGGACTGTAAGAGTTGCTTGAGGAATTCTTGGATGATTTGAGTCACCACCAGAATTATCTTGGTCCATACCAGGAGGTACAGGACGATTGGGAGGTAAAGCTGTGTTGATAACTCGGCCAGGAGGTAAATTACTCTTAGGAGGTGGGGCACTTTTATCACCGTTACTTAAACCAGGCATGATTGGGAATGTTTTAGTGTTAGTCAAAATTATTATGCTAAATTACAGTTTACTAGATGACTGTTATATGTTATTTCTATAAAATAGCTTAGGATTCTGGCTTTAGCCATTATTGCGTATAATTACATTTAAAATGTTATTTTATTATTTGAAAAGACTTTGTATGCTTTAAGAATTTCAGCTTTAGAAAAATACAACCCGATTTATGCATTTTAATTATCTTCATATTTGGCACTGACATAGCTACTTTTGTCGACAGAGTTCGTTTACAGTATATAAATTCTGCAGTGGAAAAAAGTTACGAAATTTTAAAAAGTAATATGTTTTTATCACATGGAATTAATTTTTACTATACACCTTCAAAAAATGTTATGTTTAAAATATAAATTATTTGTTATAAACTTTCCTGTGTGTTTATTTGATGAAATGCAATATCTCTATCAAGTGCTTGGGTGCAAGAGGTTAACTACCTGTTGCGTTACATTACAACTACTGCACTACTACATTATGGCAATGTCTATATACGCATCTCTCATAATTTACTATAACCTGAATACATAGTTAAAAGCACTTATTCGGTTGTAAATAACTTATTCAAAGTTTTCTTAGTTAACACATTTCAATACTGAATCTACACAATTTCAGAAATCTTTTATGCCAATTGTGGCAATCATTTAAGACAATTGTTACTACCGAACACTGGAACTGCATTTTTAAACATATCACACAATTCTTTCGCGTAGCATCCTGAATTTCAAAATAGTTTAAGGAAACAGTAGACGAACATAAATACCCCGATTTTCACGATTTCGCAATTATCCACAGCACAGATGATCCAAATCACTGAAATAAACACTCCACAAACTTGCCAATCACTGATCCGTTCACCGACTGACCACTGGTTGAATCTCTGAATCGAAGTGGAAAAGTGGATACACAAGTGCCCAGTAAATATTTAATATATTTTTCAACAAGTCGTCACGCAGTTGTGGCCCGTTGATGAAGATTAAAGCCGACCGCTTTGGACCCCTCTCTTCAGCTGCACCGCCCTAACCCACAGCCCTTGGATTAGGCGGGTGTCAGTGGACCGCTGGCCGCTCATTGGTCAGTCGCAGGCGTGCGCCCCGGTGGCGTAATACTTCTATCCCATTTCTCCCTCTTTTTTGTTATTCATTTCATTATTACTACCGCTGATTTATGGAGCACCACCGGAATGCGTAATTATGAAGGGGAAGAAAGAGAGTGTAAGAGTACTTTTTGCAGTGGATGCGGCGTGGTGAAAATGTTACGGCGCTTGAGGAATAAATCGGTCGCCTAATTTCGGTTCCGTAAACACCTGAGGGTGAAATATTTGCCGTTTTATAGGGGAGTTACGGCCGGTGTTCTTTTTAGAGGAAAAGGGTGATGATCGCGCTGAGAAAACTTTTGGCGCTGCTTTGTTTACATAGCTGAGTAGGATGAATTTTCAAAATAAATTGAAATCGGCGTATCAAAGCACTTTTCAATTGTGGTTATTTCGTTACAATTATATTCCTATGGGATGAATTTGCAAAAGATGGAATCGGCTATCAAAACACTTTTCAATTGTGGTTATTTCGTTATAATTATATTTCTATGGGATGAATATGCAAAAGATGGAATCGGCTATCAAAACACTTTTCAATTGTGGTTATTTCGTTACAATTATATTTC
>BGPR01001392.1:78223-91017 GCA_013235015.1 Araneus ventricosus
AAGAATTAAGAACTGTAAGAACAAAGAATTAAGAACTGTAAGAACAAAGAATTAAGAACTGTAAGTTATAATTTATTTTTTCATGCCTCAATATTTATGTCGTAGTCAAAGGACCAGACACTTAAAACGAAATAAATTTTATGTTCCCTCATGTATGGCCTATGGACGAGTTTTCTGTTATGTTTATTTGGAGTAAGGGAGGACTTTCGCTACACCAACCGACTTCCGGTGGAGTTGCTTTGTCAACGGGAATCGTCAAAAATTTCAACACTTTGAAGATGTTAATTGATGTTTAGGATAAAGTTTTTTAAAATTATGGCTTAAGGATACTTTGAAAATATTAAATTTGATATTCCTATTGCTGTAGCTCTCAATGTTTACATAAAATGAGAGCCTCATTTTGTGGAATGGCTACCATAATTGTTTGTTATCGCTCTCTTTTGGCGACTTCTAATGCTTCTTTGGAGGTTAAAATTTTAACCAAACGATTTAGATAATCACTGGCGGTTAAATTTTGAAACAATATCCAAATATATTTGCGGATTGCTTAAATCGGAGGGTTACCGGAAAACGGAAGTTGATCCTAGGTACGGAACTTCTGTTAACCCAAATTAAATAGAACAGAAAACTCGTCGATAAACATCCATTGCTCCTTTTATTACTTATTTTTTCTTTCGGTGCAACTCAGACGTATTTAAATTTTCGAAGAAGTAAGAAAAACAAACGCTTATCTTAGCAAATATTGTTTTCATAACATTAATAATGATATAAAAAATGAAAAAATGGATGCATTTAAAATTGATTGATCAATTGATAAGTAATTTTAATAAACAAACAGTATAATATAGCATTTTGAATACAGCAATTGTTCAATTTTTCTTGTAGTTTTAGTTATATTAACGTCCCGTTTTGAAGCAACACGAGGGCTATTTTGGGACGGACCTCGTAAATTTGACCAGCGGTCAGATGACGAGGACGACACCTGCGCTTTCACCCTCCTTTCCAAACTTCCGCACCACACCAACGAGAGGACGTTTTGCCTCCTACGTATGATTTAATGTGCAACAGGCGCAATACACGACGGATTTTCAGTGGACTCGGGTTTCGAACTTGGAGCCCCGAAGCCGAGACCTTACCACTGGGCCACAGCGGCTTCCAGCAATTGCTCAAAAAACAATACAATTTACATCTAAATGCTCAAAGATTTTTTAAAGTGAGAATATTTTTTATTGTTTTTGCGATTGAGTTTATTATACAAAAGTGAAATTCTTGTATGAATGAAGAGCCTTAAAATATTATTCACTTACAGAACGCTTGTGAATGGAAGGTATGGACGTATTTAACTAAAAAAATTCAGAAATAAAAACATTTTTTTGAAATCTTTAGTTTTGATTTCGAATTAAATAAAAAAAATTCAAATAATTGACGATATTTTAACATTACGTAATAGAAAATTCAAGGTACCAGAGAAAATTTCAAATTACCAACGAATTCGAATGTAGAAAGTTCGAATTAGCCGCGTTCCACTGTAAAAATTACTAAATTATTTTCTTCTCCTATATAAAGCCAGGTTCAAAGGGAAATATTTTTATTGAACCATCAAACGCTTTTCATAACATTAAAAACTTTAGCGTTGTTCAAGCTTGCTTATGATTCTAGAAGCTAAAGCATGTTCAGTTACGTAGTGTCGTTGCCTTGAAGTATTTCTTATTATTGACCTAGTTTCCTCACATCTATGTGTCTCACCCATCACGGAGCGTCTAGGAAAATGCATTAAGCCAGTGCTGGAAAATAGCGTGACTCAGCATGAAATTTTAATCCGCGCTATCAGGTTGAAGTAAGTTTAAACAAATACCCAGGAAACGTAATAAGACGTGAAAGTTTTGCAGATGAGTAAACTCGGTGAATATCAAAGCACACGTCTCTGTAGAATACCCGTTTTTGTTTTGATTTCATGGCGCGAACGTTCTAAATCATGAATTAGATAAGACAGCTTTTCGACTTCTTTTTCTTTTCCAATCTTTGTTCGGAGCGAATAAAACTATTATTACGGAAGAGTAACACAACATTTTTGTATAGAACATCATGATAAGAATATAAAGATTATATCTCAATTATTTTACTTTAACTCTATGAGCCCTAAGCCGCCTCAAAACGCCTCATTCGACAGAGGCCGGACTCGGGCGGTTTCGGGCGATTGAGTGAATTTTACAGGAGAAATGTAGTTCCTTTCTTTGTTGACAATTCATCGCCCAACCTTGGTGTCGTCCTCCTGGAATTTCTGTAAAGAAAGGGAGGATTCCATTCTCTTCCGGTGAACGAAAATTTACTCCAGTTTTTGAGGTATGGAATTCTCATTCTAGCCGGGTTCAGAGAATTAATGTTGGATTTAGAAAGTCGTATGAATGTCACTAAACACAGAAATGTCATATTAATAATTGTGAGTTGAAACATCAACTCTGCAATTTTCTGTACAATGAAGCAAGTAACTTGGCATCAAAGCTTATCCTTTCTTTTGTAAGCAACGATTTTTTTAAAATCTTCAAAACTGTACAAAATTTTATAGTCAAAATCTGTATTGTATCTTTTATCCTCTCTAAATAATTTCTTTTCTTAAAAAAAGAAATCTTATTTTAACTCTAAAATTATACATCCTTTCATCCATTAAATTGCATCCTCTAGGACATAAGTAATTGTGGCGATAAAGAAGGATTATCACCATACCATTCTATAAATTCTACAAATAAAACCAAATTTTCATAAATTGTCAATATAATTAATAAAGTTCATTTGAGGATGTTTGTTCACACGCGTAATTTTCTCATATGTTGGTTGAAAAAAATTAATAAAAGAAAAGTGATTTTTATGCCAGTATCTTTCTATTTCTTCGAGTCGTACGTCAATGAAATCCACTATTCTTTTAATAATTTTATTTTTGGACAATAATTTTTTCTTGCGATTATGTGGAAAACACCCATCAATAAAAACAAATAGCTTAAAAGAAATTTTTATTTAGATTTTCATATTAGATACATAAAAATATTCGCCGAAATTATTCTCACAATATCTAGCATATTACACATTTTTTGTAATCAAGCCGTGTGAATGTTCCTAAAATTGTTAAAGATGCTGTTTTCAATCTGTACCAAAATTGCTAAAAATCAGAGAGATTGATTTAATTTTAGATATTTTTTAAAAATTTTGCCAGCAATACTATAATAGTTACAGCCAATATTGTAATAATCAGCATCATTTTGGAGGAAACATGCAGAATAATCATTGAAATTGCCGATTTGTATATTGTTCCAAAAGTATAAAGAAAAACTTTCTAATTTTCAATAATAAACTTTTATAAATTAATAAAATACTGAATATCACTATATCTACTGAAAAATCACATTATTGTTAAGTTAAAGATATTAAATAGATTCAGCAAATTGCTGAATAAATAGCAAAATGATTATGACTATCTAACAAATGTAATAATCGTATCACGAAGTTGTTATGAATTTAAATTATAACAAATTTTTAGCAATACCTCATCGAAAAATATATAATTAAACATAAGAAATGCGCAGTTCGGGTCCGCGCCTAGGATTTTTCGAGAAAACGTCGGGATAAAATCATAAAACAAGTGTTTCGTATTAATATGTAATTTAATTATCAATCTCTTTAATACAATATTACACAGAGTAGTATAATGGTTACAGAATAGATAGATCACAAGCCACCAGATACCCTTACTACATGCGATAAACTTGATAATTGAATTACATATTAATACGAAACACTTGTTTTATAATTTCATCTCGACGTTTTAATGAAAAATCTACGGCGCGGACCCGAACTGCGCCTTTCTTATGTTTTATTAAGAGGAGCTTTTGATGGCGCCATCTGTTGACAGTATATAGAACTACATTTCGCGTATGCGCAGTAAAACATTATTTACTACAAATGCTCATATTTCCCGTAATATTCAAAATTTTGAATTTGAATTTTAATACAATGTTTCTTTTACGTATTTTCAAGTATTCTGTAAGTTTCTTACAATTCGAAAGAAAACTCTGCATGTTATGATCAAGAAACATGCGGAGTTTGAAATTTTCAATTTAATACCGATTTTTACTTATATTCTGAAAAATATTTATATTGTCTCACTTTGGGTCTTAGTAATACTCCTCAAGCTCTTTAAAATGACATCAGAATCAACCTCCTAGCTAAATGAGTTTCGACACTACACTTATTTATAACCTTACATAAAACTAATTCATAACAATCACGCGCATGCTCCTACACTGGTACGACGACTTCACAGGCAAAACAAATACCATGCGACAAACTCTTACAGATATGATGGAAATCATTTTAAGCAGTTGCTTCAAACAGACTGTGCAAGGTACCTCTGTAGACATTATATCTGATGAAAGAGATTCTAAGGAATTCCCTCACGTCAAGATCGACTTTCATTTTTAGGAAGTCGGATCAATTTTTTTATTTTTTTTTGGCGACCACACCACTGGATCACTTACCACCGAAGAAGTAAATACATGGCAGATTTGGTAGTCTAGGTCCAAAGGCCTACCTTGCAGAGCATTTTGAACGATTTTTGCATCACGCAATTTACAGATAATATGCCAGCATAAAAACATTATCATGTTATTGAAAAACAATTCATTTTCGGAAAATATTCGTATGGAGTATTGCTTTTATTCGCTTTTTAGCCTCAGAGGAATTAAACGTATACCTATACGATATTGTTGACAGTATACAGAACTACATTTCGCGTATGCGCAGTAAAGCATTATTTACTACAAATGCTCATATTTCCCGTAATATTCAAATTTTAATACAATGTTTCTTTTACGTATTGTCAAGTACTCTGTAAGTTTCGTACAATTAGAAAGAAAACCCTGCATGTTATAACCAAAAAACATGTGGAGTTTGAAATTTTCAATTTAATACCGATTTTTACTTATATTCTGAAAAATATTTTTATTGTCTCACTTTGGGTCCTAGTAATACTCCTCAGGCTCTTTAAAATGACACCAGAATCAACCTCCTCGCTAAACTCGTTTCCACGCTACACTTATTTATATCCATATATAAAGCTAATTCATAACAATCACGCGCATGCGCCTACACTGGTACAATGACGTCACAGGCAAAATAAATACTATGCGACAAACTCTTACAGATGTGATCTATCCGTTGTGGGGTCAACCATTCTTTTCGCATTATTAGTCTCGTAGTTATTAGCGATTCAAATCTGACGGTATTTTGTCACACAAGAAAGTACGACCGACTATCACTGTAACGAGCGGAAAGACGTTTCCACGTCAAAATTATCAAACTCATTGTCTTGCTGTCTTCGTCTTTCTTCTCTACACTAATCAAGTGTCTATAAAAATCCATGCGAAATAAGAAGGAAGTCCACTTTATTTAAAGTGCGGACTACGGAACAAATTTCTTGAAACTCATTTAGCCGCTGTTCTCATTAAATGCAGTGTAATCTTTCAACAACGCTATCTTCCTTTTTTTTCAGTCTAGAGAAACACGAATTCGCGTTTCTGTTTTAATGACTCTGTACAAAAAGAGTTTAACGAACAAGAAAAGAAAGTTTCGTGTAGTTAATCCCACACAAAACTTAAAAATAAAAGCTGTTGCCGAAAATGTCTATAATCTTGCAAGAACATCACCTGAAAGCAAAATAGATTTTTTATGACTTTACGAAGGCTATCAAAAGAATCAGAAAGGAAGGAACTGATCCATTCAAAATTCCACGGCTGGCGCTCGGTTCGCGTGCATCAGGACACTAAATAGCGACAAGGACACTTTGCGCCTGATACGAAATGACCCCCTTCTCGACTCTTAACATACACAAAACTGTGTGAAAGAAAGGGTTCCACTTTCGTAAATTGCTTTGCTTCTTTTGATTTACAACAGAAAATTCGATTATCTTTGTTTTTTAATTTGAAATTAGAAATTAAAAATATTTTTTTAAATTTTGTAGTAAAATATTGTAAACGGACCATGGTGTTACTTTATATCATTTGGCAATATGGAATTTATTAATGCTATTATGGAGGAAAAGGCGGGTTAAAAGCAGCCAGATGTTCTGCTATGAAAAAAGGATCTTCTAAATGGAATTTTTTTAGCGCTGAACTTAATGGCTGCTCACCATTCAGACTGCGAAGTTGAAACCAGTGACGTAGCGACGCATATTTACGGATCTTACATAGTATGGAATGAAGTCGCTTATTATTGGCTCTCAGCGTCACGTGACTTGGCTTGTTTCTAAATGACGTCGTGAAGATTAGTAAAAATAGATGTTATTGAAAATGTTGATTTTCTCTGAAGGAAAATTTCGAAAATGGAAGATACGAGATCTTTACTATCCGAAGAATTATGTTAAGATTCTGATGAAGATGTTGACATTTCTGATTCAAGACTGTGATGTAGTTGAAGTTTACTTTTGACTATTTTGTGTGTGCAAATTAAATTTTTACGAAAACATATTTTTATAGATATTTCATATTTTATATTCACTACCCTTTTTTCAAATCAAAGCTTAACATTTTGAAAAGCAAACGGGTTTTTTTGTATTACTATTTAATAATTCATGCCTCTATTTAGTCCCTGCTACTATGATGTTATTTTAAGATTTTTATTTCTCAACATTAGTTACACAATATTATGCGATTTTTATTTTTTAATATTTATGAAGGTTATATTCTGTCTACAAAAACAAAAAAATGAGTACAATTTTCTGTTTATACCAATGTAGAATAATAATTTTATATTTAGTTATACTCATTGTATTTTTGCTTTTGTTTTAAATATTTGTTTTAAACTTCCTTTTCTATCAAAAGTGTTTTCGTTTTTATTTGAAATACAAGTTGTAAATTTGCATAAATTTTAAAAATACTTATGCATTTGTTTTCAACATAAATATGCATATTAAAATCGCTTTTGTTCTAAACTACTAATGTTTCTATTTCAAATATATATCATTTAAATCTTATGCCTACTTTCATTTTAAAGTTCAAGTTTGCATTTGCTTTTGTTTTATAAGTGGCCAGTTACCTGTTACTGTTCTAACCTATTATTTTATAACCTGAAAAGTTATTCTTCGATCTTTTTTATTTTTAAATTTTAAATAATCGCAATATGCACTCAAATTTGTATGTGAAAACGTGACTACGTGAAATAAATTTGTAGTTTAAAAGATTAAAAATATTTTATTTAAGTTTTGTGGTTATAAAATGCGCCGGCGCTTCAAAATGGATTTATCTTCTAGCCGAAGAGAAATTTACTCAAGGATACTGTTACAAACATGGAAAGTCGCTTCCCAGCAATGTGAGTCTTATGGCTGGGAAGAGAGTTTTACAGGAGTAAGTATGAGATGACCGACAGCAGCCACTTCTGGACTCCTGACCTTGGTGACAAACTTGACGACCATCTTGGCGAATTGGCGACAAATTTGGCGACTTTGGCGACGAAATATGGGATCTCAAAGGTGCTGGAATCTTTTCGATCTCTCTATTAGCAGAGGAGATATGCTTGAATGTACTAGAAGATTCCCTGTGACGCCACGGCCTGCCGCGGGAGACTATATAAGGAGAGCGCTTGGATGACGGAGGGTGTGTTGATCGACTGAGATCGCCTTGGAGCGCGAATGCCTTTGGAGTTCTATCCGCTGTGCGAGTTAGTGAGCTGTTAGACCTCGAGCTGTAGTAGCGTTGATCCATTGGTAACGACTTTAGAGTTTCGTCCGCAGTGCGAGCTGGTGAGCTGAGTGCTATTGAAAATGCAGTTATTGTCTTTACTAGTTATTTGCTGACTGTTTGTGTTGTTAGATAACAAAATGCTGAAATGTTATTACCTGTGAATTGTTGTCTGCTTACATTGGTAATCTGTGCAAGAACTATTGTTTCCTGTACCTGTGCTACGTGTTTTCCTGCGTATTTGTAAATAAACTTTCATTCTGCGTTATCCTGTGTGTTGGACTGTTTACACCATACACCCACAGAAAGACTTTTGCAACAATACCAATGAAGGGGTACTGCATTAACGATAGCATTCCAGGGATATTAGTGCTCATTTTATGCAATATAAACAGCAACCTAATTTATATGGAAGCTGTCTTATGCAATCTAATTCATATGAAAGGGCTTTAAGCCTCTTCCACCTTAATTCACAAAGTTGTGCTGATTTCACAGTAAAAAACAGGAAACGAAATGAATAATATCTTATTTTACCAAGATTGCTGTCAAAATCGCTACACAAAGAACGACAACAGAGAAAATTAGAAATACAATGACGAATTTGATATAAAATCCCAGTCAAATGAAACGGAATTTGAAAGCATTACAACGAAGCGAACCTGCATTCACTGAAATTCAGATTTGTGATTTAAATCTATCGATACGGGAACGTACCAAACGTCTCTTCAAGCAAAAGACTGTGACCGCCCGAATATCACTGCAAATTTCCACTCCCCCCTTTCGTTAAGTGTGATTGATTTCCCCCCATGTTGCGCGCGCTTTTTTCCTTAGAGTGGCTCGCTCAGATGGGTTAGGGGGGGAAAGGGGGGTTCTTAGAATTCGGACCGTTCCAGCTGTCATTGCGAATTTTGAAGGGGGAAGTGAATTTCCCTTATCGTATAAAGAGGAACTTGGGCGTCAACGTATTTTGAGGTCCCTCTGTTCCAAGGAATCAGACGGTTAAAATTAAAGATCATAACACTCATTCAAATAGTTGCTACGAAACAGAAAAATGAATGGCATAATATAATGATGGTAAATATTTATAATTTATTTACAAAAATGGTATCATGATAATAAAATTTATTTTCTACCACATTTTTAAATATTACGGGTTATTATTCGATTTGCACGATTACGTTATTTGCTCGGTTTTCCGATCGGAACTTCTTGCAATCAGAGAAGCCTTGGGTTTCGCCCTTCGTTTTGAAACTAGCGACACCTATATTTTGACGGACAGCAAAAGTTCTATCCAATACTTAAAAAATTGGCCGAAAATTCCAGAAAAAACCAGACAAGAAATTATCTCCAAAATTGTTTCACTTTCACAGAAAAGCAGAGTTTGCATTTAATGAATTCCCTCCCATGTTGGAGTCTTCGGCAATGAGGTGGCGGACTTGCTTGCGTAAGAGGGCTCTTCCTTCTGCTACCTCTGGTGAACCCTTCGCGTCCGAAATATTTTCTATCCACAGGGATAAAGCAAATTCTACTTGGAAAGTCCCTCCCGCACACGAATGTTATGATGGAAATCGTCCTGGTCTGTCTCTACAGTCCGAAGGTACACGATCCGCACAGACTGCAATGGCCAGCTTCGTAGTGGCCATATCAAAAATTTGAAATTTGTCGACAAAGAAAAGACTTATTTCTCTTGCCCTTGTTCCTGTCCTGCTTCTCCTGCTCACGTCATTGACTGTATTGGCGCCTCTGCGAGCCTGCTGTGGAGTGAGGGGGAAAATGGACTTGTGATATTGTTGGAGCGACATGGTATCATGGACCTGGTCTAGCATTTGGACCAGGGGGAGACGAAACAACAACAACGTTATTTGTGATATCTCAGAAGGAACATAATGGTGTATAATACATCACCTCCTGCCCCTGCGCTTACAATCAGTCTCAGTTTTAAGCAGTTGGATGGAAAGAAATAAATAAAGTCAAACTTAACCCCTTGCCCTACGATTTTATTTAACCTCCTAATTAGATGCCACCACCCATTTTGGATATTTTTTATTATTTCAATCTATTTAAGATGGTAAAAGATATTTGAGACATTTAAGAGTGCCCAGGTGATTTTTGTATTTAAAATTAATTGTTACATTAACTTAAATACGGATTTAAATAGCAAAAATTCTGTGATTCGATGCACGTGTTTGAGACGTCATTGTATGTTAAGGGGATAATTCAGCTCAGTGCGGCATGGTTTTTTTGAGCAAGTGTCGTTCTCTAATTTTCAATGTTTTCTTCCTTAAAAATTTGCTCTTTCTGACTCACAGGAATATATACAGTAGACTCTCGATAAACCGGGATGGTCGGGAAATGCTTCGTCCCGGATAAGCGAATATCCCGGATAATCCAATTTATGCAAATTTTGATGAAAATTTTTGGAAAAATGATAGAAAATGTAAAATTATTATACAATAAGACGTTAATAGTTTAATTAATACAAAAGAAAAAGAATTAACAATAAATTTTAATGTTATTTAGATTTACAATTCGTACAAATAAAGGAAAAACGGATGTAGTTCACTGTTTTGTGAAGAATAAAATGATAAAAGTTTGTTTCTGTTTTTCATTTACTCTTCGACGAATTATAGTACGCAGATTTCTCAATATCATTTTTTCTGAAGGCTTGCTTTCATCTTCTTGCTCCAAGTAATTACGCAACCCCTCAGTATGTACTAATGCGTCACCGAGACTTAATTTTTGATGAGTTACAAGATTTTCCTCATCATTTGCAGGACATTCTTCAAAATTCCTTGTTTCTTCTGAACCACAAGTTACACGGGACACAATATCATCGACACTTAAAATTTCGCAACATTCCAATGTCGAATCTTCGTTAATCTATTTCCCACTGCTTCTTCATCCACATTTTCAGAACAGTCTAACTTTCTCAAATCTTCTAAGATTTTTCTCAGCAAATTTTTTGGGGTCGTCCCGGATAATCCGATCCCGATTAATCGAGAGTCTACTGTACAAATTAGAAGATTAAATTATTTTTTTATAATAGACACCAAAATATTCACTAAATATACTTACGATACTTATAAAGCACCTCAGAGGAATATAAAGTATGCTATATAACACTGAAATGCGATGGTGAAAAATGCTTGTATACTTATACTTATATGAATAAGTAAATAAAAAATTAGATGAAAGATGCAAAGCAGGTTGGTAGAATCTATTCCATTTCATACGTTCGCGATTTACTAACAGTTCGCTAAAAATTAATGATTCACTGAAAGTTCGTATGGAAACAGTTTACGAGAAAGTGGAGAATTCACTTTAAAGTTCACTTTCTTTAAAACGTTAAAAACTCAGTTCACTTAACGATGGAATATGAATCAAAGGGTGGTGGAATATGTGCCATTTCAAACGTTCGCGATTTACTAACAGTTTGCTAAAAATTAATGATTCACTGGAAGTTCGTATGGAAACAGTGTACGATAAAGTGGAGAGTTCACTATAAAGCTCAGTTTCGTTAAAAACTCAGTTCACTTAACGATG
The DNA here is from genome assembly GCA_013235015.1 of Araneus ventricosus. NCBI lineage: Eukaryota > Metazoa > Arthropoda > Arachnida > Araneae > Araneidae > Araneus > Araneus ventricosus. The sequence goes on from BGPR01001392.1 coordinate 89,491, forward strand.
GAGGATGAATCAAGGTTTGCAAGTCACTGAACTCTGTTGAATACACCATTTGAAGCAAGTTGGTTACAACAATTTAACCTTTAAAAGCCTGATTTTTAAAAAATTGATTTTAGAATGTTTTTGACTTTCATTTTTGGAATAAAACATGGGAAAAATACTTTAAAAAATCCAATTTTGTTTTAAGTACGATTTATGGCTAAAAAACAGTTTGTTACCAACAGACAACACTGGGCTTTATTTCAGAAAAAAAATCTCCTTGATAAAACTCTATAATATCAAACACAGATAAATTTTAAGAAATATAATACAGATAAGGAATTTCCTTCAACATTGTAGAATAAAATATGATATTCACGAGTGTAGAAACAAAGCAAAAAAGATGCAGCCTCAAGTGAAAAACACTAATTTATTTTTATTTTTTCATCAACACTCAGACTGCCATCTATATGTTGTAAATTGATTTAATAAAATTTTCAATATGTATCCTATTGGCAACAACAGACATTAGAACTTCCGTTTACTCTCAAGATTTTAGACGACAAAATTGGGTAATTAAATCAAGGCATTTAAAGGTTAAATGTCAAACCACGGTCACTGGATTAAACCATTCAGAACTTAATAATTACCAGAGAGGGAAAACTTCTGATCCAGGTTTTGTTTTTCATATATTTCTCGAACGCTTCGCTTGCTATCATCATAATTTTGAAAAATGATAACTTTAAATTAAAGAACGGAATTTTCTTTCCACTTCCCAGACCATGTCAAGTAGTTCATCGTTTCATAGACATGAAATTTCTTTTATTATATTATGAAATTTACCTTTCTTTTCATTATTATCTCATCGATGCATAAGATATGACACTCATTCGTTCCGAGAAAAACGGCAAAATGCCAAAATTAGTCTATAGCCTTGTAATTATTCCGAGAATATGGCTATGAAAGAAGTTTGTATGGACCAAATTTATATGCAGTAGATTCCTGTCGGATGATAAGAAAATAATTCACTTCTGGCTCAATACCAAATATTTTGATTTTTTTTATGGATGCTCACATTAAGTTATAAATTGCATGTGTATGGTATAGGATGTATATAAAAAATATTATAAACAGCGGAAGTGTTTTCTCCTCGATTTTTACATTAACTTCCACAATATGGCGCGTTTTGTATTCAGCTTCGTCGTATAGTGAAGTTTAGTTAGTTATATTAACGTCCCGTTTTGAAGCAACGCGAGGGCCACTTTAGGACGGACCTCGTAATTGTAAACCGCGGTGAAATGACAGGGAGGACGCCTGAGCTGGCACCCCCTCTCCAAGATTCAGCACATGGAATCGGGTTTCGAACCTGAAGCCCTTCCTAAGCCGAAATCTTACCACTAGGCCACCGCGGCCTCATATAGTGAGGAGAATCCAATATACAATTGAGATCTCTTCACTTTGATTGTTTGGGTCCAAACTTTGACACAGAGCTATATTTTTGGTGTAAAGTACAAAATATACAAAATAAAAACAATACAAAATAAAAACAAT
>BGPR01001392.1:96055-125227 GCA_013235015.1 Araneus ventricosus
TTTTACATTGATGTATCGTAAGATATTCTTGGAAATATTGTAATGCAAACGGCGTTTCTGTATTTTGAATGCAAACGCAATCTCTATAACTGTGCGTGGGTGGCAAAGTCACAGTAACCGTTAATATCATTTTCAGTGATTTTTTTGTGTTTGAAATTTAAAAGAATGTCTTACTTTAATTCTTTCTATTTTATTTATAACAAATTAATAAATTTAATTTCTGCCAGAAATAAATCATTTTTACCTTTCTCCTCGAACCAACTTAAATCTTTTGGAACGCTTTTGGAAAATAAATGCATTACTAGGGACGAGAAAAGTTTTAAAAAATTATTTACAAAATGTGTCAATAACAACCTTCAATATTATTATATCTATTTCATAAATAATGTTTATGAAATGTCTAATTAAAAATAATATTCATAAATATTTTCCTAAAACTGAATATTTAAATACTATAATGTGGAACCCATTTTAAGAATATCGTCTTCTATTCGTTCATTTGTTTATATTTATTAATTTATTTTTGTTGAAGTCTTATTTATATTGAAAAATAAAATATAGAACAGAAATGTCACAATCCTCGAAACAAACTGTATTGATCAATTCCATTTATTTATTTATAGTTAAATCATAATAAATTGTGATCTTATTTATATGATAAAATAAAATGTCGAGCAAGTTCATTAAAATATTAAACCACGATATAGTGACAATAAACTAGAAGTTTCAAAAATGTTTCATTTTCTTTCTTTTTTTGAATAAAATTAATATCAAAATTTAAATTTAATTTGATTCTTAAATGCAGCCCGACGAAAAAGAGGAAAATAATGTATCAATGAGCATTAAACAATTATCTGAGAATAGTTAAAAGTATATATAAAAACAGTTACACTAAATTTCACTTATCAGCAAAAGTATATTTTTGATTAGGAAAGAAGCAAGAAAACGATTGATCACGTAACTATTCATAGGAAATATGTTAGACGAACGTTTGTCGTAATAAAAAATTATTTTATTTTTTACTATTCCATTTCCACAGTTACCGATTCTTCTGATGCCAGAGACACATAGATGCAATTAAAAGAAACTATAATTCTATTTAACTCATAATATATTTCTTAACAAAATCATTTAGTGTTAAATAGAAAGAAATGCGACTTCATTTTAATATGCAAACGATAGTTTTTCTAAAGACAGAATGACTCCAGAAGAATTAAATAAATTAAAAGGATATAAAATATTAATTAAAATATTTTCCCATTTAAGAGTGCTTCACCTCATAAAATTAAAAAGTGGTGTATTCCTCGATTAAAAAATCAATAAGCTTCTTTATTAATAAAGAATTAACAAATAAAATGTAATTATTCTAAACGTCTCGTGCGTGTTTTCAAGAACATTTTGGGAAATGAAAATTTTTCAGACACTTTTCTTTAACTCGACTTGTATCATGTTTTTAAAGATGAAATTTTGCAATCAATTTTTCACTCACTTTCTGATGTGCTAGAGTTCTGAGATATTTTTATACTTGCGTGTTTTGGTTCAAAATACACTATTTTATTGTTTTCAAAACTTAATGAAGAATTAAATGAACCCAAAGAACATAGAATTCGATGCTTTGTGTACTAAAGAAAGAACTGGTTCGAACTTGGCACTTGATTGAGTGTCCAAATGGATTTGGCGATTGTTAAAATTGCAGGGTTACCAGAAAACGTTAATACAAAATAAACAAAACAGAAAACTCGTCCATAATTACAATACTTTTTTTTTTGAAAACAGAGTGTCCATCCTAAACGAGGACCAATAGCTAATTTCTAAACCGTTAGAGTAAACATATACTTCCGATGGAAAAATGCTTTATACGGCGTAAAGAATTATATTTTATTCGTTTTGAGTGCATAAATGTACTGTTGAAAAATTATGAAAACTAAATTTTTATACAATTCTCTGGTCCTGTTAGTCATATTTAGTAAAATGTTCTTGGCACACGAAAATTAAAAATAAAAGTTCCACTCTTCTGCGACTAAAAATAACAAAGTTATAAAGCTTTGAAAACCGATGTTTTAGACAATTTTAAACCATTAAGGCTGCATCGAGGAAGATCCACCAATCAACGCGCAACGTCTGCTCAACGTTGCCGCTGATTGGTTTAAAATTATTGAATTCAAAGCTCTATAAGTTAGTCAGTTTTATTCGCAGAAGATTGATGCTTTTTTCGACGTAGACTTACGTCTCTCTATAGTGGTCTAATGGTGTGTCGAGAAAGGAAAAAATTATGACGCTTTTCGTGGTATTTTTAAACGCTTATAGCTCCGGAACCAAACATAGAGAGTTGGTTGTAGCTTCATTTAGCAGAGAAAGGTTTACATTGAAGATTGCAAAAACAATTTTAGAATTTGTAATTACGGTTTAGTCACAGTCGAGTTGCAAAGTTGGTTAAAGTCACTGAAAATTTTGATGACGTCACAGCGACGCAGACTAAGGCAATTCAGTCATCGATATGAGGTTCACGCAAAATATTACTCAAGAGTTGTTGAATTACGTCAAATTCCGTACTAAAGTTAAACGCTTGTAGCTCCGCAACCAAATAACATAGAGAGTTGGTTTTAGTTTCATTTAACAGAGAAAGGTAGACATTGAAGATTGCAAAAATAATTTTAGAATTTGTAATTAGGGTTTAGTCACAGTCGAGTTGCAAAGTTGGTGAAAATCAGGAAGAATTTTACATATTCATACTAGACTAATAGTCACTATAGACTATAGAGTTAATAGTCACATAGAGCTACTTTAGTCACAGAAAGTCACAGTTGAGTAAGGCAAGTAAGTCTAGGCCCCTCAATCCCAGCGGCCGTTTCGCAGAGACAGCCTCGTATCGATTTTTTTTTTAATGTTAATATGTCATGAGTATTTTACTAAACATGGCTGATAGGGCCGGGGGACTGTACAAAAATTAAGATTTCGCATTTTTTTCAACAGTATATTTATTGACTCAAACAACATAAAATATAATTTTTACGTTATTTAAAGCATTTTTCGATTGGAAATATATGCTTATCTCTAACGGTTTAAAAATTAACTACTGAGCACCTGGTATATCGGTTAAACTTCTATTGCCTAAATGTGCCTTTTGTCTGTAATTTGATGTGTGCTTTCCTGCAACAAGCATTGCCATGTTAAAAATATACATCTACAGCTTTCCGTGTCTCAAGAGGGAAAAAGTTTTAAGACAAGGTTGAATGCATTTTATTGGGTTGGAGGAAAAGTTTCTCTGCATTTTGTAGTAAAAGCCATTTTTCCCATATTTTAACCAAAGATCGTTGTGAAAAAAAATATGTGTCATATTGATTGACAATCTTTTGGCGTTTTCTGAAGAAACTATAATCCCGTCAGTTAGTATTTTTCATTTCTTTGCGAAAAACTGAATCATGTGATTTTTTTCAAGTTACTTTTCAGTCAGTTTTGCACCATTCAGGTAATATGGCAGGAAACGAAGTCAATAATAGAATAGAAGTTAAAATAAGGACTGCATCTAAACTTGTCAGCAAAGCGACCTTAGTTGTTTACGGGTCGCCAAAAATTCATGTTAGGTTGCCAAAATGCCTTATTAGGTTGAAACAAAATTCCCTAACTGTAAAAGTACTGTTGATTACTTTTAGTCAAATATTATCTTTTATTTTGTTCGAAGCTGGCAGCAGAGATCGAAATTTGTCATTTGGATTGGCTCATATCTTAATCAAATAAAAGAAGCCGGCTAAAGAAACTTGTTTGTTGATAGCAACACAACAGCAAATCTTACTTGGAAAAAAACTTCAATCTAGACAATGTAACAACTGTAGAATAAAAATAAATGAATCCTGTTTAATCCAAGGAATAGCACTATAATGCCTTGATTAATGCCGAAAGTTATCAATTTGCTATTATTAACTGATCAGCTGATATGATGTAAATTTGTGTGTATTAATCTTTCTGTAGTTTTCACTTTTTTTTCTTATAGCTGCTGATCTAATTACTGTTACTGAATTATATTCCGAATAAAATAATCGTTCCATTCGTGTATAGCTTCATGCTATTTCTTTGAAAAAGTAATATAGTGAACAATTTAATTTCAGGAATATATTTTTTCATAAGATTTTCTCTGATTTGGCCAATAGTGTACAGCAATATATTTGTCTATCGTTTAAAATGCGAAGAGACTTTATTATTACTATCATTATTTGGGATAACACTCTAATAAAATTTGAAAAAGAGAAGAGTTTCACCACAGTTTTTCATTTTCAGTCTAGATACATTCCTTCTGTAGATTTAAATAAATTTCCTATTGGGGCTAAGATATAAAGATAATGGCATTCTCAAAAGATACACGAAGGCATGCTACTACGGGAAAAGCGATATCTTTTACTTTCTATTATGGTCTATTATGTCGAACCTTGTAATTTCAAGCCATTATCATATTATTTAGAAGACACCTATAACTGCACATCAGTCTTTAAACTTGTAATCTCACAAATACAGCGCATTTAACTTTGGAGAAAAGATGTAACGTGCATACGACCCACATATACTGTAAATACTTGATAATTCAAACAAATAACTTCGTACTTCATAGCACTTTTGGGTCACAAGTACTAAAAGGTGAGAACCGCTGACAATAGCTGATAAATATATGTAGCTTCTTATTATAAATGATAAATATCTCGAATAATGTTCAAAGGTAAATACATTTTTTTCTATATTTAGCCTTCATATATGCTTATCATTCATAAAAGAAACTCCATTGTGCTGTTTTCTGTTCCACACTCTTTACTCTAGCTTAATGTTACCGGAAGTCTTCCACCCGTTGCATACATTGGAAAGTGTGTCGTCCCGAGCATTGCGGAAGTGAACTTTGTAAATAGAGCGACCAATTGAAACTCTGCATTTCATCAATCTCTGTAACGATCGGCCGGGCCATTTACACCTACACCACTTGAAAATGGGGGAGGCCCCTCCCCTCGCGATCCCAACTCAGGCTCCACCCTTTCCCCAGGGAGCGACGGTGGGGTTTGACATCTGGAGAACCATTTAGGTCGGCCCCACTGACATACACACACATTGCCTTAACAACCCATTTTGTTCGAGGTGCCATAATCCATCATTGATCCAACATTCACCCTTTTGTTTCGATTTTTTTCCCTGCTTTGCCTTTTTCCCTGCAATAAGTGGTGGCTTTATTGCCACCCATGAGATTTAATTGCAGAAATGCCGGAGCACATTTGCAGGAAATTTCCACATGTTTCTGGGTGAAATTGGAGATTATTGCTTTCCTGCAAGTGCAATCAAAAGCGAGGCATAAATTTTGTCGAAATGAACAAGGGATCGCCCATAATGATGATCTTAGTGCGATAAAAAAAGGCAAAGAATGTCGATTATTCTACACTTATCAACCTAGTTTTGATTTTAGAATAAACGAAATAATGTGAAATCGCCTATATTGTATATAAATCGGAAACAATTAGTTAGAAATGTAAGTGCCAGTTTATTTCATTCAGTGACTGAGTTCATTTACTTTCTCGTATACGATGGAGAAAGACAGATATATAGAAAGAGAAAGTTGTAATCGGCAAAAATATTTTTAGAAAGATTTCATTAATCTTCACATTTTAAACCTACCCAAGTTTTTAAAAAAATAATTTTAAAAAACGTTTTAGAATGCGAAAACTCAAAATGCAAAGAGCAAATGCATATTGAAATTTGTTCATATGGTCTTTACACCACAACTGTAAATTTCTATCAAATTTTGGACGAAATCCGTTAACGAGAAGTCTGTCTGTCCTTCCGTGAGCAAGTGAATACGATAACTCAAAACTGTAACGAGCTAGATAAATGAAATTTGACAGGTTATCTTTTCTCCCAAATTGCAGATCTGTCTCAAATTTAGGATCCATTCGGTAAGGGAAGATATCCAAAACGCATATTTGATTTTCTACACTATACTGCGAAGCACAAAATGTGCCATAGTGTGTTAAGTAGACGAAAAAAGTGGAGGGAAGAACACTCGATCTGTTTATTTCTAATCATTACTATTATCCTATTGATTGTTTGTTTTTAGACTACCATCTTTGAATCTACACGAGGGCGTTTGTTGTGATGGTGATGATAATTAAGCTGTTCGAGATGTATGCTCGCTCCTTGGCTGCCTTATCTCAAATTATCCTTAGTTCAAATTCTGAGCTCGCGGAACTTAGAAAAATTGAAAAAGTCAATGAAAAATTAAGAAAACACATGGTCTAAATCAAAGATTATAGTGGATATGGCGTAGAAATTTTTGAATGGCGAAAACCTTCTTTTGGGAATGTATAGAGAAATCAAAAATCCATGGAAATGAAAGTGGGAGGCAGCCCATCTCTGCATGGAAAAAAGTTTTTTTGATGTTGAAAACGTTGACATTGAAAAAGCAAATGCTCCAGTGTTTCTTCAACTTTGCATAAGGTGCATAATGATGTAGACGCGAATTGGAATCTGAAAAGTTTAGCTCTGGTTGGATACGTTTTAGGACGGAACCGAGAAATAAGGAAATCATTCTTGAAACTAGAAGGAAATATTCGGATTTGTGGCCGGTTTTCATTTAAAAAATAAAATTCGTGGTAGTATTTTGAAATTTTCGATTCATTTTTGGCGTTGGATGTACATAGAGTTTAAAATAGTTCACGATTTTATAGTCAGTTTAGTTCGATTAACATCCCGTTTAAAAGTTACACAAGGTCTGTTTGATGTCGACTCTCTTACTTTTAAATAATGGTCAGATGAAGAAAATGACACCCTAGTCGGCACCACCTTTCAAGCTTCCAAATAACAGCAGAGGGGAGAAGTTGACCAGATCACTTTATAGTATTTGACTTGTTCCACAACTCCTTTTGAATGAAGATTCTGCGCAATGGCCTTATATTTCTAACATGTCCCAGATCAAATACATATTTTCAATTCCAGCAGATTTTCGCAAGCATTTTACCACCTTAGATGTTATGTCATTATAAGTGAAATTTTGTATACCTCAGTTTTCTTTATAAGAACTGGAAGACAAAGCGATCGATCATTTTGTCTAGAATCGTACAAGGAGAATGGCTAAAAGTAATCCAAGCAAATACAGAAGATGTCGCTAAGAAGCATATATACTTATATTTACAGTTCCAAAAAGTTTAGTTATAGGTTTAGTAGAAAGGTATGTTTGAGACGTATGCCTGTATAAAGCCGCTTTGTCTCGAAATGAGGACTATACATGAAAGTCGGCCTCACCACCCCTATGCAATTACGAAACTTTCCATTGGATTAGCTTCGGTTACTGAAATGGCGCATTTACCAAAAAGTTCACTGATGTTTTCTTTAGAATCGTGCATAGCCAAAAGAAAACAGAAGTCGCCATTCTCACAAAAACAAGGGAATTATTTAAATGGTATAAACATAAATTTTTCAAAAAATTATTCACGTATAAAAATATGTAATAATTATCTGTATATTTATATGGAGTAATAAGTTAGAATGTCTTATAGATCTTATAGTATTTTTTGGTTAAACTGTTCCTCCATATTATAAATGGCATCCTTCGATTCTTCTAGATTTGAGGAAGGTTTTCAACTTCTAATTACGTCACTCGTTGGATACTCTCGAAGTAGAGTGGCGACAAATGTTTCATCCCATGTATGTTATATAGGATATAATATATCCTTCCTACATCCTTAATACTAGGTGGGTCACATGTGACCGGGACTGATTTTTTTTCTCAAAAACAGTTATTGCCAAACATTTACTTACACATATCAGCCTTCAAATTACTCCCCTCTGGAGTCAACATATTTTTTCTAATGTTCTGGATTCATCCTGATGCCCTTTTCATAAAAGGTTTTTGTTTGGCGGAATATCTACTCCCGAACCGTCTGGGTGACGGCATTGTTGTCTAAAAACCGTATGGCGTTGCAGAAGGTAACCCTCTCTAAAGCACTTCCCCATACTGTTGTTGGAGTCAGGGGTGAATTTCAGACGATAGGACATTTTCTTCAACGAGGAATTTGATCACAATACTTTGTTCCACGGTCCGCGATACCTTCTGTTCACCCATCACTCTAGCAATTCTCAAACAGGACTGAATAGGTTCTAACCCGAGCATGAGGGTGGAAACTGTGTCTCTTCTCTCTCAAGGTCGTACAGCTTCTGCGCAGTGCCGCTTGTTTACAAACAAATCAGTCCCAGCCACATTCCAACCACCTTGTATATTCGTAAGACTGGAAATCATTTTAAGCAGTTGCTTCAAACAGTCTGTTCAAGGTACCTCTGTAGACGTTATATCTGATGAAAGAGATTCCAAGGAATTCCCCCACGACAAGATCGACTTTCATTTTTAGGAAGTCGGATCAATTTTTTCATTTTTTTGGCAACCACACCACTGGATCACTTACCACCGAAGAAGTAAATACATGGCAGATTTGGTAGTCTAGGTCCAAAGGTCTACCCTGCAGAGCATTTTGAACGATTTTTGCATCACGCAATTTACAGATAATATGCCAGCATAAAAACATTATCATGTTATTAAAAAACAATTCATTTATGGAAAATATTCGTATGGAGTATTGCTTTCATTCGCTTTTCAGCCGCAGAGAAATTAAACGTATACCTATACGATACTGTTGACAGTATACAGAACTACATTTCGCGTATGCGCAGTAAAGCATTATTTGCTACAAATGCTCATATTTTCCGTAATATTCAAATTTTAATACAATGTTTCTTTTACGTATTGCCAAGTATTCCGCGAAACACTTGTTTTATGATTTTATCCCGACGTTTTCACTAAAAATCTACGGCGCGGATCCGCACTGCGTCTTTCTTATGTTTTATTTAGAGTAGCTTTTGATGGCGCCATCTGTTGACAGTATATAGAACTACGTTTCGCGTATGCGCAGTAAAACATTATTTACTACAAATGCTCATATTTCCCGTAATATTCAAATTTTTGGATTCAAATTTTAATACAATGTTTTTTTACGTATTGACAAGTATTCTGTAAGTTTCGTACAATTCGAAAGAAAACTCTACATGTTATAATCAAAAAACATGCGGAGTTTGAAATTTTCAATTTAATACCGATTTTTACTTATATTCTGACAAATATTTTTATTGTCTCACTTTAGGTCCTAGTAATACTCCTCAAGCTGTTTAAAATGACACCAGAATCAACCTCCTAGCTAAACGCGTTTCCGCGCTACACTTATTTATAACCTTACATAAAACTAATTTATAACAATCACGAGCATGCGCCTACACTGGTACGATGACGTCACAGGCAAAACAAATAATATGCTACAAACTCTTACAGATGTGATCTATCCGTTGTGGGGTCAACCATTCTTTTCGCATTATTAGTCTTGTAGTTATTAGCGATTCAAATCTGACGGTATTTTGTCACACAAGAAAGTACGACCGACTATCACTGTAACGAACGAAAAGATGTTTTCACATCAAAAAGTTTGTAGATTGGTACGAACTGCCGTGTAAATAAAAAAGAATTCAAGAATAACCTTTCTGTGGCTGATTAAAAATTACGGGAGTTGCTAATTATGGCTATAGATGACTATAAACTACACTTCGCTTCGCTAGTGAGTGATGGGCCCGACGAAGATAATTTTTTATATACGTGGATATAAAATTTGCTATTAAATATGTGTAAAAAAATTGTAGGAAGGTAATTTTTCCGGAGATAGGAATTACAGAGTGGGTGAAAAATTAACAAATATATAGCACGAAGTTGGGGAGGGGCGCAGATTTGGCAGAACTGCCAAGGGCACAGTATTGCCACGGTACGATCCTGCAGAAGTTCCGTCGTAAAAGTTTGAATAAGCAATCATCCGGGATCCAGTAAAACATTAATCAATTTTATATTAATTCGTATGAGGAAAAACAGTTTTAGTTTACGAAAGACCTTCAGGAACAAATTAAGTTCATGAACCGTATTCCCTGTTGCCAACTTTGTTTCAGTATCCCTTTCGAGCTCATGGAAACAACTGTATTAACTAATGATACTTGCTCTGATTGCCAAAAGAACCATCGGAGACAAAAAATAAATTAATACCCATTACTCTACCCACAAAATGCATAAGTGATTTAGGCATTCCTGCACATAATACCCGATAGTGGAAAAATGACTTGGATGACCTTGCGGGTCACGGCATCGAACATTGATCACAGTCAGTACCGCTTCCGACAATGGAACGCGGGTTTTGCGTGTTCATCAGCCACACCCTCCCCGGCTTTGGCTGATCGATTTTCGCACAGATTTGCCAATGAATACCCGTAAAGTTAACATTACATAAATCGACACTTTCACGGAAAGCTGCTGCTTGCCCGCGCCACAGGCAATTTTCCTCTTCTGCGACTCAGGGTCGTTGGGGGATTTTCCGTTTTTTTCTCGCTTTATTAAGTCGTTTTTATTTCTTGGGGGAGATTGCACTGCAGATTCCGTGAGGCGCTTAAGTACGCACGTTCTTGTAAGCAGTGATTCTTTTCGGTGATTTCTTCGATGCCGTCGTGTAGGAAGGTCCTCACGCTACTATATCAGGTGGGTTGTCACCGGTTGATCGAGTGAAATTGCGAAACGACGGAAATTTCACTTTGGGTGGAAGAGGAATACTTTGGCACTTGGGTAGACATAAGTGGGTTTTGCTTTTGTGCGTAAGAACGAGAGGTGTTCTAGTTAAGGAAAAGTTAATTTTTTTGGTTTGGAAAAAATGTGTGATTGAAGAATAGAGCACTTTAAGAAGAAAAGTCTGAATGTCACTACATGATAGAGCAAATAAGAGCAGCACTGACAACAGTGCAAATAGAATAGTCCGCATATTAGGAATTATTATCGTTGAACTGAATGTTTGGTCACAATAGGATGTTTATTTTTGGTAAAGAAATTTGGCATCTTAAAGCAAAAAATTCAAATTCGCAATATCGCCTAAGTTAGATTTAGTTTAGGTTAGTTGTATTAACGTCCCAGTTTAAAGAAACTCGAGGGCTATTTCTGGGACGCACCTCATTTGAATCGCGGTCAGATGTCCAGAATGACGCCTGAGCTGGTACCTTCATCTCCAAACTTCCATGAGCGCGCGGGGACGTTTGACTTAGGTCAGATTTAAAGGGCACAAGACAAACAAACCCGGCTGATCTTCAGTGGAATTGAGTTTCGATCCTGGATCCGGAGTGCTCCAGGTTCGGAACCGCGGCCTCAGTTCACGAGTGTCCCGAGTTACAAAAAAAACATTTTGAAATAATACCTCGCTATCTTTCTTTAAACATGATAATGCAAAAATGGAACGAAATAGACAAGTGAAACTTAATATGTCGCCTTCACACCCGTATCTGTATCAAATTTTGGACACAATTCGTCAAAGGGAGATCGATCTGTCTATCTGATTTCATGTAAACACCATAACGCAACAAGCTAGGGGAAGGAATTTCAAAATGTGATATTTACAGTAAAATTGTCATTAACATCCCGTTTTGAAACGCCACGAGGGCTATACAGCAAAATTGTAGCTCAGAGTGAAATTTTGGACCAATTCCGTCAAAGTGTAGATTGTCTATTTGTCTGTCCTTTTGCAAATGAACACAAAACTCAAAAAGGCAAGAGCAAGATAAATGGAATTTAGTATTTGGTCTTAATACCAAAAATTGTATATTAGTAACAAATTTTGGACTAAATCCGTCAAAGGTAGATGGTCTTGCAGTTTGACTGCCCCTATGTGTATGAATACAATAAATGAAAAAAGCAGATATTGTTTAGCAACGGATTCGGAAACCCTCCGTATTTTTGCGCATGCGCCGGGCGGAGTTATTTCCATCAAAATAAGGGGGAAAGTGAAGAATGGAAGAGTGATGTTTACATTTTACTGAGCGTGATCTAACAAAGAACTCCGGAAATGCGCTCATATGACTCCTTGTCTGACACCCCTTTCCGGTATTAAATCGTCCAAAAGTGGTAGTCTCGGAATCCGTTGCTGAACGGTAACTCGATAAATGAAATTCCGTATGTGGTCTTGGGATCTAAAGATCTATTAAATTTTGTATCTAATTGGGCGAAGAGATCAGTCTAAACTGTATACTCTATTCTCTTCAGTATACGACGAAGCTAAAGACAAAATATGCAATATTGTAGAAATATAGAAGAAAGTCGAGGGGTGAATCCTGCCACAGGTTTAAAGTTGAAATTCAAGACCCTAATCATAATTTAAGTAAAGAGATGCCTCCTTTATTCTTAATAACTCTACATAAGTTTTCAAAAATTGTTTTACTTATAAAGTTAAGCACCGAAATTAAAAAAATGAATATGTCAATTGAAATATATAAAACTGACTTTTTTATTAAGTTAAAAAATTAATAATTCTTATAAATCATTGTTTTTTAAAATTCTCTACCTCAAATGAACGAAGTTATGAAACGAAATACCAATTCCTAAAGTGATATTTTGAATAGGGCTTTCTTATCCTTTTGGGCTAATTGGGCTTATAGCCCAATGGCACCTTTCATCCAAGGCGCCTAAAGGTTTACTGATTTTAATTCTGAACCAAAAAAATTATTTAATTACAATTTTAACTATGATAAAAGTAAAAAAATGATTAAGGCTTGTAATTAGTGTTACATAAACATGTATATCAGTTCAAAACACATTCATGAAGTGACAATCAGTGAGAAAATTCTAATCTATGTGTGTAATTATCTACATTATCAACGATAAAGTAGGTAGTTGCACGTTGATACCTAATATCATAGTAGGGCATCAAATTTATTTATTTATTGCTTTCAGTTATTTTATTAGATAGGTATTTTCGAGGGGCCCCAGGCACTGAAATTCCTAATCACGGTTTTGATTGAGCGCCAAAATGCTCTAACCCAGGGCTCTCAAATTTGCTAAGACGGCCCTGATTTTGAAGCAGTTTTATTCGTGGAACATTCAAGGCCGTCTTATCCAACGGGCTAATTGGACTGTAGCCCAGGGGCAGGGCCGGCCAGAGGGGGTACGAACGGTGCGGCCGCACTAGGCCCCGCGCAGCTGATTGATTTTGCAAATTAAAAAGGCCTTATTATTCTTTAGTTTAATCCGAATATACATACATTTGAATATACAGAGTTGAATATGCATATTATCTGTTATTTTAAGATATGTTAATACAATTGACACTGAAAGTCTGTAAGTGATGTGAGTATACAAGAACGATTTATCTGTTTTTAAACGGAAAAGACCCGATGGGAAAAGGGTTATCAGTCAAAATTGAAATCCTAGTGGAAAAATGGGAATTTTATTTCGGAAACATTGTGTGGACACTGGTAATATAACTAGGGTGGCCATACGTCCGGATTCCAAGCTCAAGTCCGGACTAATGTACGGATCTTCAAAAAGCCTGGGTTTACGCCAGTGAATGCGACGAGAGAAAAATTCGGTTGCTATAGAGAGCGTTTTCACAAAAACCAACGTCATTCCGCCAGTGAAAGAAAATTCATTGTTTGCATCCATTGTTGATGAAAAATGTAGACGAGTTTTCTTATCCGTGCACCAGTTCGAACAGAAAATTGAAATTTTAACAGTTTTGTTTTAATTCTGTGTTTCATTAATGGAATTTTGAATTGGAAAATATTAATAAAAATTGTATATGCTTTGCATTCTGACATCTTAATTTTTTTCCACTTCCCCAAACTCTGTGCTAGTGTTATGAAAGAGGGTCGTTCGCAGGCAGCTTTTAGAATTTTGTTCTATACATTGACCTCCCTCCCCCGACGTTTCCGGATTTCAACCACAAAATTATGATAACCCTAACTATAAAGGATCTAATATGAAAGGTTTTGCATAAAGGTTTGCAAAAGCGCTTATCTTGCAAAGAATTCCAAAGCATATCATACGTTCTACAGAAGTCATAATTTGAATTTTGTTCTCAGAGGCATTTCAAAATCATCTTCTTTGCAAATTCATTTTTTGTTACTTAAGAAACTATATTATATAATAATTTTGAAAGTTCTGCAATGTGCTGGGATATATTAAAAAAGACTCTCAGACATCTTACTCCAAAACCACTGTCAGAAACCACGTAGGAATGTCGCTTCGAAAGTGTGAGATATCAATTAGCACAATTTTCTCTAACTTTGAATTTTCTTTATGAATATACTATTGGCATGGAAAGGAAATCTTAAATCCAATCAATCGAAAATGAACTTCATTTCAATTTTTGTTAAGTTTAGTTATTTGGTGTGACATATTGAATGAGGTAAATATTGAGAACCAAATATTTCAAAATTCTAATATAGATATCGGTATACAAATTCACAATTAAAAGGCACTTTAAAATTTTCTGAAAAGTATCTTGCACTGGGATTCATATCTTCCTTTAATAAATACAGTAGAACCCCGCCATAGTAATCAACATTCTTTGGAGGGTGGAAATGTGCACCCAGGAGCCGTTTTTTAAAATTTTAATTAATTAAAAATTAAGCGAAATTTTGGCGTTTTCCCTTAATAACTTCAAAAAATATTACAGCACATATATCATTTTTACACCATCTGAAAGTGCAAAAAAATACCTTTTCAGTGATATCAATTAAGTTGCCGTACAATGTTTTCTCGAGTTGTAATAAATTGTTAAAAATATTTTTTGGCAAAAGTTGCAACAATGAAAAATATTGCTGTTATTTACAACTCAAACCATTTTCATTGTTTAAACAAATATTTAATTGAGTCTTCTATTTCATTGTTGTAATCTAAGATAATATCCTAATATATTTTGCTTTCATATTTTATTTCATCAAAATTTTTTGTGAAATCTGTAAACCAAGCTCTCAGAAATATTGATTTGCCTTATATTAAGAAATATATCCAGTAAGTTGAATGGTTATGGTTACTATGTTTTCATTCTTTTTTCAGCATGTTTTATTCCAGCTAACATGCCTCTGGCCATAAAATGTGCTGCGTCATTTTAATGTTGAAATCAAATGCATACTTTACAAGAGGAATAAGAAAGTGGAGATAGTGCATACAACGTGGAATTATAGGTTACATGACATGGTCAGTTGTTTGACTCCATTATGAACATTTATGAAGACAATGAACTGGGCAGGTTCAAGTTCGCTAATAGAACATGGATTAAATGCCTACCACAATCTGAAGTTTAAAATTACATTGTTGAGAGAACCATGAATATAAAATGATGCAAGATTCAATTGAAATCATATTCCCGGCGAACAAACTAGTCGCCGAAGGCGGCTAGTAAAGAATATAAGTGTAGGCTACGGAGAGAGTTTTGAATTCGCTTTACATCCAAAACATTTCAGAATACATACTGTAATTAGATGCAAAATAGTAATGGATGTTCACGAATAACCGTAAAAATCGTTAGCCGGAATCCCCCCCCCCCGGGGGTGGGTTGGGATAACCGGGGTTGTACTGTAATTTAATGATTTATCATTTTCACGTATTCCTTAAGTCCTTAATATACTAATTTGTGCAATGTAACAAATAGCAAAATTCAACTAATTTTTATTTAGTTTTACGAAATTAGTTTTCCGCAATTTAGGCCCCGCAAATCAATTTTGAATCAGGCCCCGCTTTTGTTCGGGCGCCATTCCTTCCAGGTCAACTTAAAATTTACTATATTATTTGATTTATGGTTTTAAATATGTTCGTAAAGAACGCCAAGTTTTGGCAATCCTACATCGCCAAATTCCGGTAACCCTGTTCCGCCTCAGATGGGTTCAATGAGATGGGTTTTGGCAGTCAACGAGTGTAAACGCATGTTAGAACGGGAAGTTCTGTTCGCGGGAACCAAGTGGTCTTGGCGAGTGGCTGGCTAAAGTTTTTCCGGAAAGATACCGATCTGAAGGATCTTAAATGTATTTGAATTAACAGCTCAGGTTGTGGGCTAAGTGTGTTGGAAAATATATGCTTTAATCATCATGAAAATATAATTCAACATTTTTGTGTGCTTCATTGTCCCTATCCCATAGAATGAGTAAATAAACAACTGGGATTAAAACGTCTTTAGTCTTCTTATTGTCTCCATCCCTCACATCAAAAGAAATCCCACGTCAGGATGTGAAAAGTGACAACGTGATTAGGGCTGCTTGTAACTAGATAGCTACTAACTTTGTAATGTTGCAACTACATATATCTTATTCTTCCATAGGCATTGAAATTCCTAGTCACGGTTCTGATGGAGAGCCAAATTACTCTAGCCTAGGATTTGTTAAGACGGCCTTGGGAACATTACAGAAAACCGGCGGGAGTGGCCTCCCCTAAACTTTCTCGTATACTTTTCAAGCATTTGTCATTTCCCTTCCCCCTGCGTTGATAAAAAGTTCGAACCAACTGTAACCCAGAATGCAATGACTATCAGAAGGTTTTTCACTGTTGATTATAGTGATAGTAAAATATTGAGGTGAAGAATCATATTCAAAAAGATGCGTATGTATTAAAACTTCGCAATATTTATTTTTTTTATCAAACTCTAGCAATGCGAGTCCGCGTGCGGAGAAGAAAACAGGAGAATAGCTTGCTCGCTGAATAGCTTGCGCATGCGCAGAGATTGTTTCCAGTACGCAAGTAAAACGAGACGCCCTAAATGTTTGCTTCCTTACAAAATCTCGCCGTCAGAATTGGTTTTTGGCAAACTGCCACGTTTTCGGAGTGTCCCTTCTTTGCACAGGCATTTCTACTACTACGCATGCGCATGGAGTTAACAAGTATGCGATTATACAGACCGACAGACAGTCAGCCCGTTGACGGATTTGGCCCAAAATTTTATACGGACCTACTACATTCATGACGATAAAACTGTGTACCAAATTTTATCCATCTAGCTATTCAAGTTTTTGAGTTATAGTGTTCACATGACTTCGGACATACAGACAGACTTTCCGTGGACGGATTTTGTCCAAAATTTGATAGAAACCTACAAATTATGTTTAAAGACCACATACCAAATTTCATCCCCGTAGCTCTAATAGTTTTCGAGTTATCGTGTTCACAGACAGACATAATTCCAAAATTGTGTTTTTCGTACTCAGGGAGGTCTAAAACGCGGAGATTCGTCAAAATCTCGAGTTCGAATTTTTTGACGATTACAATACTTTCTCTTTGTATACTTCGTATACGAGAAAGTAAAAATGCTTTCTGTTCAATTCTTTATCACATTAACCCTCCAACTTCAGAATTTCTTAAATCGCTACTTAAATGCAGCTTCTAAAAATAGGTCGACTGAAACGAAGCGAATTCTTGAAATAACTTCTGAAACGAAGCGAATTCTTGTAATTTATATGCAACGCCATAATATACCTACTACAACATAATTCAATACCATAAAAGAAAGAAGTAAACTCATTAGAGCAGCTGGAGGTTTGAAAATTGTCTGTTGCTCAACAGATTGGAGTTACTTCAGTTTTGCATAGAAACCTGCACTTACTTAGGGGTCTATTCTGGTACCCCCGGTTGGGTTGGGTTCCGCACGTAAAGAACGCAACCCAACCCAACTCCCAACCCAACCGGGGGTACCAGAATAGACCCCTAAGTACAGTTTACAATAATGGATCCGAAATCCAACGAATGGTGATTGGTTTCCGATCGGATAAACTGTATTCACTTTTTTTTTTCTTTCTTTCTCACGAGGCTAGAAACAAAAAGATTCTTAGCATTTTTTGAAGCCTGATCAAATGGTATAAATCTGCCAAAAAGGTATAGATCATCCAACTTGATTTCCTGGTAACTTATAATTCAAATATGGTTTCTTCATCCTTCAAATTTGCTCACGGCTGCTTTCAGATTTCTTAATAATTTTCTTCTGAGAAATAGCGTCGTGATTCCGTGAGAAGTTTACGCAGACAATCCTCTGATTTCGATTTGATCACTTTTCGAACAAAGACAATCACGCTATTATTCGTAAAAACGGTGCCTTAACGTCACAGATTAACGGAACATGTATAGAGAACAACGGAAAAAACATTTTCTGTTGAAATGCGAGACTTTTGACACTTAAATCTAGGAAAATGAAAGAAAATCGGTTTTTGCCTTTCCCTGGAAACAAAAATGATCTATTATTATGGTGGATTTTGGCTGATTCGACCGTTTTTAATTCGATTTCATCTGTAATTTTTTTTTAAATCTTTTCTCGGATTCCGTGAATTTCCAATTAAAATAATGTTAAAACATTATCTATTATTTGGATTTATTTAATTTTTGTTCAAACTCAAAACTAAAAATTGTTTTCATCTCAGAATCGTTTTGATTAGTTAACTATGTCCATACCTCAATGATCTCAAGCGAACAATTTTTTATAAGGCACTTTAATTGATTCTGGAACTGTATAATATATTCAAACAAATAAACAATAAACACATTAGATGTGAATCGAACTGTTTACTTTGAATTTCTATTGTTCAACTGTTGTATTTAAAGTTCTGTATACTGTTTGCTTATTTAAAGTACTTATTTATTGAAATTATTATTTATATAGAATTGTTAAAAATTATTTAATTGTAATAATAATTTTATTTATTAAATTTACTACTGTTTATGAATTATGTATCATTTATTAAAACTGTTAAAAATAAATATTTATTGCCGATGCACTATACAAATTGCCATTTTTTTTTTTTTTGCTGTACTCATTTTTAGACCCAGTTTCTCTTAATTCGAATTTTTGAATAAATCGAATTTTATTATTGTTCCTTCAGGTTCAAATTAGTCAAGTTCCACCATATAGAAAAAACTAATAGATATATTAGAATGAAAACTTCCGTCAGAGTCATTGGTTAGCAAATATTAAAATGTTATATATATATATATATATATAAAATGTCATAACATAATATTCAAATTCAAAACGAAATTAACAAACATATCAATAATCGCTTGCAATATATATATATATATATATATATATATATATATATATATATATAGTTACATATTTCAAATAATCAAAACATGTGATTTTCAATATATACATATATTAATCTAAAAATTAAAATAAATTTGCCTTATCAATAATCATACAAATGAAAAACAAAAGATAGTTTGATTATATACTATTACTACTATGAAAAAGACAACCTAGAATTGATATTCCAACAATCAAATGTCAATCGGTCTTGGGAACCAATATATATATATATATATATATATATATATATTAGCAAATAAAAAAAAGGAAATAATTTTTAATACTCATTTATCTTGCCTTAATTTAAGTCTTATTCAATCATTTTCTGAAGTAACATGCTTTTTTTTGCCGACCAATTTGAGATGTGTTTTCTTCATGTTTCCATAGTTAAACCAGTACTAAGCAGTCAGATTACTTTTGCTTGTTAGCCAACTTAGGGTTGGCAGAGTTTTTCTGCCAGTCAATTCTAGTGAGTACTCAAAAGCCCGATGCTGCATGACTGACTCGGCCGTAGCTGCACTCCGAAAGATAATAAGATGCATAATTATACATGTGTGACTGTAAGGATTGATTTAGCGCTTTAGGAAGCTGAAAAATATTGTTACTAATTTGTTTCAATTCCTAAATATTAATCTGCGTGTTTTTGCTATTGTAGGGTTTTTATAATAAGCGTTATCCAACAAGAATGTGTAAAAGTCATTCAGAATCTCGATTCTGACTCGACATAAGAGTGCAAAGGTTTAAACACAGCATAATGTAGCGCTGAATTTTAAAAATAGAATAAACAGCCAGGGTATTTGTTAAGTCGATTCTGTAGAGTGCTCTTATCCGTCAATTGAAGTAAATACTCTGAAAATAGTTAATTCACTAAATATAGAGAAACTTTACCCAAACGATTAATGAAATCCGAATGAACAAATGAAATAAACTTCAAATTATAGAAAACTATCAACTACTAAGAGATATTTTTACTTCCTTGTATACGAAGTATACAAAGAGAAAGTACTGTAATCGTCAAAAAATTCAAACTCGAGATTTTGACGCATTTCCACGTTTTAGACCTCCCCAAGTGCGAAAAACACAATTTTGTAATTATGTCTGTCTGCCTGTGAACAGGATAACTCGAAAACTATTAGAGATACGGGGATTAAATTTGGTATGTGGTCTTTAAACATAATTAGTAGGTTTCTATCAAATTTTAGACAAATTCCGTCCACGGGAAGTCTGTCTGTATGTCCGGGGTCTTGTGAACACTATAACTCAAAACCTTGAATAGCTAGATGGATAAAATTTGGTACACAGTTTTATCGTCATGATGGTAGGTCCGTATAAAAGTTTGGGCCGAATCCGTCAACGGGCTGACTGTCTGTTGGTCTGTATAATCGCATACTTGTTCACTTTTGAAACTCCATGCGCATGCGTACTGGTAACAATCTCTAGTAGCAATGCCTATGCACGCGGAAGGATTACGCCACTTTGTCCTTGAGACGGTAAGAATGGAAAATCGGTTCGCATTTAATCGCTACGTGTCTCTTTGAATTTGATTCTTTACGTAAATATTTTACAATCACTATAATCTACAATGAAAAACTTTCTGATAGTCATTGGATTCTGGGCTATAGTAGGTTCGAATTTTTTTATCCGCTCGGGGGGAAGGGAAACAGCACCTCTTTGGGAAAGTATACGAGAAAGTTTAGGGTTAGCGGCTTTCCGTGGATGCCGAGAGCGAAACCGGGCTCTAGCGCAAAATACTGGCATGCAACCGCCTCTTAAAAACCAATATCTACAAATGGTAAATAAACAATATTCAGTGAGCGTACGATAGTGGCACTTGACTTTTGACTGAGAAATTAATAAGTAGGGTGGCATTCCTGTATGTTAGGACTCGAAATCTGGCCTCCTCCCACCCCTTCTCTTGAGAATTACGACAGTAGTAACTAATCAGCAGACGGAAATCTTTCTTCCAATTGCCCGGTTACTTCGCATATTGCTGAGAAAATCCGACTTATAACCACCTTCTGAAATTTAATTTATATAATAAGAATGTGTGAGTTTTGTATTCAAAAGAATATTAATAATAAATGTAAAAATATATTTCAACTCATACCGGTCCCCATTTCCCATGCACAAAAATAATACGCTCCTAAAAACTGCCTTACAAATCACCAAAAAAAAGGAAAGGTGCTGTTCGGGTCCGTGCCGTAGATTTTTCGTGAAAACGTCGGGATAAAATCATAAAACAAGTGTTTCGCATTAATATGTAATTTAATTATCAGTCTCTTTAATACAATATATATACACAGTGTAGTTTAATGGTCACAGAATAGATAAATCACAAGCTACCACAGACCCTTCCTACATGCGATAAATTTGTGATTTATCTGTTCTGTAACCATTATACCACTCCGTGTAAATATTGTATTAAAGAGATTGGTAATTAAATTACATATTAATACGAAAGACTTGTTTTATGATTTTATCCCGACGTTTTCACTAAAAATCTACTTCGCGGATCCGAACTGCGCCTTTCTTATATTTTATTTAGAGTAGCTTTTGATGGCGCCATCTTTTGACAGTATATAGAACTACATTTCGCGTACGCGCAGTAAAACATTATTTACTACAAATGCTCATATTTCCCGTAATATTCAAATTTTTGGATTCAAATTTTAATACAATGTTTCTTTTACGTATTGTCAAGTATTCTGTAAGTTTCGTTCAATTCGAAAGAAAACTCTGCATGTTATAATAAAAAAACACGCGGGGTTTGAAATTTTCAATTTAATATCGATTCTTACTTATATTCTGATAAATATTTTATTGTCTCACTTTGGGTCCTAGTAATACTCCTCAAGCTCTTTAAAATGACAATAGAATCAACCTCCTAGCTAAACGCGTTTCCACGCTACACTTATTTATAACCTTACATAAAGATAATTCATAACAATTATGAGCATGCGCCTACATTGGTGCAACGACGTCACAGGCAAAACAAATACTACGCGATAAACTCTTACAGATATGATCTATCCGTTGTGGGGTCAACCATTCTTTTCTCATTATTAGTCTCGTAGTTATTAGTGATTCAAATTTGACGGTATTGTGTCACACAAGAAAGTTCGACCGACTATCACTGTAACGAGTTGAAAGACGTTTTCACGTCAAAATTATTTTTCCTTTTCTTAGGTCGGCGGGCCCACATCTTGGCCCGTCGATTCCACCGCCCTTACTCTCTCAGAGAGCCTGTCGCTTTCTCAAAAACAGTTTTAACCCTTTTTCATCTAGCATATCTCACTTTATCTGAGAATCAAGCACTCGTGATAAAGGAGGAGTGTGGCATCTTCTTTTGATCAAAGTGATCTTTGAGCACCGATGTGGCACCTGAGGTAGAAGTCTATCTTATCTCCAATATATGGAGGAGCAACATCCTGGAGAATTTTCTGGAGAAAATGGTCGACATTTTTGTTTCCTTTAGAGGAAAACCAGGAAAATCTACAGCAGCCAGCCACATCACAGTAAGCAATTCGCTGCCCAGGAGCCCACAGGTTACCAATTTTTGAATAATGCAGAGGGTAGAATGACTACTGTAATCGGATGAAAAGCATGGCGCAAAAGACGGTGTCCTCACTCCGAACGCATAACAATGTGGAGATGTTTGGCCCACGATGTCAGATTTGATGTGTATTAAAGACATTATACCGCGAATCTTCGGCAGACTCTCTCTAACTCTCGATCTCGAACAGTGGCGGCGAGTCCATTAGGGCTGCAGCACCCCCTGAAATTATTTTTTAAACTTGTATTTTTCGTTTTCAATCTTATTTGCTTACTTTTCCACTCTAAAAGTTCAATCACTTACAAAAAATGGAAACAAAGCAATAAAAAATTGAAAAAAGGGCATAAAATGAATCCAAACGAAGAGAGACACAGGTCTGATCTGCAAAACACTGCCCCCTTGAAATCCATTCACAGCGCAGAAAATCTGCAGAGAGACAGACAGTAACCCTTTCGTCATTTAACATAGACGGGCTATGAGCTGCATCGGCGAACAGCTCAGCTGGCACGGAGCCAACTGAAAGAGAAAAAGATGCTCTTTTTAATATATTTTTCTTTTTTTCCCTTCATTCCCACACAAAGTGTTAATCTCAATGGCTGTTTATGGATTTTGGTTTCGGTTTGTGTTGGGTCGACAGAAACGCATCCGGTTGATTGACTATTTGCTTTCTCTTGATAGAAGACTAGCTTTCTTTTGAAGAAGATATTCATTTTTACTTTCTCGTATACGAAGTATACAAAGAGAGAGTATTGTAATCGTCAAAAAATTCGAACTCGAGATTTTGACGAATCTCCACGTTTTAGACCTCCCTGAGTCCGAAAAGCACAATTTTGGAATTGTGTCTGTCTGTGAACATGATAACTCGAAAACTATTAGAGCTACGGGGATGAAATTTGGTATGTGGTCTTTAAACATAATTTTTAGGTTTCTCTCAAATTTTGGACAAAATCCGTCAACGGGAAGTCTGTCGGTATGTCCGCGGTCATGTAAACGCTATAACTCAAAAACTTGAAAAGCTATATGGATAAAATTTCGTACACAGTTGTATCGCCATGAATCCAGGTCCGTATAAAATTTTGGGCCAAATCCGTCAAAAGGTTGACTGTCTGTCGGTATGTATAATCGCATCTCCAACGAATCCGCTATCTCCACGCGCATGTACAGTATCCAGTACGCGCATGCGTACTGGACGCATTCTTGTGTACACGATATGTATTGACTCCTGCTTGGCGCTTTTTTCATCCGATTCTCCACGCGCATGCGTACTGGTAGCAATCTGTGCACGCGGAAGGATTATGTGACTTTATCCTTGAGCCAGCAAGAGCAGAAATCGGTACGCATTTAATCGGAACGCATCTCTTTGAATTTGATTCTTTACCTTAATATTTTCTGATAGTCATTAGATCCTGGGTTACAATAGGTTCGAATTTTTTTATCCACTCGGGGGGAGGGAAGCAGCACCTTTTTCGAGAAGTATACGAGAAAGTTTAGGGGAGACCACTCCCCTGGTTGGAAAAGTGTTACCGAGTGAAGTGGGCGAGAAGGCAAGTGTGTATGTGGAGCTCCGATTTTTTTTTTTTTTTTTCGTCGGCGGAATCGTCACATCAACATTCACTTAACTTTCTGTTAGTAAAACTACAGTCAAACCCCGTTATAACGAACCCTCAACGGACCGACTCAGAAGTTCGTTTTAACCGAGCTTCGCTGTATCCGTATTTGCAAAAAAAAAAAAAATGCCCTAACATGCTACGATACTACTTCTATAATAAACTTTTTAATAACATAATATTTTCATTAGTAATTAAGGACAAATAAAGTATTAAATAATTCGCTTGCCGACGTTAGCCATGGTCACTGCAAAGTTCACAGAATGATAAGCAATTAAACTAATATTGCAGAGAAAACAGGCGATTGCTCCTAGGTCGTCTGACCAGAAAGTCTCCCCTCCTTCCTTGGTTGACACCAGGCCAAGTGTCCACCGAGGGGAGGAGGGGAGATAGAAACTGTAAAGAGCCTTGCCTATTGTTCCTTTGTCTCACTTATGGGGTTAGCAACGACTCTAACAAAGGTACAATAGGCGAGGAATATGGTCTCTGGACCAGAGTATTTCATGCAAAAGGGGTAACTCTTGTAGAAGTTGGGTTGACTTGAGCACAATTAGTAAAGAATGTCCCTGTTGGCAAGTGAAAAGTTTGAAGTTTTAGAAATTTTCAGTTCGCTATAACCGAGTCTCTAGCGTTTGCTGTTCGTTGTAAACGTATGAAAATACATTATTAACATAGGGCTTCAGTTGGGACCATGTAAAAGGTTCGCTATATCGCGGTTCGACTGTAGCAGTAAAGGCCATATGATGGTCATTTAATTTGTTTGAAAAGAAGGAAATTTCATATCTGGCTTTGGAATTAAAAAAATTGGTCTACTGAAATATAAAGTAGCTTCTTAAAAATGTATTATCTTGATAAATATTATCTTGCAGTCCTCCTTGTTTCTTAGCTCACGAGCCGCCACTGATCTCGAAGTTAAAACTCAGCCAACAGACTACCTCAATCTTGGAAAACAAATACTTTAATCAAAACAAAACGATTTATTGATAATTACAATCATCGTTTTCCATAAAACAAAAGGTCATTGCATGAAATAAGTACCTTAGTTACCCCTATAAATTTCTAGGCGACAAAAATGAGCATAAACGGCTTTGAACCCCAAGCCAAGGTCCAACCATAACTGTTACGATCGGATGTGTTCACGACGACTCATATAACCCCACTCACAGCTGGACAAAAAGACATTAACGCAGCGGGGGGAAAAGCTCCAAATCTTCGTGGTTTTTGTCTCGTTGCATGACGAATCTGCACCCAACGCCAAGTTACAAATCTTCATTGATTTCCCTCGTTTTGCAATGACGCCGGACGTGATTTGAATGCCCGAATTGCGGCTGTGTTTGCGTGCTCCCCGCACGTGATTATGTGACACCAATTCTGTTCCCAAAGGTCCAGAGGGAAGAAAGGGTGGCGGAGAGTTATTCAACGATGGTGGTATTCCCCCGTCTTAGTTCGGGCACGTCAGTCTTCGTGCACAAACAGATGTTCTACATTCTCGCCCGCTCTGTTTAGCAACGCAGAGTGGTCAGGCTTTGTTAGGCAGACTGCTGCTATGAGAAAGAAATGCCGATATACAGCGCAGAAAAAGATTCTTGGAAAAATTAAAATCGTTGAGTCATCATTGAATCATCATTTAAATCGTTGAATTTCTTTTTGTCATGAACCCTCTGAGCGGTTATCTTTTTTGATGTACTCGATTTTATGTCTTAAAAACGTGCTTTTAGAGTGAATAATTGGGTCTTTCTCGTGCTTAATCGAATATCTGAAATTTTAGGAATATTCTATCCAATGAAGTTTGAGAAATTATACATATAAACATGAATTATCGGCTTTTGAACTCAATATGAGAAACGGAAAAATACGTGCAATTTAACATTTTTTTTTTGTTTTGTTTTGACATAAAAAAATTTGTAAAAAATAAATTTTTGAATTTTTTTTAAAATCATTTAAGTATAATGAGAAAGATGTACTTTACTTGTATAAAAAAATTTCAAACGTGAATCTATAAAAGATTTTGAGAAAAAGTGCATCGAAGTGGCCAATTTAACATTTTCGGAATAAGGGTTCCAACTCCCCTTTTCGGACCTATCGGCCAAAGGAAGCGGTCCAAAATTAATCTTCGGTTCTCTTTACTAGACTGCGAAGTTTGCCACGAAACAAGCTTGTACTTTGCTTCGTGTAATTATGCGAGAAAACCGAAGGGGAAAATTCGTGCTGTTTATAAATATGATTTTGTATTATTTGAATAGGAAAACCAAATTTAACACTTAAAAGCCCTATTTTTTAAAAATTGAATTTAAAATGTTTTCTGACTTTCATTTCTTGAATAAAACATGGGAAAAATGCTTTAAAAAATCCTATTTTGTCTATGACTAAAAAGCAATATGTTACAAACTGACAACACTGGGCATTATTTGAGAAAAAAATTTCCTCGGTAAAATTTTATAATGTCGAACACAGATGAATTTTAATAAATAATAATGCGGATGTGGAATTTCCTTCAACATTGTGGAAAAAAATATGGCATTCTCAAGTGTACAAACAAAGCAGCCTCAAGTGAAAAGCATCAATTAATTTTTATCAGCACCCAGGCTGCCATCTGTTTGTTGTAAATTGATTTAATAAAAATTTCAGCATGTATCCTATTGGCAACAACAAGCATTAGAGATTCAACCTTATTCTCAAGATTTTAGGGGACAAAGTTGGGTATGTTGCTTAAAGGCAACACTGGGCCTTTAAGGGTTAAGCAGATAATAATTAAAATTACCGCAAGTTGAAATGATTAAAATGTGAATGCATAGCTTCAACTTGATAATTTAAGTGAACACACATTTTTCTTATTTCAGAAGTCTTCATTCCTCTATAAAATCATGTTAATTAGCTCTTAAGTCTAGTATTTCAACGTTTTGGGTTTATCTGTTCAAGCATTTATAAAATGTAGTTCTTTATCAAAATATTAACTCTCAATCTGTGGAAGGCCGTGGTGCCTAGTGCTAAGGTATCAGCCCCGGAGGGTTCCAGGTTCGAAACCCGATTCCACAGAAGATCTACCGTGTCTTGGGCCTGTTGCACGTTAAATCATAGATAGGGGGTCAAGCGTCCTCCTGCTGGTGTGGTGCGGAAGTTTGGAGAGGGGGTGCCAGCTCAGATATCGTCCTCGTCATCTGAACGCAGTTCAAAATTACAATGTCAGCCTCAAAATAGCCCTTGTGTTGCTTCGAAACGGAACGTTAATGTAACTAAACTAAACAGTAAAAAAGAATTATGGTTTGGACAAACACATAATTTCATGCAGATATTGACAAAAGCAATTGAACTCCTGTTGACGTGAAAACGTTTTTCCGCTCTTTACAGTGATAGTCTGTCGAACTTGCTTGTGTGACAAAATACCGTCAGATTTGAATCGCCAATAACTAGGAGACTAATAATGCGAAAAGAATGGTTCACAACGGATAGATCATATCTGCAAGAATTGAATATCTAACGAGACAAAAAATATCATTGTCTGCTATTATTTTTTAACTCCTCCACAATTTTAATTCCCTTTATTAGTATTTTTATTTATTTCATATCTGTAAGAGTTTGTCGCATAGTATTTTTTTGCCTGTGACGTCATCGTACCAGTGTAGGCGCATGCGCGTGATTGTTATGAATTAGCTTTATGTAAGGTTATAAATAAGTGTAACGAGGAAACGCGTTTAGCTAGGAGGTTGATTCTGGTGTCATTTTAAAGAGCTTGAGGAGTATTACTAGGACCCAAAGTGAGACAATAAAAATATTTATCAGAATATAAGTAAGAATTGATATTAAATTGAAAATTTCAAACTCCGCGTGTTTTTTTATTATAACATGCAGAGTTTTCTTTCGAATTGAACGAAACTTACGGAATACTTGAAAATACGTAAAAGAAACATTGTATTAAAATTTGAATCCAAAAATTTGAATATTACGGGAAATATGAGCATTTGTAGTAAGCGAAACGTAGTTCTATATACTGTCAACAGATGGCGCCATCAAAGGCTAATCTAAATAAAACATAAGAAAGGCGCAGTTCGGGTCCGCGCCGTAGATTTTTCCTGCAAATGTCGGGATAAAATCATAAAACAAGTATTTCGTATTAATATATGTAACTTAATTACCAATCTCTTTAATACAATATTTACACAGAGTAGTATAATGGCTACAGAATAGATAAATCACAAGTTTATCGCCAAGGGTCTGTGGTAGCTGGTGATTTATCTATTCTGTAACCATTATACTACTCTGTGTAAATATTGTATTCAAGAGATTGATAATTAAATTACATATTGATACGAAATACTTGTTTTATGATTTTATCCCGACATTTGCAGGAAAAATCTACGGCGCGGACCCGAACTGCGCCTTTCTTATGTTTTTACCGTATTCCGGTGCGTTTCGATTAACACGTTCACACAGGCATGACCCATCGATGGGTCACACATTCCTTTTATTAGTTTGTGGATTATCCATAGCCGGCGTGAAAGTGTTAATTTTTATTTTATTTACAAGAAAAATTCTTGATGGTACAAGAGTCTACGGTAAACTGGCAAAGTAGTTCGATTGGCTGCTCAAGATTTTTAAAAACTTCAGTTGCTTCAAATTTGCTAATTACTAAACGGTGCAGGATGTCTCGAAAGGGGTCTTTAGGGTCGAGTCCTACGGAAACAAATCATTTTTGCGACAGTACCTAGGGTAGGAAACCCAAAGGGGGCTCCGCCACAATTGGTTCTTTGCTAGTGAATTAAGAAAAAGGAAAATATGCACCAGATAAAATGTACCACACAGACTTAACGGAATGCAAATTAACAACAGCCGCAACAACCCAATTTTATGAATAACAACATTACAAACAGTATGCAGCATGACAGATACGATAACGATAAGTACGATGTAGTACATTAGAACCTCGGGAATCCGAAATATTTGGAGCTGAACTCTTTTCGGATTAACCGGAAAATTCGGTAAAATACTATTGATATACCAAATACAGAAGAGTACTGACTTTGGGTACTCTTGATATGCCAAATACAGAAGAGTGCTGACTTTGGGTACTCTTGATATACCAAAT
>BGPR01001392.1:127644-175130 GCA_013235015.1 Araneus ventricosus
GCCATATGAATCAAATACGATTCATTCCTGTAATCTAATTAGATGACCCCTTCTCTACTGTAGTTAAGAGACAGAAGAGAAGGGATTAATTTTTCTATAAAAATATTTTAATTTCTTTTTGAAATTTCAAATTAATTTAGTATATATTAACACGTTAATCGCCATATGAATCAAATACGATTCATACCTGTAATCTGATTAGATAACTCCTTCTCTACTGTAGTTAAGAGACAGAATAGAAGGAATCATCTAATTAGATCACAGGTATGAAACGTATTTGATTCATATGGCGATTAACGTGTTAAAAATCAAATTGCATAATATCAGTTAAATGGATAAAATTAAGCAAGATATCACTTATTGAAGTGTAATAAAATTCGCAACAGCATTATAATCCTTTTTCCGGTTGGTATGATTAAAAAGCATTTCACTCGTTAACAAAGGGATGAAACCTAGTGATTAAAATGATTAAAAATCTGTGATTTTATTTCATTTTTCTTTTAATAAGTTTCACTTCGATTAAAATTGAATAAGTTGCGAATAGTATAAATTATCATTTAATCTCTTAAAAATATAACATCTATTGTGTTTAAATGACTAGTAATAGACTGTCAAGCTTCCGTTGAATTAATTATTCTTATTTTACAGGAGTCGGCGACCGTTTTTCCTTAAAGAACCATTTTTGAATTACATTTACCAAAATAATATTTACAGAGCCGCAGCTTCAATTATGAAGACATTTTTGAAAATTGAGGATAATTTTCTTAAATGATTTATTTTTGTTTTGCTTAAAGGTACTATAATAGAATATACTGCAAATTCAACTACTTATTATGAACGTTACAATAGTCGTATTTGTAAAATATATTCATGAAAGAAAAAATAAGTTATTTTAAACACTTTTACATATAAATTATTTTCTTTCGTCAAACAATGTACTGGGATTTCAAATGTTTTATAATATATTTACTTGTAATGTCTACTAATAATAAAGGAGAACGTGTGTGTGTGTGT
Organism: Araneus ventricosus; assembly: GCA_013235015.1. Classification (NCBI taxonomy): domain Eukaryota; kingdom Metazoa; phylum Arthropoda; class Arachnida; order Araneae; family Araneidae; genus Araneus; species Araneus ventricosus. The sequence continues at coordinate 128,659 of BGPR01001392.1, forward strand.
CTGTGTGTTTCCTCTACAGAGCATACCGATGGACGTAGAGCTACGAGATTTGGCACAAACATAATTTGAAGGGTGGGAATGTGTACCTCGGGGCCCTTTTTTCATTTTAATTAAAATTTTAATTAATTAAACATTAGGCGAAATTTCGGCGTTTTTCCTTAATAAATTTCAAAAATATTACAGCAGAAAAATTATTTTTACACCATCTGAAAGTGCAAAAAAATACGTTTCCAATGATGTCAATTAAATTTTTCGAAGTTTAATAAATTTTTAAAAATATTTTTAGCATAATTTACAACAATAATTTTCATTGTTGCAACGCAACTCAAACCGTTTTCATTGTTTAAACAAATATTTAATTGCATATTTCTTTTTCATTGTTGTAATCTGAGATAGGATCCTAATACATTTTGCTTTCGTATTTTATTTCATCAAGATTTTTGTGAAATCTGTAAACCAAGCTCTCCGAGACATCGCTTTGCTTACATTTAGAAATATATCCATTAAGATGAATGATTATGGTTGCTATGTTTTCATTCTTTTATCAGCATGTTTTAATACAGCTAACATGCCGCTGGCCATAAAATGTGCTGCGTCATTTTAATGTTGAAATCAAATGCATATTTAACAAGAGGAATAAGAAAGTGAAGATAGTGTCGACGAACATAGAGTTAGAAGTAACATGACATGGTCAGTTATTTGACTCCATTAGGAACATTTATGTAGACAATGAACAGAAGAGGTTCAAGGTGACTAATAGAACATGGGTTAAATATCTACCACAATCTTAAGTTTAAAATTACGTTGTGAAGAGAACCATGAATATAAAATGATGCAAGATTCAATTGAAATCATATTCCCGGCGAACAAGCTGGTCCCCGAAGGCGGCTAGTAATAATAATAAAATTAAACATACACTTAACAAAAACCGAGAACAATATATAGTTTCTAATGAGATTTCTATTTGCTGAATTTCTCGAGAAAGTTTGTCAAAATTCGGCGAATATGGCATTTGTTTTAGCACCATTTAGTGTGAGAGAGCACGCTTTTAGGTAATACATATAGCAATGGTTCTCATGACACAATAATGTGAACATTTTTGCATATCTTCCCCATTTTTATTTATTTATTTGCCCACCCCGGCACAGCTCACTCGGACGGGGGAGTACAAAACAACAACAAAACAGAAAAAAACATCACATCATGTTACATTATGTCACATCAAGACTCAATAACACAGAATGCAAAAAAACAACAACAAAAGCAAAAGTTATATAAATAAATATATAGTTAATAAATAATTATAATATAAATTCTGTAATTTTATATTTTAGGAAAGAATGCAGATCTGTCCCATAATGTAAATCCTTTAATTTTATATTTTAGACAAGAATGCAGATCTTCCCCACAATATAAATTCTTTAATTTTATATTTTAATAAGGAATGCAAATCTTTCCCATAGTATAAATTCTTTAATTTTATATTTTTGGGAAAGAATGCAGATCTTTACCATTTTATCTTGTCAATACGATAACTATAGTAATTTTGATTGGATTTGAACCGGCGAGGGATATGTTGTAGTGAAGATGAAAATCTCGGTCAAGTTCGTAGATGGACTATCCAGCTCAAAGAGGGTGGAAATGTGGTGGCGGTTGAAATTTTAATTCCGCTGTACCACTCTTACGATGGAAGATAGAAAGATAATTCAAACCAGGCAAGTTATTGCATCATCCTAATAAGCAATTTTTGTACTGAAAGTTTTCGATAGCTACAATTGGGCTGAAAAATTATATGCTGAAAAGTTATTTTCAAACCCTAATATCAACTGATTTTTAACCTTTGCATGTGACTTCTTGTTGAAGCGATCTCATCAGTTGCATATCTTTCACTCTCTTTCATCATTATAGCTCTAATCTTTATAAACACTCATGGTGTTGCTTTAAAAAGAGACGTTAATATAATTAAACAAACTAAACTAAACTAAACTAAACTACTCTAAAGAGTAGAGTTTAGTTTAGTTTGAGTAGAGTTTAGTTTTGTTTATTTAATTTTTTTTTTGGAATAATAGGAGAAAATGCCGGAGTGGAAAGGGGGTTTTTTCCTTTCCTTATATCTCCGTATAAGCGGAATGCACCTACGCCTTCCAGCTAGTCGACAATTTTTTTCTTTTTGAATTCGCGATTTTGGAGATACATTGATTGCTGTCATTAAAACAAAGCATTTAGATCTAAACAAGAATAAGGTATGCAGACAATTTTCATGAAATACTTGGATAGTTTTCTTTTACTTAAATTTATTATTTTATAAGTATAATATTGACTAAATTAAAAACAGCTCCAATTATGCATTAACTCTATCGATACGGGACCGTCCCATACGTCCCTTCAAGTAAAAGACAACAGCCGTCCGAAACGTCCGACTGTCACTCTGAAATTCCCACCCCCTTTCGCTAAGTGTGATTGATTTCACACCCGCGGCACGTGCTTTTTTCGTTAGAGTGTCTCGCCCAGATGTGTTTGGGGAAGAGGGAGTTTTCTTAGAATTCGGACAATTCCAGTTGTCATTGTGGTGTTTGAAGGGGAAAATGAATTTCCCTTATATTTGATAGAGGAGCTCGGACGTTCCCGTATTTTGAGATCCCTTTATTTCAACGGCCTTAGGAATCAGGGAGTTACAAGAGCAATATGCCACTCCTCAGCCTCCTGACCCCTGATACAACCAAACCTGGTACAAATCAGGTTTCCTTGGGGTTATTTTTTATTAGTTCTTAATTTTTGCATAGTTTATTTGTAAACGTTTCCTGTTTTTATTAGAATAATCCACTTCCCTTAACATTTTGATCTTGGTATCATATTTGACTCCAAACTTGATTTTTCCCAACATATCGATACCATGGTCTCTAAGACATATCGTAGGCTTGGATTTCTTAAGCGTAGAACCAGAGAATTTTCCAGTGAACTTACCCTCAAGGTTTTGTATTGCGCTCATATTCGTTCCAATCTGGAATACTGCAGTATTATCTGGAATCCCAATTACCGAAACAAAATTGAAATTATTGAGTGAATACAGAACAACTTCTTGAGATATTTACTTTACAAAAAAATGGATTTTAGTTGCATGATATATCTTCTTCACTCCTACGTAATATTTTTAATATGCCTAGTTTATCCTCCAGACGAGATGTTTCTTGCGTTCTTTTCTTTTACAAAGTTATTAATGGTTCAATTGATTGTAATGATATAAGGAGCTCAATAGATTTCGCTGTGCCCTCCAGATTTTTAAGAAACCAGAGTTCCTTCCCAAATTTATATTCAAAATTTAATTATATTAACAGGTTCTCGTTATATACGTTTTATAAAATTTTTAACAATTTCTCTGATGAACTTAACATTTTTAATACGTCTCTTGGTGCTTTTAAGTCGAAATGTTTGCATCTTTTAAATACATGATATGTCTTATTTTGCCTTTCTACTACATTTTAGATTTTTATGCTATTTGATTTTCCGTGTTCTTATGTATTCGACCAGATTTTTTGGCGCCGTGTTTGATTTATTTTTTATCTTAAGTGTTGCATTTTTTTTTAAATCTCAAGTGTGTATTTACGTTTTTAAACTTTTAAACTACTGGTGTATTTTTATTAGCTCGGTGTTTGCGTGTTTTGATTTTTGACCCTTGCCTTTTGGAAATGAACTTTAAATTTTTTTAAAAATACGGTTTTTGGTGTCATAGTGTGTCTTAAAGTTTTGTGATTATGTGTTTTCGTTTTTAATTATATATACGTTTGCATAAGTATTTTTTATTTTTTATTTACTCATGTGACTTTTGTTCTTTGTGTGTTTGTCAGCACTCTGTAAATGGAGTTTTCTCTGTAGTGTGCTTTTCTTTAAATAAATAAATAAATTTTAAAGTAAGCCTACTCTAAACGACTACTGATATTTTTCAAAGTTATAGTAAACATATTAAGCTAATTTTACTTAAATTATTTATTAGACTACTACTTTTAAATTTTTTTAGTTATATAAAAAATATGTGTATCAGTGTGTTTGTTGGCATTATTATAGGTTGGCCTTACAGGCCGCAGTACTCAATCTGATGTAGGCTTAGAGAATTCCCTTCAAATTTTCAATCCCGTACTTTTGATAAATCAGGATTATTAAATGGCAACTCGGCTCTAAAATTCTTTTTTTTTTGACAATTTAAATGTTTTCATTTTTTATATTTTGTATACGAGAGAGTAAATAAAAGAAACAAAATTCTCGCACGATGCTTAACTCTCTGAACCCGGCTAAAGTGAGAATACCAGTATCTCAAAAACTGAAGTAAATTTTCGTTCACGAAAACAGAATGAAATCCTTCCTTTCTTTACAGAAATTCCAGGAGGGCGACACCCAAGTTTGGGCGATCAATTGTACACAAAGAAAGGAAGAATTTTTCTCCCCCAAAATTCATTCAGGCGCCCGAAACAATCCGGTCTCTGTCGAATGGGGCGGTTTGAGGCGGAATAGGGCTCATAGAGTTAAATATGCCAAAAATCTATATAGTCCTTATATGGATCAAAACTTGAAGCAATTTAAAAGTAGAATCAAATAATCAAGAACATCAGAATATTGATTATCTGGACCTCTGACATATGAGGTCTCTGTAAACCGAGCCGGTATCAGAAGATCAAACCGTGTCTTTCATTTTTTTAATAGTGTCAACGGAGTTTTCGGAAAAGGATGTCAAAATTATTAGTGGAGCCTATCTTTTCGACGCGATCAATAGTGATGTGAGGAAACTCCGTGCATTTTCACAAAAAAATGGCACTGCAGTTTAGTTTAGTTATATTAACGTCCCGTTTTGAAGCAACACAAGGACTATTTTGGGACGGACCTCGTAATTTTGAACCTGGGCTAGATGACGAGAACGACACCTGAGCTGGCACCCCCTCTCCAAACTTCCACGCCACACCAACGGGAGGGCGTTTGACCACTACGTATGATTTAGCGTGCAACAGGCCCCATACACGGCGGTTCTTCAGTGGAGTCGGGTTTCGAACCTGGAACCCTCCGGCCCCAAAGCCGAGACCTGACCACTAGGCCACCGCGGCCACAAATGGCACTGCAAGTGTGTCGGAATGTTTCACTTGAAGTGGAGGAAGATATTCATTTGAGAATACCTTTAAAATATCATTAGGAAAATGCAAAGGAAACAGCGAAAATCAGTAATATTCGCGAATCCTCTTATTAAAACTAATTAATGTTTCAAAAGACGCGTTCAACAAGTTTGGTAACTAATAAGAGCTTGCTAAAATGTTAACACGTGGTGCTACTTGGGGATTTATTTTTATAATTTCAAAAGAACGATTTTGGAACTCTTTGTCGAAATAAAAGAAGTCATTATTTAAAATTTAATCTCTATTAACCGATTTTTGATTATCCGAGATGATTACGGTCCCAGTCAGGTCGGATAATCGAGGTTAATATCTAAAGAGTCAAGCGTATGAATTAAAACGTCCATTGCCGTCAAGAAGTACTAAAAAAAGATATGAAAATTGATTCACATGTTATAATATCTATCTTCTGTAAGAAAGTGTCTTCATGTTATAAAGATAAATTTTCTGCCCAGTGTCCGACTAAGACAGGCTTAGCAATTTACCCAACAAAAATTAAAGCTTTTGGGAGACATTTTTAGCCTTTTATGGGCAATTTCGTGGCTTCCTCTCTCCCCTCAAAACGTAATCAAAATCGACGGTTCCAAATTAGTGAGGTGTCAAAGTCGAAATCTGATCCACTTGAAAAAAAGTGAATCGTAAAAAATACCGAATCGGGAAAAAAAGAAGCCGGCCAGTTTAGAAAATGAAGAAAAAAGGGTGGGGAGGAGTCTGAAGTGAAAACGTGCCTCATTCGCGGGAGGTACCTTCTAATGAAAAGAGAATCGCCCAAACAAGGGATTGCCATTAACAGGCCCTTTCTCCTGTTTAGCAGAGGAGATCCCAAGTGGCTATGAAAGGGAGGTTGCCGGCATTTGGCGACCCCTTTTTGGAACGATTCAGTTTTCGGTATCGAAACTACAGACTTTTCTTTAATTTTACAAAAAATGCGAAGGATCTTTTTTTTAATTTTAAAAGGGAAAATTATTCTGAATGAGTTCGTAATGTTACATTATCTTTTGAAATTTGAAAGTTAATGAATATTTTTAATGTTATATTGGTTTTAAATCGAAGAAAGATAAAGGGTATTTTTGTAAATGCTGCTTGATAAAATTTTGGAACTTAAGTAAGCATGCAAAAATATTAGCTTCAAAATTTCTGGAAAAATATAGCTGTTTTGAACAATAGTTAAAATGATAGAAACAAATTCCTTCATGTTTTATTATTTTTTCACGTAAAATCTTTCCTAAATTTGTATATTTTAAATTCTGCTTGATAGAAGTTTTTATACATAAATACAATTGCAAAAATAAATTGTTTAAATGTGGAGAAAATATGTTTGCGTAAAACAATAGTTAAAAATAATAGAAATAAGTTCTTCCTCATCATCTTTGAAATAAAATTATTCTTAGAATGAATTATTTGTTTTGTTAAATATTAAACTAACAATTTTTATCGGAAACCAAAAATGTATACATTATGTTACTGAATTTATTTTTTAAAGAAAGAAAATTCTCAAATAATCTACATATTTTTCCAATATTATATAAATAAAAAGTTGTTTAATATCTTAGTTAAGTAATGAGATACAAATTTATTTAGTTGCAATATGAAAGTAGCAGCTTACATTTAATCTGTATTTTTCTCTTCGAGATTTCTTTTGTAATAAAACGAGAATTTTATCGTTGACTAAGTACTTCCTATTTTTATTGCTCTGAAAATTTTTAATGATCCATCCATCATCGAGAAAAAAAAATCTATTCATTTTTAAGTTGAATTCATTCAATTCTAAGAATAAATAATTCCTATTTATTCCTTGATTGTTTTAAAACCGTGTATAGCCTTTATTTGATGTGTAGAAGTCCAATTTTAGATTTTTCAGTTGCTAAAACTGTTTATAGAATTTAATATGAAAAGTAATCGTTTCAAATGGTCATTTTTAAATAGTATCAATGACCTATTCATTAATAAAAAATTTATTCATTTTAATTAAAAATTATTAAATACTTTTTGACAAAATATGGAAGGAGCGTATTAAGTAAATAAATATGAATTATCTAATATTAAGTATAAATCAAAAGTATTCTGACTTCAACTATACACTGTTGGCCTCAGAGCAGTGTTTCTTTAAATATTTTATCATTTCTCTACCATTTCGATGGTTATTCGAATGATTTTTTTATTGTCTTAATTTTTTTAAATAGTTTTATGTCCAGTTTTTCATCTGAAGGATCATTAACACCACAACATACCCCCGAACTCGGAGCCAGGAGGGCTATCTGACGGTTCAGTCAAAAATTAAAAATTATATTTTCGAAAATCACACTTTATCTTTATTTAAGAGTTTAACATTTCTATTTCATAAAAAGGCTTGGAGTGTCCTACAGTCACGTTTAATTCAACTGCAAGTCCGGAAATTGTGGAAAATGTGACTAGGCATTTTAACCCTGGGATGGATATGTTGGGCTGTTGGGATTCTTCATTGGAAATATGGAGCCAATTCGACTTCTGCCTTAAGATTAGCCCATTTTGAATCTGTTGGTGTGTTTTATGAATACTGGAACTAAACAAGAACAATTTTTGTTTATTCAAATACAAGCAAGCTATGCATAAATAATGTTTCCGATACAAATTTGAGTCTCAATAGCAGTCAGTCCATCATTAGCAAAATGTGATGTGAGGAGAATGCTCAGGAATCTGTTGTCCAACATCACATCCCCGCTTGACTTCTTTATGGTTTCTACCAATTTATTAAGAAATTGTGCAGATAACACTTGAGGAGCTGGTTTCTAGAATTCTCAAGGTCCTATGTTTCAAACTGGCCCATTCGCTCCCAGGATTTGTAAAATTACTTTCAGAACTGTAGACAGCAGATCTAAAAGGAAGTTACTTGGTCCTCAAGTGAGTCAATGCCTGTAAATAACGTAGATAAAAGAAGGGAGTTTCTCCCTCTGCCTGCAGATGTAGGATCTCAGTTGGATTGTAGGTTGGAATGACTCCATGCTCTCATTCCAGGGTTAACAATGATGAAGAAATAGTAAATAAGAAGTAACCAGATTCCCAGAAAATGATTGTAAAGGAGAAAGACTTCCATGTCGTGAGAGTGGTTCTCAAATTGCAAGAAGAATGGATTAGTAGAAATCGTAGCAAAGCTTTGCAAAAGCTGTTGAGTCAAAGAGAACAAGAAAGCAAGAATTTCTTATTCATGATTGTCATTGCCCTCCCCCAGGAGAGCACCACGAGTACGTGAATGAGAAGTGCCCTGACTTAATATGCCCATACCCGTCTCTCTTGTGGGAAGAGCCGTCTTAACAAATGTGAACGACCTCGGCTAGAGCATTTTGGCGCCCCATAAGAACCGTAACTCGGAATTTGAGAATCTATGGCTCAACGAAAGAACTTATCTAATAAAATAACTGAAGAGAAAAAACACAACGAGTACTTAATGAGAAGTGTCCCGATTCAATATGCACATTCCCGTCTCTCCTGTGGGAAGGGCCGTCTTAACAAATTTGAACACCCTGGGATACAGCATTCTGGCGGCCCATAAGAACCGTAACTCGGAATTTGAGAACCTATGGCTCAACGGAAGAACTTATCTAATCAAATAAATGAAGAGAAAAAATGCAACTTGGTCTCTGAGTAACACCTTACAAGTTTGCAAGTCAGAATAGGAATTTGCAAGCCGGCTTTCGCATAGCAGGTAACTTCTATTATTCGCGTAATTTAGGAGTTCCTCACTAATCACTTCTGTATGAACACTTTTTGAACAGATACACATGCTTATGTAACATTACAAATAAGTTCTAATTTAAAGTCTTAATCATATTTTTATTTTTAACGTATTTAACATTAAAATCAAATACATTTTGTAGTTTAGTTCAAAATTAAAATTAAATCAGTATAGTGAATTTTAAGCGCCTTTGGATCAATGGCGCCCCTTGTCTACAGACCAATTAGGTCATAGGACAGCCCTGCCTGTGGCTATAATAATGTTGGTGTGGTTGTGTTGGTCACGTCGATGACGAGACGTGCCATCTTCGGGAGGGGTTGGTCCATGGATCGGTGATGACGTTTTGTAAATGATCACAGTATCCGTATTGCTATCTGCGGGGATCTAAGGGGACCCAATCATTAAGACACTCGGGTGCTACTGCAGGGCGGAACAGAATTTCTTGCCGATAATTGCTATTGGCTTAAATATAAAAACGCTTAAATATTCTTACTGTTTTTTCGAGGTTGAGTGAAACTCAAGTGGACAGATTTTCTTAACTTCTATATATGGCATTCTGTCAATTTATTTATTTATTATTATAGACAAAATTCAGCAAATAAATAAATAAGAGAAATTTAAAAACAATAAAGAAGTTAATTATTAAAAAAAATCCAGAAAAAGGCAGGAAGATATAAAGAAGCATAAATACATTTTGCTATAAAAATTTTTTTTTCTTCAAACTTGTTCATCCACATTGGCCATATTTGGTTGAATTTTCTTTGTATAGCAAAAGTTGGAAAAGAGAGTTTTTCCGAAACTAATGTTCAGAAAAATTATATTTATTTAATATTTTCTAATATGAACTCTTTATTATTAAATAAAAAACGGGACAATCTGAGAAACTGAATTCAAATTTGGCCCAAATCAAGAACATTTTTACAATCCGTCGATGAGCACAATACAACCCAGTGCATTTAATTCAAATTCGGTACAATTCGTAACTGCCACAGGTTAAATATATATTACTTATTACAATAATGAAATAATAGATATTTTATTAAATTATAACCCTTTCGTCCCTAATGAGCATATACGTCCCAAAGATTACAATTGCATTCCCTACTGGGTAAATAAATCCCCCTTTTACATTTTTTGTCTAAAATTATTTTTAAACTACTTTTCATAGTTAAATTTTAATTCTGCAAAAGTCTAGTCGAAAGGTTTAAAATACAATTAAATCCCAGATCGATTCTTATTAATCGATTTCCTGATCTTAAAAAGTTATGTGAGCATCATAGTTATTTAAATCCCAACATAGCTTCCAATTCACTCTTTCTCCCCATGTTACTAGAGAGAAAGGTGGGTTGTGTTTAGACAGAAAAAACAGCCAAAAGAGCGATAAAATCACCGCGTCCAACAATATTGTACCACCAGAAGACCATGCGCCCACAGCTTAGATATGACGTCACAAAAAGTAGGAATCGTCCCGATCCCGAGAGCCGACCCCCTCTTCATCCTCCGCTTGGGGGGTCTAAAGAACAGGTGAGTTGTCACTCCTTCCGGATTTCGAAGGGCGCTCCCGCAGGAGACGGAGGGGACCAACAACCTGCTGATCCGAGAGAGCATGGCGAACCTCAGCCCCAAAAACATTCTCCAGAACAGTTCGGGAGCACCGTGTTTTTCGAGCAGGCCTGCCTTCAGGTCAGAGCACCACTTTAAGAGACATTTCATTGGAAATACAACGGTTAGTATGCTCTATTTTTCTCTTTCAGTTCTGTGAATCTACTACATATTATATCTGTTGCAGGATCTTTAAGAGTTTTTAACCCAAATTTTGTTATCAGTTTTAATCGCACCCGCTTTCCAATGAAATATACTTAGTATTAAGGATATCTTCGTGTTAATTTGGATTAATTTATATTAACACTAGAGAAACCAGCAGTGAATGCTGAGTTATTTTCACCATAATCTGTTAATTTGAAGGGTATTTAAGAAAGCATTTTATTTGTGATTATTTTTAGTTTATTAATTTTTTAAGTAAATAAATACTAAAAATAACGTCCATATACAAAAAAAATTAATTGCTACTTTTTTGTTCATTCCTAAGAATAAACTAGTTGCAACATTTCCTACAGACCCCATTTCATGAGTACATTTTCCACAAATGTATTTTTTGCAATGACCACAGATAATGCCAGTTCTATTCTTGTTGCAATAACCAATTTGACATATTTCACGTATATTTGCATACATATGTGCATATTACGTATATAAACGTAATTATATTATGTTATAATGTATTAGTGCATCATATTGACGAATTATAGTGGATATAGATATCTTGTATGTAGGATTTGAAAATCAATGTAGTCGTTAGACATTGTATACAATGTAATCGATAAACATCGGGTGTAATTATCCTTTTATTTCAGAAAAGCTCAACATAAATCGGGCAAAAGCACCTTAATTGTTTTTATAAATTTCATTAAGAAATATGAAATCATCCAAATGAAGGGTTCTGTGTTCTGATGTTAAAATGCCTCATGTATTACACATATTGAACTCGTTTAACTGTTTTCAGTCTGACAATGTAGAAATCGCATCTCAGTCACTCCTAACAATTTCGCGGGATGCGTTATTATAAATTTTATTTAAATGAATTACATCTTATTTTTATAGCGCTGCATATAATTAGATATTTGCTGTGCTGCCAAAGTAATTGGATCCAGTAAAAAGCGGTGTTTATAGATAAAAAATAGTCCGAAGTTGAAAGGTTAAGTTTGCAATTTTATTTTTGTATGAAAATAGCTTATCTTTTCTCATTTTCGCATATTCATTTAGTCCTTTTTTCCAAATTTTTTCCCTTTAATTTCGCGTTTTTGCGGCTCCCCAAATACCCTATAGGCTGTAAATCACTGACTAAATGAAGAAAACCTACACATTTCAGGAATATACATTACTTTTTAAGTCAAACACTAATATTCATTAAAACAAATAACAAAATTGATAAAATATATGTGCTATAAGAGAGAAATGATTTAGTTACCAAAGTTAGTGACAATAAATATGTGGTAGTGAAATTCAGATTTTCAATTCGTAATGTAATAAATTACCTTTATCCCTTTCGACCGTACTTTTGCACGATTAAAATTAAACTATGAAACATAGTTTAATTTAATGTTGACATATTAAAAGAAATATACTATGAGTTTAAAGTTTTTCACTTTTTCCGTTTCCCCGAAATCTCCCGTGACAATATGTCCCAATCGCATAGTCGACTGGGACTATTCCAGTAAAACGTCTGTAAAGCTCTCTTAAGATTAGCATGTCAGGAAAACAACTTAACAGCTTCGTAACAATAACCTTGTTATGAAGACAACAAAAACATAAGTCCGCCATTTGCAATCTGAGAGTGTTTCCAAGTATTTAATCATAATTGTATTCCCTAATTCCTCAAGGAACCTCCTCCTTTGAACCCTAAGTCCGTTTACCCTAACCCTGTTACTTCGATGCACCTATTCTCAAAATCTGTTATAGATTCATGTTTGAAATTTTTTGTACAAGTAAAGTACATCTTTCTCATAATACTGAAATGATTTTTTTTAATTCAAAAATTTATTTTTTACAAATTTTTTGTGTCAAAACAAAAGATGTTAAATTGGCCACTTCGATGTACCTTTTCTCAAAATTTGTTCTAGATACATGTTTGAATTTTTTTCTAGAAGTAAAGTACACCTTTCTCATTATATTGAAATGAGCTTTTGGTTATTTTTTTTATTTTTTATAAATTTATAAAATATTTAATTAGACAGTGAAATTTTACCCTATTTTGACGCAAAAAAATTGTAAAAAATAAAGTTTTGAGTTTTTTATGAAAAAGCTCATTTCAGTATAATGAGAAAGGTGTACTTTACTTGTATAAAAAGTCTCAAACATGTATCTATAACACATTTTGAGAAAAGGTGCACCGAAATGGCCAATTTCACATTTTTTGTTTTCACACACAAAAATTAGTAAAAAATAAATTTTTGACTTTTTTTAAAATCATTTCAGTATAATGAGTAAGATGTACTTTACTTGTATAAAACATTTCAAACATGAATCTATAAAAGATTTTGAGAAAAGGTACATTGAAGTAACAGGGTTAGGGTTAACGGACTTTAGGGTTCCAACTCCCCTTAAGAATCCTGAAAACATAAAATACCATGTAAAAGTGGGGTTGCCAAAAGGGAATGAAGTCTGATCTCCGGGACGTATCTGCCCATTAGGTCCGAAAGGGTTAATTCAGTAAACCGAAATAATGGCATCTAAATAGGCCTTTAATTCTAGCATTGAAATTCAATTTTAGATTAAGTTTTAATTTATTTTTTCAATTCACCCATTTTGTGACAGTATGAGAACCTGATATCAAAATACCCAGCAAACAGTGCGATTAGTATTCTTTCCAGGTTTCTTGTTTAACATAATTATAAATAACTTTTTTTCTGATCATTAAATTTCTGAAGAAAGTTCCGACAAATACTCATTTCTCCACACATCAAGTATAAGGTAATGAAATGCTGATATTCATAAATCATATAGATTTGTTGAAAGTATACAGGATTTTCAATAACTTCACAAATCTCTTTTATGTCTGAAGAAATTACTTAATAGAAATAAACCATAGTCTGTAGAGATGCAGAGAAAATAGTTCTGCATTTTTATTACACACTTTTATTTACCTTCACTTGTTTCATGTCTGTAAAGGTCGAATTTTATAATCGATTTTTTTTTCTTACTTCCTGATATAGAAGTTCTATTGGAGTTCTGAAATTCAGTAAAATTGTATATTTCCGGTTTATTCATTTATTTATTTATTTGCCCACGACAACATAGCCTACCCATAGGGTGTAAAGCACTGGCTCAAAAGGCAGGAAGTAAAGAAACAAAAACATCACAAAGCAGAAAAAATATCACAAAGCAGAAAAAACATCACAAAGCAGAAAAACATCACAAAGCAGAAAAAACATCACAAAACAGAAAAACATCACAAAACAGGGAAAAAAACAGAAAAACAACACACAACAGAAAAAATCATCACAAAACAGAAAAACACCATAAAACAGAAAAAAACATCACAAAACAGAAAAAAAACACCACAATACATTACGTAAACAAAAGTTCTGTACAACCACAAAAGACAAAGGAAGTGTCAAAAAAAGTTCTTGAAACAGCATCAAATAATAATACAAGAAACAAAAGAAAAATTAAGGTTAAAAATAAATTAAAGATGTTAAACACATTACAGCATGTATGACAATTCAAAGAACACATTTAAAATTTAATATTCCAAGAAGAAATAAAAAAAACACACAAATATTAAAGAAACAAAGATATATTTCTTCACAGTCAGAAAATTCACGGCATATGCAACTGGAAATCCTAAAAATCTCTTTCAGTTTCACAAGTCCAAATTTAAAACCAAGTCCATTTAAAGGTTTAAAACATGTGGTTTTGTTTATATACGTGAGTAGGTCTATTTAAATTAATTTTTTTAGTAAAAGAACGGTCAAAAACATAGTGGTTTACATCATCTTGTGAACGTCATTCACAATTTGGTGTACTGGCTAATTTGAAACGATGTAAATACAAAACAAATGGGCCATGACCTGTTAAAAATTTGTTATTTGTTATTGTTGCATGTTGTTATTTGTTAGTAATAATTAAGTTAGGGCCACACACACACACAACAGAACCAATGAAACCCTTCACATGGGTTCCTGTTTCAGAATCAATCCAATACTTTTGCAAGCTGTTTAATATAAATTCTTTAATTTTATAATTTAAGAAAGAGTAAGGTGCAGGAGCATTAATTTCTTTTGCCCAGCAAATGTAGCAATTTTAGAAAAGTGGTCTGCAAGCTCATTGCCTGGGACGCTATCTGTTCCCGATGACAATACAATTTTTTAAATAGTTTTAGAACTTAATTATCATATCTGAGGCGCCATCTAGTAGTGAATTTGAGAAGAAATTGAATATAAATATACTGAATATGAATATATTGAATATAATAATTCTATATTATTTATAACGTAAATTATGAAGTATATTAAATCTTAAAAGTAAAAAAATAAATAAATAGATTTAAAAAGACGCTTTTATCATTTATCTGAAGAATTGCCGATAATGTTTTTCCCCATCAAAAGTAAGGAAATGAAAACCAGAGGTCAGGTTTTGATCTTCTTAATCTCAATGATTTTGATCAGGAATCAGAGCCTGAGGCCCTGAAATTAGTGCTATAAGGAAATTAAGCCCTAATCAATATTATAGGAATGAAAATCGCTAAACATTCATCAATAAATTTAAAATATAGGGGAGAGACGCCGAATTTGGGCCGGTATCATAACTTGAATTCTAGTGAATATTTGGACTATAAAATAGCAAATCATATTGTAGCGATGTAATAGGGTGTGTGATAACATTTTTAGGAGAAAGCGCTAAGTGGTTACAGTTATAGAACAAACGTTTACATTTAGGCATCAGCAATCGATTATTTTAACAGACGAAAAAAAATCCCTTACACTGTTCTAAATTAGGTAGGAAAATATGCTGTTATATCCTCACATAGGAAATTTCTTTAGATACAATTTACTATAATCATTTTATGAAAATAGTTTAAAGTTAAGGTTAGAGGAATTTTTTGTTGTTGTCCAAAGGTTGCCTAGATTGGACCATACACAATAAGCCTAAATTGGATCATTTAAATCTATGGCAATAAATAATAATTGGTGGAAATAAATATTATGGTTCGCAATTATAAATAATCACCTGTACTTATTTAATGTAAATAACTAAACAATATACTAAACAGTTAAAATGAAAATTTTCCATCTTGTGATTGCTACACTCCATATTATTGCGACGTTCTACAAAATCTTGCATTCATTTTATTTTATTTCCGCAATATAGCATAACAAATTATATTCACTGAAATCGCAAGTGAACATCAATTCATAATATCATGGAAGTTGGTAATATTTATTAATAAAAGTATCTTTTTGATATAATAAATGCTTTACAACATTTTTAACTTTTCAGAATAATATGTTCCCAACTTTGGAAGACAATCTCCTATCTCGTCCACCAGATGCTCTTGCTAAACACATCCCCGGGAATGGACATGCTCCCGGTTCGGTTCATCTGAAACACGAAATGATATACGGTCCCCATCCAAGCATGAACGCCACTCATCCAGCCCACATGGACTCCCTAGAGCTGATGGAACCTTTATGTTCTCCCTCTTTGCCGCCATTACCATCCGAAACCAACAATGGACAGATGAGAAGTTCTTTCTATTCGCATTCCATGAGCAACATGACTCAGCAGCAGACAATCCATAGCCACAGCATCCACCACAATCACCATCCTTACAGGGGAGGACTGTCCTCGCACACGTTCGAAAGGGTCCAGAACGACGAGTTGGATCCTCGTGACCTTGAAGCCTTCGCTGAACGCTTCAAGCAACGTCGTATAAAGCTGGGAGTGACGCAAGCCGATGTCGGCAGAGCTCTGGTACACCTGAAACTTCCTGGCGTAGGTACGTTGTCCCAGAGTACTATCTGCAGGTTCGAGTCCCTCACTTTGTCCAGGAATAATATGCTAGCCTTAAAGCCTGTCCTACATTCGTGGTTGGAAGCGGCCGAATGCCAGGCCAGAGGTAAGAAGAGGGACACGCCGTTTGTGTTGCCACCAGCTGATAAGAAAAGGAAAAGGACATCCATCGCGGCACTCGAGAAACGTTCCCTAGAGGCCTACTTTGCAGTGCAGCAGAGGCCGAGTGGGGACAAGATAGCCTCCATCGCTGAAAAATTGGACCTTAAAAAGAGTGTCGTCAGAGTGTGGTTTTGCAATCAGAGACAGAAGCAAAAACGAATGAAATACTCTGCAAATCAAAACATCAACTGAAAATCTCTTTTTCTTAGGTCTGATTCGCACATTTATTTCTACTAATGTAGTTTTTAGAATAAGTAACCTTAAATCCTGTTTGTTGATAAACAGGCTCTGGTGTATAAAGGAATCGAATATTGTAAATAGAAACCTTGTCCAAAACAAAAAATTTACTCACATTGTAAAGGTTTGCTTTGTAAGAAATTGTGTTTGCATATTTTTTTTCAGAAGCCAGTGTGGTTATTGATATATTAATTTATGATCAATATTTTTTAATATCATTTAAACTTCGGATGGGTCTTCGGAAGCATGTCTTGACTTTTAAATAAATCATTTTTTATAGTAAAAAAATTTTAATCACACCAAGAAAGTGTATACTAAATTGTGAATTAGTTTGAAATTTGATTCTCCAATTTATCAGAACAAACACTCAACCTAAAGAAAATGTTCTTCACTGAGATGAATTATTGCCCTATTAGGCAAATTCACATCACTATCTTAGCTCGGAAGAGAAAATAATACGTATTTTATCGGAATATTTGTAATTTTTTCAATGGAAAATATTATAAGGGAATTATGCTTTTTGTGCATTCTAACCGTTTAGTTAAATAAGGATTTTTTCTAAAAGGATAGAAAGGTTTTGTTTATTGTCAATTTCAATATTGTCAAGAACGATGGAAGATTACGATTCTTAGTTATTGGATTGGTTTACCCTGCTTTCTTAAAATATGTATCTTTTTAAAAATCTGATTGCAAATTACACATTTGAGTGACAATATTTAGATTTGATATTTAACAACAATATTTAGATTCAAAAACAACATCAAAACAATGAATAATTTATCATAATATCTTTTAATTTATTTTTTGAATAGAAAGTATTGTTAAAGAGCCGTGCAACTCTTATAGTCTGACCATTTATTTATTTAAATAGGTACAGTAGAGCACCGTTTAAAAGTCATTCAAGGGACTGACGAAAAAGACGTACAAATGCAAAAATGTATAATCGAAATTTCAAAAAACAGCTTTGAATATTACAAATTTTAAGGCTACTAATGCAAATTCATTTAAAAATAATAATTCGCACTTTTTTTAAGATAGTATGAGTATAATACTACGTAATACTGAAAACAAATTAAACAAATTTAAAATTAAACCATTTAATATGAAATTGAAAAATAAAATATCTTTATTGCATATCTTGAGTACTAATTACGCAATTTATATGCATGAAAGTAGGACTTTATTTGGAAATGGCAGGGAGAAAAATATGTTATCACCCCCCTCCCTACTTTCTAGAACGGAGAAATAATGACTGAGGCAGAAATTTGGGAATTTTAGAAAGGGGGGAAAACAACGTATAATCAAAGTACAGGGTGGTCATAAATTATTGGACCCATTTCAAAAATTAATACAAAAAATTATAATGTTACAACTAAATTTTTTTTAATGAGAACGAATTTCGAAAGATTTTTTCAGATAGGTAAAGAGATACGGTGGTATAGTGGCTGGTAAATTATTGGACAGCTCCCATTTTTGAGAGCCATTATCTGCAAAACTTTTAAGACTAGAAGAAAAATAAAAGCATGCATTTGTGGGGAATCTAACGCTCTTTAATTTGTTAATTCACATGTAGTGTGCGAATTGAATGTTTTTCGAGATATTCAAGAAAAACTAAAAAAGTAAACCAGAAAACGCGCATCGGCTTCTGCTGATCGGTAGCCATTGCGGAAATCTCTCGCTCTAGCAAATTTAGAATGCCGTAATGGTACGACATCTATTTGAAATAAAAGCTTTTTTTATTTGCTCTCTCATTTAAAAAAAGTGACGATAGGCTGTCTTTTCAAATAGCCGCTGATGTTAAAGACATAGGACTACTTTACTCGAGTGACTCTTTTGTTTCTCTACGTTTCTCGTAAGTTTTTAAGTTTAGGTAAGTTTTTTCTTAACTTCTGTTTTTACCCTTTATCTCTAAAATAAGACATTAGTGATGTTTTTAACATATGTAGTTACCGAGATCGCGTCACCAATTCATGCGTATTTTTGCCCAACTTTGCGACTCAGTAGTCGCTGAACTACAATTCCGATTTTCAAATTTTTTCTGTAAATTCTGTTGTTACCCTTTATCTTTAAAATAAGACATTAGTTGTGTTTTCAACATATACAATTACAGAAATATAAAGGATCACCCATACTAAGTTTTGTGGCGTTTTGGCGTGTGAATCAACTTTCTTCTTGAGACCCCAACTTAGGAGGAACGAGCCCTACGTTAAAACCGTAGTTGAAACGTTATCAGGGTTTTTATTATTAATTTTTGAAATGGATTCAATAATTTATGACCACCCAGTACTTTATCATTACAATGGTTAGGAATGAATCGGGACTGTGATGAAACGACGGATAAATGAGAAACGTGTAGACGGTGCTTTACTGTATTTTAAAAGGAAAAAAAATATTTATGTTAATTTTGAAGAACAGTCACTAACTATGAATCTTATTGAGTGATAAATCATTAGGTAATGTTTATCCCGTCGTATAAAAAGTTATGAAGTTTTAGCCCGCTCTATAAAGATCTGTGGGCTTTTCAAAATCTACTCACAAATTATGCGTTTTATTAACAGTACTTTAGATTTAAAAAATAACGACAGTATCAGTCTACTAATATAAAATTATTCATTTGTAAATAATTATAAAATAAAATTATTTTATCCGTATAGCTAAACGCCGTGATATCATTGCAATAAATGCTGTTACAACAAATAAGTATTTTCATCCATTTTATAAATGTATCAATAAAAATTTATTCGGATTATGATTTTGTGTTGTTCATTCTTATTTTCAGTCACATGCAATGAAATGTATTTATTTTTGAGCGCTTCTATATTTATGAGATATTTTTTTATAATTTTCACTCTTCTATTTATTAATATTTATTTTACTTCAAACAAATTCTTCGTTTGTAAATATTTAGTAATTAATATCATTTCATCCATACTGCTCAGCAACGGATTCCGAGACTACCACTTTTGGACGATTTTACACCGGAAAGGGGTGTCAGGCAATGAGTCCATATGAGCGCATTTCGGAGTTCTTTGTTATATAACGCCCTTCCATTCTTCACTTTCCCCCTATTTTGATGAAAATAACTCTGCCTGGCGCATACGCAAAACAGCGAAGGGTTTCCGAATCCGTCGCTATACAATAGTGTTAAATGCAGTGACTTCATTATAATAAATGCTGTTAGCAAAGAACTATTTTCGTCTACCTTACAAATGTCTTAATAAAAATTTGTTCTGATTATAGTTTTGTGATGTTCTTACTTAGTTTCAGCCACATGCAATGAAATGTCACTTTCGCGTGCTTCAATTTATTTTATTAATCTTTATTTTTCTAGTTGAGAAAATGGTAACGAAAATTTCGATTCGTCGTTTTCCAGAAAATTATTTCCATTTATAGAATGAACAAATAACAGTTGATAGCTCAATTAGAAACGTAAATGTACATTTCTGAAGGAACTGAAATTCTGTTTGTGAAATATTACATATAAAATGTCCTAACACATTTTCATATTGTCTTAGAGTTCGTTGCATTCTTTTATGTCATCATGTTTTCATAAGATTCTTTACAATTTAAAATTTATGGTTTTCGGAAAAAAATATAAAATTAAAAATTGTAATTGTTTAATGGATATCTACTCTTTCATTAATAAATTTATGAATTATATCAGAAAACGTTTGTCAGCTTTTTATAAAATATATTTAGTTAGTTATAGATAGTAAGACATATCATCGGAAAATGTATGAATTATAATATAAGAAAATTTTTAGAAGTTTTTTAAATATATTTAGTTAGTTATAGATAGTAATACATTTCATTGGGAAATTATATCAAAACAAATCAGAATTCTTCTTAAAAAGATTATGAGTAAAGATTATTTTCGTTACACTAAGACATGCAAGTTTTAGAAAAGTGTACTCAGGATTAGGTTGTTATTAAAAAAAAACAGTCGATATTTTTAAGCACATACGAAATTCCGATTTTTTTAACTTTTTTTAACTTCAGTTTACAATCGAATTGGTTAATGCTATTTGGAGTAGAAGACCTAAGAAAACCGTTCTTGAATATAAAATGAACATCGCTTTTACAAAGAGCATAATTTTTAAAAATACTACTAAAATGTTTAGCAAAATGCTGACACGATGGCTCCACTACATTGTCAGCTTCCAGTTTAATTAATAAAACTACGTGATAAGGAAAAAGAAAGAAATTTAACTACATTTTCGATGCTATTCATGGATTTATCGTTCTGACATTTACGGATGAGAAATGTAAATACGTACTTATGACGTCTCTCTTTATGGCACAGAAGCGTTTGTAAGAATTACTGGGAAGAAGATACGAGGCCCTTTCATACCCATCAGATGGAAGCGCAAGTAATTAATGCATTCTGAAAGTAAAAACAGCAAAGGATAATTTCAGAAAATGAACATCAAAAATTCGGAGATAATTACAATCGTTTCAAGCAGAAAAAACCATTTTCATCCCCATAGTATTTAATGCAAAGAAAATTCAGGGAATTAGTTCTACTCTATAGCAAAGCATCTAAAATGCTACAAAGGGGAAAGGAACAGAAAGTTCCAACGCTAAACCACTTAGTTTAAAAGAATTTTCGACATTTCTTCAAGATGTTGAAGACTTTTCTCCATGCCAATGTCGAAAAGAGGCTTTGCATACGTATGACGCGATGCTATTCCTGGATTTATTGGTCTGCCATCTATAGATGAGAAATGTAAATAGGTTTGCAATTTGTAAATTGTAGTTTATTATATCAAGACGCAATAAAATTCTGAAATTCCAACAATATCAATTTATTGCTAGATAAATTCTGAAAAGAATTATTCCAAACTCATTATGAATTAGGATCAAACTCATATTGCGTGTAAGATTTGAAATTAATCCTGTATAAAGAGTTTCATTAGAAAGTAACAGATTTCGGCTTGTCTCTTCATTTATATAGAGATGATTAAACTCAACTTTTGACTTAATACTTTTTAATTTGACATACGACTATAAACCTCGAAAATTTTCGATTTTTATGAAAATATATATATATTATTTCCCTGTCTTTTCTGAAGAATTTAAAACAACCCGCGTTAAAAAATTCAAATAATTATGAAAGTTATGAAGGAAAATGTATCTGCTATTCAACGTAAACATAAAATATGGCCATATCTTTAAATCTGGTCATATCTATATATGACGTTATGATATTTATATCTCAAAATGTGTTTTTTTTATATTGAGCGCACGATATCTAAAGAACTATAGAATATTTTTACATAACATTTTTACTGAATATGTATTGTGCTACGTTCTACAAATTGAAACACAGTTTTGTACATATTTACTCCAAAGAAGTTTTTTTTTTTTTTGGGGGGGGAGTAGAAATGTTGAAATTTTAACAATTTTTATTTTAAATTGGTATATAAAATAGAAATTAAATTTAAATGTTAATAAACTTAGGTTCAGTTTCTTAAACAGACTGTTTCGATTACTTATATACCCAAAATATTTTATGCGTAATCAAGTAAAATACAATGGTTTAAATAATATTAGTCTGCCTTAAATATAAAAATGACAAATGTTACTCATATTTATATAACAATGGAAACATACGTAAACAACGATAATAATGAGGCTATGTAACAATGCTATTTTATGTGCTATTAACATTGCTGGTAAACAAAGTAATTGTAAACTGTGGAGTGGAGTAACAATATTTTAACAGTGCTATTTTATGTGCATTTTCATTGTTAGTTTCATTAAACAGTGGCTTAGAGTAATAAAACTTCATAATTATGTTAAACAACATCGTCATTTGTGAATCTGATATTTAAGATTTCGTGTGCTCTCTGATCATATCTCTGAGACATTTTGATATACTCACTACGAGTGCGATTTGCTGCGTTTCTCTTTGCTAGCTAACAGAGCTTACTGCTTTCTGTTGTTGAAAGACTGCATTGTTTTATTTCAGTCTGAACATCTAATTGAGACTATGGGTGGAAAAATGAGTTGTTCCCCGAAACGGAAAAAGTATGGATGCTTGGAAGGCTTTTACTCTTGCGAAACTGAAAATGCATCTAAGCAGAATGATGATGCTCTAAATTTTGATCTTGCAACTGCAGAACAACCTGCTATTGAACTGAAAAATTCTACTGACTGCTTAGTTCTCGAAACTCCCGAGGATGAGAACTTAAAAAACAGTGATGTCGCTCAAACTTTGGAGCATTTAAATTTTGTGGAAATAGAAACTAACATTCCAGATACCTCTGATGAACTTTCTAATATTGTAACGGTTGTAATGAAAAATGATGAAGGAACAATCATTGAATATGTGGTCTCTGATTTACCTTATACAATTCTTGACCATAAGGATTCTGCCACAGCTGATTTGCTGCACCATCAGCAGTTTTTGAAAAAAATTCACAAATCAAAATTGACTGATTCTTCGAAGTTGTTATTGGAATGGCAAAATTCTTTACAAACGAGTATGACAGAAAAGCGGAAAAATAAATGGACGAAAATTGCTGAATCGAAACAGTTTCAAATGTTGCCACTTGCTACGCAACAAGAACTTAGACAATTGTGGGAGCAAAAATTTTGCCCTAGGCAATAACTATAAAATAATTTTACGATTCAAACTGTCTTCAGAAAGACGCACCCACCAATGCTAGACTTTTAAATGCCCTATTATATATTTAATAGAATGCTGTCTACATACTGAATTTTCATTGGCCTAAAAATAAATGAATGAAAATCCCGGAATCGAAAGACTTAAAAATGCTGCCACTTGTTACGCAATAAGAATCTGGATTAATATGGGAGCAAAAAATTTGTTCCTAAAATAAATTCCTGTGCCTGCCATCTCTTAGTGAATCCTAAAACCTTCCGCTAAATAAATCCTTCTGTTCCCGCCATCATCTACATCGTCTATCTTGCTGTCTTCTGCTTCTGAAACTCTCGTTACGACTAATGATACCTGCTGAAATTTATTGGTGTTTATGAATTCTTGGAAAATACCGATGAATGATATCGTTTTGCTGAAACGGACAAATCTTTGATATTCTTTCCTCCATTTTCCTGTGTGTCTACGACGACTATCATTAACTGCCTTGTTGGTTGTAACACTGGACGTGTATACTGCTGCTGCTTTCGAGTCTACAACTGTCATCTATTGAAATTTCATAAACTTCTATGTTTTTCTGATACAGTGATAGCTACCTGCTGCATGATTTGGAGTTTCATTGACTGGCTTGTCTTCACTAGCTGCCCGCCATCATTGACTTTGTTTCTCTAGATATCTTATCTCCTGCTTCTGGTGTTACTGTGACTCTCGTTACGACTACTGACACCTGATGAAATTTAGTGGTCTTTTTGGACTACTGTGAAACACCGACGAATGATTTCATTTTGCTGAAACAAATAAACCTGTGAGAGCCTTCTCTATATTTCCTTGTGTGCCTTCAATGACTTTTATTAACTACCTTGTTGGTTGGACGTCGATACTATTGCTGCTTTTGAGTCTACAACTGACATCTGATGAACTCTTATGTATTTCTGATACAGTGATAATTATCTTCTGCAAGTTTTGGAGTTTCTTTGACTGGTTTGTCTTCACTACCTGCTGTGTCTCTCCTGACTTATTCCATCTTTCCATCTGTTTTGCCTAATGCTTCTCTTGATGCTCCTGCTGTGCGCATATTATTATAGATGCTGAAAATTGTACTGATCGGCTTTCCCTTACTGATTATGATAGACTATTTTGTTACTACTGATAGAATTTCTCTTCTGGATTTGAGTTGATAATTTTGATTCTGCTGTTTAGTTGATAAAATTTCTACAATTTAATTTTTTTGTCGAAACCATTAGTAAATTTATTGAGACTGAAGAATTCTAAAGATCCATAAAACGAATACTTAAAAACGTTGTATTATGTATTGTACTTATATGTACTATATTCAATATAATTTCTAATAAATATTTCAGTATGTTATATCCTTTACGCATAGCATAAATTTCAATATCAATAGTAGTAAAAATAATAAAAAATAAAAATGTGTTCGCTTTATATTTCATTGTGTTAACCAATACTCTTGCCATTCTGCTTTCCACCTCTCTCACACACATATACACTCACCTACAAAATAATCTTCAATATATATATTAAATTGATTTTTAAAAAAGTGAAACATACCGTGATAAGTAAGTTAGAGTAAACATAATTTTAAATGCAAATAAATCAGGTAGATAAAGGCAACTTTTGAGTCTTTACATTTTAAATTTATATTATTTCTGCAGTTTAAATGAAGTCCTTATTAATTTCACAAGTTTATGTTATAAAGAATAGAGATTCAATATCTAATAAAGAAATGTTCGTAAAAAATAGATAGAGATCACGAAATTAAAGATACGAATCTAGTTCAGATTATACAATGCATTAAACTTCAATTTAGAGTTTCAAATGTAATATTTATAAAACAGCCTAATTAATAAACATAAATTTGTCACTTCATCGAATGTGATTAATCAGGGGTTAATTAATGAGTTGAAATTTCTGTTTGATGTGGCACGAAACAAGTGAAAATATTTGTTAAGCCGGCCATTCACTTCACAGATAAACTGGATATTTTGGAACGCGAGAAGGAAAAAGCCATAAAAAATTTATGGAAATCAGCCAAATGGCTTGTGGTTGTTGCAATTCCGTCTTGACTGAAATCGGAGCGAAAACGCTGGAGTTCAAAGTCTCGCTGCAGAGGGTCCCTGAAAGAGGCTAGAAAAAAGAACAGTGCCTTGCGTAGATTGAAGTCTCGTTTCGAGAGTAGCATAAATTGAAATCGGTTGACGGAGGAAAATCGAAGCGACATTGACAAGCAGCTGTAGAGAGTGAAAGATGATCACTAGCTTCGTTCAGAGTTAGCGTTATTTTAAATACAAGTGAATGGCGTGCCTGTATTTTTCGATTAAAACGGGTGGGGGGGAAACTGGGCTTAGGACAAATGGCACGGCTATCCTTCAAGTGAATGGCTAGCTTTATACAAACGCACATTCCATGCAAAAATGATAATACGAAAGGAATGGACAGATACTAAAAAATAATGTAATATCCATACATATAATCAATTTATCTAAATGCATCTAAGCGTTTTCTTTATACAAAAACAAAGGTTAAAAAATTCTGACCGTTTAGTTAAATAAAGATTTTTTTAAAAGGAGACAAAGTTTCTGTTTATCGCCAATCTCCAAGAACGATCGCTGATTACGATTCTTAGTTAGTTACATATCATTGATGAACTGGTTTATCTGCTTTCTTAAAATAAGTATCTTTTAAAAAATCTGATAACGAATTACTCATTTGAGTAACAATATTTAGATTTAAAATTTAACAACAATATTTAGATTCAAAAACAAGATCGAAACAATGAATAATTTATCATAATATCTTTTAATTTATTTTTTTAACAGAAAGTATTGTTCAAGAGCTGCGCAACTCTCATAGCCTGACAATTTATTATTATTTATTTATATAAATAAGTGAAGTAGAGAGCACCGTTTAAACGTCTTTCAAGGGACTGACGAAAAAGACGTATAAATGCAAAAAGGAATAATCGAAATTTCAATAAACAACTTTGATTACTACAAAGTTTAAGGCTACTAATGCAAATTCATTTAAAAATAATAATTCGCACATTTTTTTACGATGGTATGAGTATAATACTACGTAATACTGAAAACAATTTAAGCAAATTTAAAATTGAACCATTTAATAAGAAATTGAAAAATGAAATATATTCATCGCATATCTTGAGTACTAATTATGCGATTTATGTGCATGCAGGTAGGACTTTATTGGAAATGGCAGGGAGGAAAAATATGTTATCACCACCCCCCCCCCCGTTTTGGGGAACGGGGAAATAATGCCTGAGACCGAAATTTGGGAATTTTAGAAAGGGGGGGGGGATAACGTATAACCGAAGTTCAGGGTGGTCATAAATTATTGGACCCATTTCAAAAATTAATTAAAAAATCTTATATGTTACAACTACGGGTCTTATTAAATGAGAGCGCATTTGAAAATGGTTTTTTTTTTCAGATAGGTAACTCGCCGTTAAGGTGGTCTAGGAGGTTGTAAATTATTGCACATCACCCTTTTTGAGCGCCATTATCTGCAAAACTTTTAAGACTAGAAGAAAACTAAAAGCATATATTTGAGGGAAAGTTTACGCTCTTTAATTTGTTAATTCATGTGTAGTGTGAAAATTTAATGTTTTTTTAGATATTTAAGAAAAACTAAAAAAGGAAACCAGAAAACGCGCATCGGCTTCTGTTGATCGGCAGCCATTGCTTATGGAAATCTCTCGCTGTAGCAAATTTAGAATGCCGTAATGGTACGACATCTATTTGAAATAAAAGCTTTTTTATTTGCTCTCTCATTTAAAAAAAGTGACGATAGGCTGTCTTTTCAAAGAGCCGCTGATGTTAAAGGCGTAGGACTATTTTACTCGCGTGACTCTTTTGTTTCTCTACGTTTCTCGTAAGTTTTTAAGTTTAAGTAAGTTTTCTTTGTAACTTCTGTTGTTAACCTTTATTTCTAAACTAAGATATTAGTTATGTTTTTATCTAATGTCTGAGTTATGAACTAACTGTGACTAATCAAGTTACCGAGATACAGAGGATCGCGTCAGCAATTCCTGCGAATTTTTGCCCAACTTTGTGAATCAGTAGTCGCTGAACTACAACTCCGATTTTCAATTTCTTTTCGTAACTTCTGTTGTTACCCGTTATCTCTACAATAAGACAATAGTTATGCTTTTAACATATGTAGTTACCAAGATATAGAGGATTGCGTCATCAATTCATGCGTATTTTTGCCCAACTTTGTGAATCAGTAGTCGTTGAACTACAATTCAGATTTTCAAATTTTTTTTGTAACTTCTGTTGGTACCCTTTATCTTTAAAATAAGACATTAGTTTTTTTTTTAACACATGTAGTTACCGAAATATAGAGATCTCCCATTCCAAGTTTTGTGGAGTTTTGGCGTGAGAATCAATTTCCTTCCTGAGACCCCAACGTAGGAGGAACGTAGCCCTACGTTTAAAACCGTTGTTGTAACGTTATTAGATTTTTTTAAATTACTTTTTGAAATGGGTTCAATAATTTATGACCACACAGTACTTTATCATTACAATGGTTAGGAATGAATCGGGACTGTGATGAAACGACGGATAAATGAAAAATGTATAGACGGTGCTTTACTGTATTTTAAAAGGAGAAAAAATATTTTTTAATGCTAGTTTTGAAGAACAATCACTAACTATGAATCTTATTGAGTGATAAATCATTAGGGAATGTTTATCCCGTCGTATAAAAAGTTATGTCATTTTAGCCCGCTCTATTAAGATCTGTAGGCGTTTCAAAATCTACTCAGAAAGTATTCATTTTAGTAACAGTACTTTAAAAAAAAATAACATCAATACCAGTCTACTAATATAAAATTATTCATTTGTAAATCATTATAAAATAAAATTATTTTATCCGTATAGCTAAACGACGTGATATCATTACAATAAACGATGTTGAAAAATAAGTATTTTCATCCATTTTATAAATTTATCAATAAAAATTTATTCTGATTATGATTTTGTGATGTTCACTTTTATTTTCAGCCACATGCAATGAAATGTATTTATTTTTGTGCGCTTCTGTATTTATGAGATATTTTTTTATAATCTCCACTCTTCTATGTATTAATATTTATTTTACTTCAAACAAATTCTTCGTTTGTAAATATTTAATAATTAATATCATTTCATCCATACTGCTCAGCAACGGATTCCGAGACTACCACTTTTGGACGATTTTACACCGGAAAGGGGTGTCAAACAATGAGTTCATATGAGCGCATTTCGGAGTTCTTTGTTATATAACGCCCTTCCATTCTTCACTTTCCCCCTATTTTGATGAAAAAAACTCTGCCTGGCGCATACGCAAAACAGCGAAGGGTTTCCGAATCCGTCGCTATACAATAGTGTTAAATGCAGTGACTTCATTATAATAAATGCTGTTAACAAAGAACTATTTTCATCTACCTTACAAATGTCTTAATAAAAATTTGTTCTGATTATAGTTTTGTGATGTTCTTACTTAGCTTCAGCCACATGAAATGAAATGTCACTTTTGCATGCTACAATTTATTTCTTTAATCTTTATTTTTCTAGTTCTGAAAATCGTAACGAAAATATAGATTCATCGCTTTCCAGAAAAATATTTCCTTTTTTAGAATGAACAAATAACAGTTGATTGCTCATTTAGAAACGTAAATGTGCATTTCTGAAGGAATCGAATTATGACTTTTGCAGACTTAAATTCTGTTTATGAAATCTGACATATAAAATGTCCTAACACATTTTCATATTGTCTCAGAGTTCGTTGCATTCTTTTATGTCATCATGTTTTCATAAGATTCTTTAAAATTTAAAATTTAGGGATTGCGGGAAAATATAAAATTAAAAATCGTATTTATTTAATGATTTTTACTTTCATTAATAAATTTATTAATTTTATCAGAAAACGTTTGTCATCTTTTTTATAAAATATATTTCGTTAGTTATAGATCGTAAGACATATCATCGGAAAATGTATGAATTATAATATAAGAAAATTTTTAGCAGTTTTTTAAATATATTTAGTTAGTTATAGATGGTAATACATTTCATTGGGAAATGTATGTCAAAACAAATCAGAATTCTTCTTAAAAAGATTATGGGTAAAGATTATTTTCATTACATTAAGACATGCAAATTTTAGAAAATTGTACTCAGGATCAGGTTGTTATTAAAAAGAAACAATCTAATTATTTTTAAGCGCATACGAAATTGCGATTTTTTTAACTTTTTTTAACTTCAGTTTACAATCGAAGTGGTTAATACTATTTGGAGAAGAAGACCTAAGACCCTTTTATACCCATCAGATGGAAGTGCAAGTAATTAATGCATTCTGAAAGTAAAAACAGCAAAGGATTATTTCAGAAAATGAACATGAAAAGTTTGGAGATAACTACAGTCGTTTCAAGCAGAAAAGATCATTTTCATCCCCATAGTATTTATAGCAAAGAAAATTCAGGGAATTAGTTCTATTCCATAGCAAAGCATCTAAAATGCTACAAAGGGGAAAGGGACAGAAACTTCCAACGCTAAACCACTTAGTTTAAAAGAATTTTCGACATTTCTTCAAGATGTGGAAAACTTTTCTTCATGTCAATGTCGAAAAGAGATTCTGCACATATGACGCGATGCTATTCATGGATTTATCGTTCTGCCATCTATAGATGAGAAATTTAAATAGGTTTGCAATTTGTAAATCGTAGTTTATTATATTAAAACGCAATAAAATTCTGAAATTCCAACAATATCAATTTATTGTTGGATAAATACTGAAAAGAATTATACCAAACTCATTATGCGTTAGGATCAAACCAATATTGCGTGTAAGATTTGAAATGAATCCTTCATAAAGAGTTTCATTAGAACGTAACAGATTTCGGCTTATCTCTTCATTTATATAAAGATGATTAAATTCAACTTTTGACTTAACACATTTTAAACGGTTTCGTTCACTTTCTAGACGAGATCATAGATCTCTTGGAAGGTGACCACCCTTCTCTTGGACCACACATTTCATCCTGTACACAACATTCTACATGTCCATTCTCCCCGCATCTAACCTCATGTGACTTTTCTTGTGGGGTTATTTGAAGTCCATAGTCTATCTTGGTGGGGTCTCGACCTGAAAGACCTTAAAAGACAACCTATCACGAGCTGTGCTGAGCAGTCCTGGTGACATGTTACGTTCAGCCGTCGAGAATGATGAAGAACAAGACGCAGTGCAAGACCACGAGAAGGTTGGTCCCATGAAGTAGGTCTACGCACTCGTCGAGGAAGTGCGTTCATTGAATAAATTGCTATGATGGACTGAAATATATCTCTGTAACCTTTTGGGACTGTTCGTTTGCTGTATTAAAGCGGTGTTGCAATGAAATTTTTGTTTATTATTCGTTTGTCTAATTCTCAGTTGTGTATCCTACAACAGCACCACATTTTCCCCTATCGGCGACTTTCTGAACTTTTTTTCAGGAAATCATCTTCCTATGTCTTCTACGGACTGTATATGAAATTTGGTTTCATTCCGTTCATTACTTTTAGCTGCAGATGCCTCCAAACATGTAAAGTTATTTTATGACCACGATGCACCATTGAAGTTTGAATTTATGATATTTCACGTTTGGTTCCTGATTGTGTACCTTCTAAACCTGTGAACTACTTACTTCCACTAAGGGATTATTCAGTTATAAAAACGGCGTTTAAATCTTGAGAAAATATGTGAAAATTATAAAATTTTTGATTATATACAGACTGATGTTGAATTATAATTGCTTATGAGTAAATATATAATGGTTTAAATAGTATTAATCTGCCTTAAATATAAAAATGATAAATGTTACTCATATTTATATAACAATGGAAACATACGTAAACAATCATAATAATGAGGCTATTTAACAATGCTATTTTATGGGCTATTATTGGTAAACAAAATAATTGTAAACAATGGAATGGAATAACAATATTTCAACAGTGCTATTTGATGTGCATTAACATTGTTGGTAAGCAAAATGGTTTTAAACAGTGGCTTAGAGTAACAATGTTTCATAATTATTTTAAACAGCATCGTCAATTGCGAATCTGTTATTTAAGAATTCGTGTGCTCTCTGATCGTATCTTTGCGACATTTTGATATACTCACTACGAGTGTGATTTGCTGCGTTTATCTTTGCTAGCTAACTGAGCTTGCTACTTTCTGTTGTTGAAAGACTGCATTGTTTTATTTGAGTCTGAACATCTAATCGAGACTATGGGTGGGAAAATGAGTTGTTTTCCGAAACGGAAAAAGTATGGATGCTTGGAAGGCTTTTACTCTTGCGAAACTGAAAATGCATCTAAGCAGAATGATGATGCTCTAAATTTTGATCTTGCAACTGCAGAACAACCTGCTATTGAAATGAAAAATTCTACTGACTGCTTAGTTCTCGAAACTCCCGAGGATGAGAACTTAAAAAAAAATGATGTCACTCAAACTTTGGAGCATTTAAATTTTGTGGAAACAGAAACTAGCATTCCACATACCTCTGATGAACTTTCTAATATTGTAATGGTTGTAATGAAAAATGATGAAGGAACAACCACTGAATATGTGGTCTCTTATTTCCCTTATACAATTCTTGACCATAAGGATTCTGCCACGGCTGATTTGCTGCACCATCAGCAGTTTTTGAAAAAAATTCACAAATCAAAATTGGCTGATTCTTCGAAGTTGTTATTGGAATGGCAAAATTCTTTACAAACTAGTATGACAGAAAAGCGGAAAAATAAATGGACGAAAATTGCTGAATCAAAACAGTTTCAAATGTTGTCACTTGCTAAGCAACAAGAACTGCGACAATTGTGGGAGCAAAAACTTTGCCCTGGGCAGTAACTGTAAAATAATTTTGCGATTCAAACTGTCTTGAGAAAGACGCACCCACCAATGCTAGACTTTTCAATGCCCTATTATATATTTAATGGAATGCTGTCTAAAAGACTGCATACTCAATTTTCATTGGCCTAAAAATAAATGAATGAAAATCCCGGAATAGTAAGGCTTAAAAATGCTGCCACTTGTTACGCATTAAGAATCTGGATTAATACGGGAGCAAAAAATTTGTTCCTAAAAGAAATTCCAGTGCCTGCCATCTCTTAGTGAATCCTAAATCCTTCCGCTAAATAAATTCTTCTGTTCCCGCCGTCATCTATCTTGCTGTCTTCTGCTTCTGAAACTCTTGTTACGACTAATGATACCTGCTGAAATTTATTAATGTTTATGAATTATTGGAAAACACCGATGAATGATTTCATTTTGCTGAAACAGTTCTCTGATACATCTTTGATAGTCCTACCTATATTTTCTAGTGTGTCTACGCCGTCTTTCATAAACTGCCTTGTTGGTTGTAACATCGGATATCTGTACTGCTGTTGCTTTTGAGTCTACAACTGTTATCTACAGAAATTTCATAAACTTCTATGTATTTCTGATACAGTGATAGCTACCTGCTGCATGTTTTGGAGTTTCATTGACTGGCTTGCCTTCACTAGCTGCCCGCCATCATTGACTTTGTTTCTCTAGATATCTTGTCTCCTGCTTCTAGTTCTACTGTGACTCTCGTTACGACTACTGACACCTGTTGAAATTTAGTGGTCTTTTTGAACCACTGGAAAACACCGACGAATGATTTCATTTGGCTGAAACAAATAAGTCTGTGAGAGCCCTCCCTCCACTTTCTTGTGTGCCTGCAATGACTTCCATTAACTATCTTGTTGATTGTAACATCGGACATCGATACTGCTGCTGCTCTTGTGCCTTCGAAGTCTTTCATTAACTTCATTTTTGGTTGGACCTCGATACTACTGCTGCTTTTGAGTCTATAACTGTCATCTGCTGACATCTGATGAAATCCTATATATTTCTGATACAGTGACAATTATCTACTGCAAAATTTGGAATTTCTTTGACTGGTTTCTCTTCACTACCTGCTGTGTCTCCCCTCACTTAAACCGTCTTTCCATCTGGCTTACTTAACCCTCCTCTTTGATGGTCCTGCTGTACGTATATTATTATAGATGCTGAAAATTGTAATGATCGGCTTTCCGTTACTGATAATAAAAGTCTGTTTTGTTACTACTGATAGAATTCCTCTTCTGGATTTGAATTGATAATTTTGCATCTGCTGTTGATAAAATTGCTACAATTTAATTTTTTTGTCGAAACCATTAATAAAATTCATTGAGACTGAAAAAAACTAAAGATCCATAAAACGAATACTTGAAAACGCTGTATTATGTATTGAACTAATTTGTACTACATTCAATATAATTTCGAATAAATATTGCAGTATGTTATATTTTTTTTACACACAGCATAAATTTCAATATCAATAGTAATAAAAAATAAAAATGTGTTCTCTTTATTTATTGTGTTAACCAATACTTTTACCATTTTGTTTTCCACCTCTCTTACACACATATACACTCACCTACAAAATTAATCTTCAATATATATAGGAAATTGATAAATAAAAAGTGAAACATGCCGCGATAAGTAAGTTAGAGTAAACATCATTTTAAATACAAATAAATCAGGTAGATAAATACAACTTTTGAATATTTACATTTTAAATTTATATTACTTCTGCAGTTTAAATGTAGTCCTTATTAATTTCACAAGTTCATGTTATAAAGAATAGAAATTAAAAGCTAATAAAGAAATGCTTGTAAAAAATAGATAGAGATCACGACATTAAAGATACTGCTCTAGTTCAGTTTAAACAACGGATTAAACTCCAATTTAGAATTTGAAATGTAATATTTATAAAACAGTATAGTTAAGAAACATAACATTTTTGATCGAATGTGATTAATAAGGAGTTAATAAATGAGTTGAAATTTCTGTTTGATATTGCACAAAACAAGTGAAAGTTATATGAAGATGATAATACGAAGGAAATAAACAGATATACTTTAAAATAATGTTATACAAATACATATAATCAATTTATCGAAATGTATTTAAGCGTTTCCTTTATACATACAAATGTTCCAAACAAAGGTTCAAAAACAAACATTAAAAATATATTGCCGCAAGAAAGGAAACTTATACAGTTTTTAATCCAAACCTTTTCTATTGTACATACCGATCTGTGAGAGTGACTCCAATTTTAGCGCTGGTTTCCAAACTTTATATTCGAATAAAGTATCTTAAATTGCACAAGTTTAAAGATTTTTCAAGATAAAATTTCAATAGTTGCTTTAAATGCATATTTTATACAGAAAAAAAGTTCTGCAACGATCAAATCGTTGCTCTCTACACTACTCTTTGCATTGCTAACTCAGCACTGCTTTATAGATTTTCATTCCTATTTAGGTAAACCTTCAACGAAGTGTGAAATAGGCGGTCTAAGATCATTTTTTCATGATCTCTTTAGACTACTCTCAATTTGGTTTAATTAAGTTAACCAACCTTTTTATAACTACACGCGGGCTGTTCTATTTTAGGCCTTGTAATTTTGAACCTTTCTAAAATGACGCCTGACATGGTACCCCACTGTCCAAAGTGCCACGCCACACGAACGTCAGGACATTTGATCCACCGACTGTAGATTTAACACATCATCTACCACGTACGCGCAGGGACGCATATGCAGTAAAACTTCGATAAGCCATTACTCGCTCAACCGCCAGTTTCTGCCATCCGTTATCTTTTAGAAAAAAAAAGTAATGTAGGTTTTTTAAACGTAGGTTTATAGTATTACAATACTGTTGCACAAAATCTTACCGTGGGTGTATGGTGTAAACAGTCCAACACGCAGGATAATGGAGAATGAAGGTTTATTTACAAATATACAGGACAACACGTAGCACAGGTACAGGAAACAATAGTCCTTGCACAGGTTACCAATGTAAATAGACAACAATTCACAGGTAATGACAGTTCAGCACTTTGATATCTAACAGCACAAACAGTCAGCAAATAACTAGTAAAGACAATAGCAGCTCGGCTCACCAGCTGATTAGCTCACACAGCGGATAGAACTCCGAAGACGTTCGCGCTTCAAAGAGAAGTAACCAGTCGATAAAGACGCTGTTGTGGTCCAAACGCGGTCTTATATACTCTCCCCGTTAGGCCGTGACGTCACATAGAATTTTCATGAAAATCCTAGATCTCGGCCCCTAATAGAAATATCGAGAAAAGGGTTGCATTTTCGGGAATAATCTATTTGTCGCCAAGGTCGCCAAAATGGTCGCCAAGTTTGTCGCCAAGGTCATGCGTGCCACGAGAGCCGCTGAGGTCACTCCATGCTTCACCTTGTAAAACCCTCTTCCCAACCATAAGACCTGCATTGCTGGGAAGCAACTTTCCATGACTGTAACACTGCTCCCCTCTTCAAAGACTGACGTCCCGGCAGTCTCATTACACCGAACTGTGATGAGTAGCCCGGTAGGGGGTTAGCCGATTGATGTGAATTACTTTTGGCTTGGCGTTAGGTGACCTCTGAACTCTGTAGATGACATCGTTCAGTTTCTTGACGATAGTATAAGGTCCTTCCCAGTTCTGCTGTAATTTCGGGCTCAGACCTCTCCGTCGCTTCGGGTTATACATCCAGACTTGGTCTCCCTCCTTAAAATGATGGCCGGTTGCTCCGGAATCGTAGCGAGTCTTCATTCGTTCACTGGCCAATTTAATTCGCTCTCTGGCAAACGCATGTACGCTTTCCAAACGTGCCTCTAAATTATTCAGGTATTCATTCGGCGAGGAAGGCGTATCACTCGGTCGTCCAAATAGGATATCACATGGCAATCGCAGTGTTCGACCAAAAAACATATCTGCTGGAGTGCATCCGGTCGCTCCATGGTCTGCGCTCCTATAGGCCAAGAGAAAGAGTGGTAAATGTGTATCCCAGTCAGTCTGATTCTTCGATACAAATAAAGATAGATGGTTTAAAATCGTTCGATTAAACCTCTCGACCATGCCATCGGACTCAGGATGTAACGCCGTCGTTCGAGTCTTCAGAATTCCTAAAAGTTTGCAGAGCTCAGTAAAGAGAGCGGAATTAAAATTTGTACCTTGATCCGAATGTAATATCATAGGTACGCCATACCGCGAAATCCATGCTCGAACAAGTTCTTCAGCCACAGTCGAGGCTTCCTGATCTGGAATAGGGATTGCCTCTGGCCATTTGGTAAAATAGTCCATCAATACCAGTACATACCGATTGCCCTTTGTCGTTACAGGAAGAGGTCCTAAAATATCCAAAGCCATTCTTTCGAAAGGTGCGCCTACATTATAGCGCTGTAAACGGCCTTTAGTCCTTGTTTTGGGTCCTTTTCGGGCTCCGCAAGCGTGGCATTCACTGCACCATTTTTCGACGTCGGCGCGTAGTCTATCCCAATAGAATCGTTCTCGGGTTTTGCTCAAAGTTTTCATAACTCCAAAATGGCCTCCACTTGCGCTGTCATGAGTCTCTCGCAGAACTTCTTGAATTCTGCTTTTCGGGAGAATTAGTTGCCAGCGACAAGAACTTCCATCGTCACTCTCCCACTTACGATATAAAACACCATCCTTAAGGTGTAAGGAGTCCCAAAGAGCCCAATATCGTTTTGTTGCAGGGCTTTCCGGAGCGATTTCTTGCCAAGATGGTCGATTTTCCGAATTTAATTTCCTCTCCAGAATTGGCCTAATAGCAGGATCTTCTAGCTGTGCCTTTTGAACCTCACTTGAAGACCAGGCCTCCTCAGTTGTTAAAACTTTCACGGAAATGTCCGTTTCCATTCCGAACTTTTTCTCTGCATTCGTGCAATGTTTGCAACTCTCTTTACAGGGTCTTCGAGAGAGCGCATCTGCATTTCCGTGAGAGGTTCCCTTGCGATGCTGGATTTCGAAGTCATATTCTTGCAGTCTTTGGATCCAGCGAGCAATCTGGCCTTCAGGTTCCCTAAAATTCAAAAGCCATCTAAGGGATGCATGATCAGTCCGGAGAAGAAATTTACGTCCATAGAGGTAGTGATGGAAATGCTCTATAGATTTCACGATGGCTAGTAATTCTTTACGCGTGACACAATAATTTCTTTCTGGCTTACCCAAGCTCTTGCTGAAGTAAGCGATGACACACTCTTCGTTTCCAATCTTCTGAGAGAGCACGGCTCCTATTCCCTCATTACTAGCATCCGTATCCAAGATAAATTCCTTGTCAGTCCGGGGGTAGGTCAAGACAGGGGACGTTATCAAAGCCTGTTTTAGACTATTGAAAGATTTCTCGCATTCTTCAGTCCAATTAAAGTTTGATCTAGCTTCAGTTAGTTTATGTAGGGGTCTTGCTATTGCAGAGAAATTCCTTACAAAACGACGGTAATAGGTGCAAAGTCCAAGGAAACTTCGGAGATCGTGTACAGTCTCTGGACGAGGCCAATCAACTACTGCCTTAGTCTTTTCTGGGTCGGTTTTAACTCCATCTGCTGAAATTATGTGTCCAAGATAAGAAACTTCCTTTCGGAAGAATCTGCATTTCTTTGGACTTAGCTTGAGGTTAGCTTTCTGCAGTCTCTGGAATACTTTACGAATATTATTAAGATGTTCTTGAAATGTTCGTCCTACTATAATAATGTCATCAAGATAAACTAAGCAGGCTTCAGACGTAAGTCCACGCAATACTGTCTCCATTAATCGTTCAAATGTGGCAGGGGCGTTACAAAGTCCGAAAGGCATTACTTTAAATTGCCAGAGTCCTTGTCCGGTGGTGAAGGCTGTCTTTTCTTTATCTTCAGGTTGGATCTCGACTTGCCAGTATCCGCTTTTCAAGTCTAATGTCGAGAACCATTGGCTTCCGTTCAAAGCATCCAGAGTGTCGTCTATCCGTGGTAGAGGATAACTATCCTTTATCGTAATCTCGTTTAACTTCCTGTAGTCAACACAGAAACGTGTCGACCCATCTTTCTTCTTAACAAGCACAATAGGCGAAGCCCAAGGTCCTGACGATTCTTCTATTATTCCGTTATCCACCATCTCTTTAACTAAGCGCTGCGCTTCCTCTTTCTTTGCAAGAGGCAAACGTCTTGGATATTGCTTGATTGGTGGATGATTACCTGTATTAATTCTGTGCTGAGTCATATTGCAGCGGCCGACATCAGAGTCACTAGTAGAAAACAAGTTCTGAAATTCTTGTAGAAATTCCTTCACTGCTGTTCGTTGTTCTTCATTAAGCCCTTCAAGATTCTCCAAGATTGACGGGAGACGTAGTGATTCGGAAAGTCCTTGAGGACGAGCAACGATATCCACCACTGGCTCACACGTCGCAATAACAGCTCCTTTGTCGATGGTCTTGGGTTTATGGTCCAAATTCAGAACTCGAACCGGGATGGCTTCCTTTTTTAAATCAACGAGTGTGGCCGCCACAAGGACACCTTTCTGGGAAACTTGGCTAGGAAAGTCCGTTACGGCGTATCTGAATTTCCCAGAAGCTTCTGGGACTCCCTGGATAAGACATTCCGATCTTGCTGGTATAATAATTTTCTCTTTAGCCAATACAGAGCATAACTTCGAATCCTCTGCTCTGGCTGAAAACAAAGGAATTTCCTCTCCTCCTGTCCGAATCTCGTTCTTCTCCAGGTCCACCATGAAGTTAAATTTTTGTAGAAAATCCAGGCCGAGAATACAGGGATCGGTGATGTCAGCTACGTAGATTTTGTGTTGGAATTTTCTGGATCCGCATTCAATTGCTGCATCCAGCTTCCCGTGTATCTCCGCCTTTTCACCAGTAGCGGTCTTTAAAGAAATGTTAGGAGCCGTGTAAATAAAATTCCCCTTCAATTTCTGGGCCAAGTCTGTCCTTACGAGAGTGACATTGGCGCCGGTGTCCACTAACATCAAACAAGGGATACCGCAAATAGATCCTTCCAAGTAGAGTCCATTTCTTCCTCCGCAAAGTGCGGAAACTTTTAGTCCTTCTTCAGGGGCTTTATTGAGAAAAGGCAGCCTTCGCCCCGTAAGACGGCCATACATTAGTTTTCCTGGTTGGGAGAAATTGTCTGGCACTCCCTCTGTACGTGACCCTTTTTGTTACACCTCCAGCAAGTCACGTTCGGATTTCGTCGAGGAGTGTTCCTCTTCCCAGCAACATGACTGTTTAGTAATTTTTCCAAAGTTTTCAATAAACAGTCGAATTTTTCATCTTTTTCTTTCCCGGTACCATCCTCTACCTCTATCGATCTTACATTTCGGGATGTTTTGGAAACAGTTTTCGCAGCCTCATACTTCATGCTATATGTCAAGGCTGATTTCAAGTCTTTGGCATCCATCAACCTTGTTGCGTGCTGAGTATCTTCATCTCTGATAGCGTCGACAAAGTACTGGGCTGCTAGGCTGTCTCGGACATCCTGAGGGCACTCGGCGTAGGCCAGGCTCATTAGTCGCTCCACATCGGCGGCTAATACCTGAAGGCTTTCTCCTGGCTTCTGCCGTCTCGTCTTCAATTCAGTCCTATAAAACTGGGTAAGGTGACTGTCTCCGAATCGGGCTTCTAGAGCGTTCTCGATGGTCATAAGGTCCGTCAACTTATCAGAAGGTATTCCCTGAAGAACTTCCGCCGCTGTTCCTCGGAGAGAGGCCACAAGTTGGCTGGCTTTCACACGATTATTCCATCCGTTCGCAGAGCTCACAACGTCAAACTGAGTTTTGAAAACAGTCCACGACGTTTGTCCGTCGAATGTCAGGGATTTGACCGTTGGTCTGGAATACGTGAGGTCTGGATTTGACGGGAAATTGATTGGTCTGTCCTCGAGTTCACTAAGCCTCTTCTCTAGGTCGCCGATCTTCACTTGAACTTTTTCTTTGACTTCCTCTATCTTTCCTTGTACTTTGTCTTCCACTTCCTCTATCTTGCCTTGTACTTTGTCTTCCACTTCCTCTATCTTGCCTTGTACTTTGTCTTTCACTTCCTCGATCTTCCTTTCAACCTCGCCCTTTACCTCTCCAATCTCTCTTTTCACGCTTTGGACATCTTCTTCTATTTTCTCTATGCAACTGTTGACATGATCTTTAATTTCCCCGACTTTACTTTCGACGTCAGATTGGATCTGATTCTTCATTGCTTCTTGTCCTTTCCTCATTTCCTCTTGTCCTTTCTCCATTCTATCCTTCATTTCTGCTTGTCCTTTCTCCATTCTCTCTTGTCCTTTCTCCATAGATTTCTTCATCTCGGCTAGCAGAGCAAGTAGATCAGCGTTCTCAGCCATCTTTGTCTGAGATCTCGTTTTCACCATACACAAATATCCCACTTCTGACACCAGTGTTGCACAAAATCTTACCGTGGGTGTATGGTGTAAACAGTCCAACACGCAGGATAATGGAGAATGAAGGTTTATTTACAAATATACAGGACAACACGTAGCACAGGTACAGGAAACAATAGTCCTTGCACAGGTTACCAATGTAAATAGACAACAATTCACTGGTAATGACAGTTCAGCACTTTGATATCTAACAGCACAAACAGTCAGCAAATAACTAGTAAAGACAATAGCAGCTCGGCTCACCAGCTGATTAGCTCACACAGCGGATAGAACTCCGAAGACGTTCGCGCTTCAAAGAGAAGGTGGTGTGGGTGGGTGGTTGGGTGGGTGGGTGCGTGCGAGTGCGTGTGCCTTACAGCCACATGCGGCCTTTTTTAGTATCTTATGTGGCTTTCCCAGTTATTTATAATCTGCACTGAAATATATAATTTTCTTCAATCTCTATTAATAATAAAGGTGTGTGTGTGTGTGTGTGTGTGTGTGCGTGTGCCTTACAGCCACATGCGGCCTTTTTTAGAATCTTATGTGGCTTTACCAGTTATTTACAATAGGTGTGTGTTATACTTTGGAGGGTGGGAATGTGCACCTCGGAGCCTTTTTATTTTAATTAATATAAAACAAGCTAATAAATAATAATAAATAAGCTCCGAAAATATTATAGCGCAAAAATTATTTTTACGCCATCAAAAAATGTAAAAAATTATCTTTTCATTTATAAAAATTCAGTTGTCATGTGATTTTTGCTCTAATTTTAATAAATTTTTAAAAATATTTTTTGGTATAATTTACAGCAATACTTTTCATCGTTGCATTTCAAACCGTTTTCATTGTTTAAATAAATATTTAATTGTGTGTTTCAATTCCATTGTTAAAACCTAAGAAAATATCTTACTAGATTTTACTT
The DNA here is from genome assembly GCA_013235015.1 of Araneus ventricosus. Taxonomy (NCBI): domain Eukaryota; kingdom Metazoa; phylum Arthropoda; class Arachnida; order Araneae; family Araneidae; genus Araneus; species Araneus ventricosus. Next base: position 170,327 of record BGPR01001392.1, read on the forward strand.
TCCTCTTTTATTTGATCAATTTTTCTGTGTTGTCTGTCCTAACTGCCGAAATTTAAAGAAGCCTTTCAGTACACAAAGGTGCCCCACCCTTGTTCTAGACTGAAACATAAATCAATTCCTCACTTTCCCCCTATTTTGATGAAAACAACTCCGTAAGACATTTCATCGGAAAATGTATGAATTATATAAGAATATTTTTAGCAGGTTTTAGATATATTTAGTTAGTTATAGATGGTAATACATTTCATTGGGAAATGTATGTCAAAACGAATCAGAATTCTTCCGAAAAAATTATGGATAAAAATTATTTTCGTAACACTAAGACATCCACATAGATAGAAAATTAATTAGATAGAAAAGTGTACTCAGGATTAGGTTTTTATTAAAAACAAAAAGTCGAATTACTTTTAAGCACATACTAAATTGCGAATGTTTAACTTTTTTAAACTTCAGTTTACAATCAAAGTGGTTAATGCTATTTGGAGTAAAAGTCCTAAGATAACAGTTCTTGAATATAAAATGGACATCGCTTTTACAAAGAGCATAATTTTTAAAAATACTACTAAATTGTTTAGCAAAATGCTGACACAATGGCTTCACTAGATTGTCAGCTTCAAGTTTAATTAATAAAACTACGTAATTATCGTTCTGCCATCTATAGATGAGAAATGTAAATAGGTTTGCAATTTGTAAATTGTAGTTTATTACATTAAAACGCAATAAAATTCTGAAAATCCAACAGAATTTCCAATTCTGAAAAGAATTATACCAAACACATTATGCGTTAGGATCAAACTCATATTGCGTGTACGATTTGAAATGAATCCTGCATAAAGAGTTTCATTAGAAAGTAACAGATTTCGGCTTATCTCTTCATTATATAAAGATGATTAAATTCAACTTTTGACTTAACACATTTTAAGGAGACATACCACTTTTAAACCTCGAAAATTTTCGATTCTATGAAATATATATATCTCCTCGTGGTTCTCACGGACATGTTAGCTTTTTCCTAGTCATGGTAAGCCTTTTTCGCTTTTATTTTATTTTTTGTGTATACTACTATTTTATTTTATTTTATTTTATTCTAGGTCTTTTGTATTCGGATTTTTTGCTTTCGATTCTTTTTAAATCATCTTCAATGTATCTGTCTTTTATTCCAGAATTTTCACATTTTCCATTTTAATTCTCTTGTGCTTTTTGAAGGGATGGCGGCATATTTTAACGGATTTCGTTTGTCGTTAGCAGAGAAAAGCACAAATTAATATCAGGAGCGAGCTTCTCTTCCTGACGAGCGGCTCGCTATGATATTTTTCAATTTATTTTGGTTTTTGTCTATATTTTCGCCATTGTGTCTTGATTGTTTTTCAGTTTATGTCTTATGTTTCTAGTTTGTTTTGATATATATATATATATATTATTCCCCAGTCATTTCTGAACAATTTAAAACAACCCGCGTTAAAAAATTCCCATAATTATGAAATTTATGAAGGAAAATGTATCAGCTATTCACCTTAAACACTGAATATGGCCATATCTTTTAAGCACTATATCTGAAAATCTGTTTTTTTTATATTACGCGCGAGTTATCTCAAGAACTATTGAATATTTTAACATAAAATTTTTACTGAATATGTATTGTGATATGTTCTATAAATTGAATCACAGTTTTGTTCATAGTTCTCCAAAGAAGTTCTTTGGAGTGTTAGAAATGTTGAAATTTTAATAATTTTTAACATTTTATTTTAAATTGGTATATAAAATAGAAATTAAATTTAAATGTTAATAAATTGAGGTTCAATTTCTTAAACAGATTGTTTAGATCACTTAGATACCCAAAATATTGTGTTTAGACCAATATTTTATCCGTAATCAAGCTCGCAAGGTAACTACCTCATATTTTCCTCCAAAAATTACACCCATAGTTATTACTCTCTCAAATAAATACATATCAATATTAAGATTTGAAAATGTGTGTACAATAACAGAAAGAACAGATATTTTTCTAGAAAAAAAATGTTGGTTTTTGAAATGTTTTGTTTTAGAGATATAATGTATCGAATTTGACTGTTTCTTCCCCATTCTTCGGAGGTTTAAAGGGCGTATGTCCCCTTATACGGTTTCATTCACTTTCTAGACGAGGTCATAGACCTCTTTTAAGGTGACCACCCTTCTCTTGGACCACACATTTCATCCTTTACACATTTTCTACATGTCCATTCTCCCCGCATCTAACCTCATGTGACTTTTCTTGTGGGGTTATTTGAAATCCATAGTCTATCTTGGTGGGGTCTCGACCTGAAAGACCTTAAAAGACAACCTATCACGAGCTGTGCTGAGCATTCCTGGTGACATCAGCCGTCGAGAATGTTGAGGAACAAGACGCAGTGCAAGACCACGAGAAGGATGGTCCCATGGAAAAGCTCTATGCCCTCGTCGAGGAGGGGCTTTCATTGAAAAAATTGCAATGGTCGACTGAAATATCATGTCTGTAACCTTTTGGGGCTGTTCATTTGCTGTATTAAAACGGTGTTGCAACTAAATTTCTTGCTTGTTATTCATTTGTCTAATTCTAAGTTGTGTAATGCGTAGCCTACAACAGCGCCACATTTTCCCCTATCGCCAACTTTCCGAACTTTTTTTGAGGAAATCATCTCCATATGTCTTCTATAGACTGTATATGAAATTTGGTTACATTCCGTTCATTAGTTTTAGCTGCAGATGCCTCCAAACATGGAAAGTTATTTTATGGCCACGATGCACCATTGAAGTTTGAATTTATGATATTTCACGTTTGGTTCCTGATAGTGTACCTTCTAAACCTGTGAAGTACTTACTAGCTTACTTCCACTAAGGGATTATTCATTTATAAAAACGGCGATTAAATCTTGAGAAAATATTTGAAAATTATAAAATTTTTCATTATATACAGACTGATGTTGAATTATAATTGCTTATGAGTAAAATATAATGGATTAAATAATATTAGTCTGCCTTAAATATAAAAATGATAGATGTTACTCATATTTATATAAAAATGGAAACATACGTATACAATGATAATAATGAGGCTATTTAACAATGCTATTTTATGTGCTATTAACATTGTTGGTAAACAAAGTAATTGCAAACTGTGGAGTGACATAACAATATTTCAACAGTGGTATTTGATGTGCATTAACATTGTTGGTAAGCAAAATGGTTTTAAACAGTGGCTTAGAATAACAATGTTTCATAATTATATAAAACAGCATCTTCATTTGCGAATCTGTTATTTAAGAATTCGTGTGCTCTCTGATCATCTTTGCGACATTTTGATATACTCACTGCGAGTGCGATTTTCTGCGTTTCTTTTTGCTAGCTAACTGAGCTTGCTGCTTTCTCTTATTGAAAGACTGCATTGTTTTATTTGAGTCTGAGCATCTAATTGAGACTATGGGTGGAAAAATGAGTTGCTTTCCTAAACGGAAAAAGTATGGATACTTGGAAGGCTTTTATTCTTGCGAAACTGAAATTACATCTAAGCAGAATGCATCTTCTGATGATGCTCTAAATTTTGATCTTGCAACTGCAGAACAACTTGCTATTGAAATGAAAAATTTTAATTACTGCTTAGTTCTCCAAACTCCCGAGGATGAGAACTTAGAAAACAGTGTTGACGCTCAAATTTTGAAGCATTTGGATTTTGTGGAAATAGAAATTAACATTCCCGATACTCCTGATGAACTTTCTAATGCTGAAACGGTTGTAATGAAAAATGATGAAGGAACTATCACTGAATATGTGATCTCTGATTTACCTTATAAAATTCTTGACCATAAGGATTCTGAGACGGCTGATTTGCTGCACCATCAGCAGTTTTTGGAAAAAATTCACAAATCAAAATTGGCTGATTCTGCGAAGTTATTACTGGAATGGCAAAATTCTTTACAAACGAGCATGACAGAAAAGCGGAAAAACAAATGGATGAAAATTTCCGAATCGTATGAGTTTCAAATTTTGCCGCTTGCTAAGCAACAAGAACTATGGCAATTATGGGAGCAAAAACTTTGCTCTGGGCAATAACTGTAAGATAAATTTACGTTTAAAACTGTCTTGAGAAAGACTCGCCCACCAATGCTAGACTTTTTTAAATGCCCTATTATATATCTAATGGAATAGTGTCTAAAAGACTACATTCTGAATTTACATTAACCTAAAAATAAATGAATGAAAATCCCGGAATAGAAAGGCTTCAAGATGCTGCCACTTGTTACGCAATAAGAATCTAGATTAATATGGGAGCAAAAATTTGTTCCTAAAATAAATTCCTGCCCCTGCCATCTCTTAGTGAATCCTAAAACCTTCCGCTAAATAAATCCTTCTGTGGCCGCCATCATCTACATCGTCTATCTTGCTGTCTTCTGCTTCTGAAGCTCTCGTTACGATTAATGACACCTGCTGAAATTTATTGGTTTTTATGAATTATTGGAAAACACCGATGAATGATTTCATTTTGCTGAAACGGACAAATCTTTAATAGTCCTTCCTACATTTTTCCTGTGTGTCTACGACGTCTTTCATTAACTGCCTTGTTGGTTGTAACATCGGACGTCTGTACTACTGTTGCTTTTGAGTCTACAACTGTCATCTATTAAAATTTCATAAACTTCTATGTATTTCTGATGCAGTGATAGCAACTTGCTGCATGTTTTGGAGTTTCATTGACTGGCTTGTCTTCACTAGCTGCCTCCCATCATTGACTTTGTTTCTCTAGATATCTTGTCTCCTGCTTCTGGTGCTACTGTGACTCTCGTTACGACTA
>BGPR01001392.1:175140-245189 GCA_013235015.1 Araneus ventricosus
TATCTTGTCTCCTGCTTCTGGTGCTACTGTGACTCTCGTTACGACTACTGACACCTGCTGAAATTCAGTGGTCTTTTTGTTTCCTCCATTTCCTTGTGTACCTACAATGACTTTCATTAACTCTCTTGTCTTGTTGATTGTAACATCAGACATCGATACTGCTGCTGCCACTGTGCCTATGAAGACTTTAATTGTTGGTTAGTCGTCGATACTTCTGCTGCTTTTGAGACTACAACTGTCATCTGCTGACATCTGATGAACTCATGTATTTCTGATACAGTGACTACTGAAAGTTTCGGAGTTTCTTTAACTGTTTTGTCCTCACCACATGCTGTGTCTCTCCTGACTTATTCCGTCTTTCCATCTGGCTTGCCTAATGCTCCTCTTGATGCTCCTGCTGTGCGTATATTATTGTAGATGCTAAAAATTGTTCTGATCAGCTTTCCGTTACTGATTATGATAGACTATTTTGTTACTACTGATAGAATTTCTCTTCTGTATTTGAGTTTATAATTTTACATCTGCTGTTTAGTTGATAAATTTTCTACAATTTAATTTTTTTTGTCGAAACCATTAATAAATTTATTGAGACTGAAGAAAACTAAAGAAACGAATACTTAAAAGCATTGTATTATGTATTGAACTAATTTGTAATACATTCAATGTAATTTCTAATAAATATTGCAGTATGTTACATCTTTTTCACACATAGCATTAATTTCAATATCAATCGCAATAAAAATAATAATAAATAAAAATGTGTTTGCTTTATTTATTGTGTTAACCAATACGTTTACCATATTGTTTTCCACCTCTCTCACACACATATACACTCACCTACAAAAAAAAATCTTCAATATGTATAGGAAATTGATAAAAAAAAAAGAAGTGAAACCTGCCGTGATAAGTAAGTTAGAGTAAACATAATTTTAAACAGAAATAAATCAGATATATAAAGACAACTTTTGAAGATTTACATTTTAAATTAATATTACTTCTGCACTTTAAATGTAGTCCTTATTAATTTCACAAGTTCACGTTATAAAGAATACAAATTCAATAGCTAATAGAGAAATGTTTGTCAAAAATAGATAAAGATCACGAAATTAAAGATATGAATCTGGTTCAATTTAAACAACGCATTAGACTTCAATTTAGAGTTTGAAATGTAATATTTATAAAACAGTATAGTTAAGAAACATAAATTTGTCACTTCATGGAATGTGATTAATAAGGGGTTGATTAATGAGTTGAAATTTCTGTTTGATGTTGCACAAAACTTGAAAATATTTGTTAAGCCGGCCATTCACTTCACAGATAAACTGGATATTTTGAAAACGAAATTTAGTACATAAGATACTTTGGAAGGTGGGAATGTGCACTCCGTTTTTTTTATATTTTAATTAGAATTTCAATTAAATCTGAAAATTTAAACCAACTATCTGAAAAATTAAACAATTATCTTTTCATTTATATCAATTCAGGTGTCGTACGATTTTTTCTCTAATTTTAATAAATTTTTAAAAATATTTCTTGCCTTAATTCACAACAATACATTTCATTTTTGCAACGCATTCCAAACCGTTTTGATTGTTTAAATAAATATTTAATTGTGTGTTCCTCTTCCAGTGTTGAAAGCTAAGAAAATATCTTACTGGATTTTACTTTCTTCTTTTATATGATCAATTTTTCTGTGAAATCTATGAAGGAAGTCCTCAAGATAGTAAGTATGTAATGAAATAAAATCCTGTAAAGTGAAAGATTATTGTTGCTATGTTTTAATTCTTTTTATCAGCAAGTTTCACGCCAATTAGCATGCTGCTGAACGTAAAATACCGCGCCAATTTAATGTTGAAATCAAATGCGTATTTTACCTTAATGTAGCCAAGAGCAAGGCTACGAAAAGAACGTGTGTTAAATGTCTATAGCAATTTGAAGTTTAAAACTAGTTTGTTAAGGGAACCATGAATATATAATTATGCATAAGGGATTCAGTTTAAATTTTATAAAGACCTATAAAAAACCTATAAGACCTATAAAAAATTCACTGTGCTTCCTAAATAAAATTGCGCCAAAGAAAATTAGAGAGAAAATAATTCGCACGCTAAACTCCAGGTTTACCATAATCTTTAAGATACTTATAGTGCAGCCTTTAGCCTAACTGCCGAAATTTAATGAAGCCTTTCAATACATAAAGGTTCCCCACCCTATTCTAGACTGAAACATAAATTAGTTGTTCGAATTCGAAGCATATCTATTCCTTATACTGACAAAAAGATATACGCATATATTTCATACATATTCTTTTGTTCACGGCATTCTTTCCCTTTTAGGGAAAATTTTCCGGTTCCTGTATCCAATCCATATTGATGGATGGTCAAGGAGGAGATTACGAGGGATGCCGTCCCTTTTCCTCCCAACAATAAGGGGTGCACCAGAGCGGTGTTCCGTCACAACGACCCTGCACGAAGCAGGATTTGTAAGACGTAAATACTGCGTATACTAGACGAAATAGTGGATCACATGCTGTGACAGAAGATAGAAAATTGATCACACTTTCCACTTCATTTCCCTCCCTAAATGTCCGGGGTAAAATGTGTGATGTAAAGACAGGTGCACTGAATTTTCCACGAAAGATATATGATCTATTATTTTACAGCGAAAAAAATTGGGAGATATAAAACCATATTCTATTTATTCTTTCTCAAAATATAATAGTCTGAAAATTGAAAATCTCGTGAATTTTTTGAATTATTAACCCTTTGCACTGCGAAAGATAATAAGATGCGTAATTATACACGTGTAAGGATTGATTTAGCGCTTTAGGAAGCTAAAAAATATAGTTATTCGTTTATTTCAATTCCTAGAAATTAGTCATCATTTCAATTCCTAGACATATATGTGTTTTTGTTACTACATGGTTTTTATGATAAGCGCTATCCAACAAGAATGTGTAAAAGATGCATCATTCAGAATGTCGAGTCTGACTCGACATAAGAGAGCAAAGGGTTAATATGAATTATTACCTTTGAAATTCCATTTGCTTCTTTTCTTTTCCAGAACGAAAGCTTTTATTACTCTGAAACCTTAACTAAGAGCTGTTATTTTTTGTTCAATAATTCGAAGTTTCAGTGGTTTTATCAAAACAACACTAATGAAATTAAAAGGGATACCGAATTATTTCTCTATATCTGTGATATTTTAGTCTAGACTACATTGCATTATAAATCAGATATGCTTGTAAACCGATCTGCTGTAATTTATGCTTGTTAACTTTTGAGAGGTGCAGAAGAACCTCGGTAATCCGAACCCCAGGAATCCGAAATTTCGAATAATCCGAACATCTTTCTAAAAACAATTTTATTAAAATATGAAGAAAAATAACAATTAGGAATCAAACAAAGCTAAGTTTATTCCTAACTTAAAAGAAACATTTGAATTAGTATTTAAGAATGAAAAAAAATCAGTTATCTTGTATTTTTAACTCTCTGAGCCCTATCCCGCCTCAAACCGCCCCATTCGACAGCGTCTTGGACTCGGGCGGTTTCGGGTGCCTGAGTGCATTTTACGGGAGAAAAGTAGTTCCTTTCTTTGTTGACAATTAATCACCCAAATTCGGGTGCCGTTCTTCTGAAAATTCTGTAAAGAAAGGGACGATTCCATTCTTTTTCGTGTGTGAAAATTTACTTCAATTTTTGAGGTTCTGGAATTCTCAATCTAGCCGGGTTCAGAGAGTTAAAGTAAGGAACTAAACCTGCTTGACGATGTGAATTGTAGCTAGCCCTTTCGGAACTCTTTTTTAGTGGGAACCCAAAGTCAATACTCTACTGTATTTGGTATATCAAGAGTATTTTACCAAATTTCCCAGAATCCGAACAGTGGTCAGCTAGGCTCTACTTTATTCCAAATTAAAACCATTATCACTGAACATATAATTATAGAAAGTGTTCGACGATAATGCTTATAATCGAATGTTAAAGATGGTGCTAAATAAGGAAAGGTTTTATTGATAAATCACAATATTTTGTCCAATTTAGTTTGGCATCAAAGAAACTTGTCGTACTAACTAATTAAACACAAAAATAAGTCTAATATTCGGAGGAGGGGGAAATTTATCACCTAACTAGGCAATTTAGATCTTGTAATTACACTTATTTCTTCAGATGTCCTTTAAAAAGCCAGTTACTGGACTTTTTTTTTTAACAAGACATGTTTAAAGAAAAAACATTGCTTTTAAAATGGACATGTGACATAAAAAAACACTGTCTACATCGCTACTAAAAGGAAGAGTGCTTCTAGAAGAAATTAAAAATCTTCCCTCAAAGTGCAAAATGTCGTACGTCAAAAATTCCATTTGGTTGAAATCCACTAGTTGGTACCCCTTCATATCGCCAACTAATATCAAGTCGCCAAATCATTTTAATTACAGTCGCCATTGCATTCAATGCCGCGTTATTTACAGTAGCAACCATCTTGCTTTTTGGCATGGACGACTTGGCATCCATTGGCGATAAGAAGGAGTACCGATTAGTGGATTTCACCCAAATCAATTTTGATATACGACCTTTTGCTCTTTGAGTGTCGATATTAATAATTTCTTCTTAGACACTAAAAAAAATGTTAAATAGACACACAGTCATAAATGACAATTTAACATTCGTTCTCATTTTTCGTTAGATAGACCGATTATTAAGAATTTTAAATCCAGCTTATGTTTGCACAATATTTTATTCGTTTCATTTTACCATTTTTATTCATATTTAACATAGAAAATATGTAATTTTAAGCGTTAGCATACAGTATGCTTAAGCAAAATTCTTATCTTCAAATATAATATAAATCTCATAATAGATACTTAAATGTCATAGAACAACATTCAAATTTAAATCTTAATAAATTTTAGAAAGTTTTCTATATATATATGTATATATATATAATTGATTCCTCAGGTCGATTGGCATTTGATTGTTGGAATTCCATATCTGGATTGCTTTTTCATTGTAATAGTTTTTAATCTTATTAGCTTTCTGTATTTCACTGTGTAAATAATATTAGGTTATATTGTTTATTATATTTAATTTTAAATGAGGGTTTAATAGGTGTATATGATGAAAATGTTATTTGAGTTTTAATGGTTTAATATATATATATAATTAAATATTTCAATTAATTAAAATGTGTGTTATATTTTAAAAATATACAAATATTAATCTAGAAATTAAAATTAAAATCAATAATCATACAAATGAAATACAAAAGACAGTTTGATTAACGACTATTACACTATGGAGAAGGACAACCTAGAAATAGAATTCCAACAATCAAATATTTACCGAACTTCATAACAAAAACTACTAGATCGCTGAAATAAGTATTTTCTGAATAATAATTTGATTTCGTCGATTAAGAAATATTTTAAGTCATATCACATATAACCCAAACACTCTATATTTTGAAACATATAATTATTAGTGTTTATGCATTATGAATAGAATTTTAAAAACTCTTGGAGTGCAAGTATGAATCTTATCACCTTTAAATGCAATAACATTTATGAATTGTGCATCGAATTACAGGATTTTTTATATTTAAATCGGAGTATAGTAGTAACTACTTTAAAACATGAAAATCACCCGGGCACGCTTAGGTACTACGTGTAGAATTTACGTTCTTATATACATTGAAACAACAATGAATGTCCCAAAAAGGATGTGTAATCTAATTAGTCAGTTAACCCTGTATAACACGACGTTACTTAAAAGTACCGTTTTAATCATGCTTGTATCTTCGTAATATGACAGTTTTCCTGACGTTATTCACAAGAATATGAAGAGTTTAATTTAGTTATATTAACGTCCCGTTTTAAAGCAACACGAGGGCTATTTTGGAACGGACCTCGTAATTTTGAATCTCGGTCAGATGACGAGGACGACGCCTGAGCTGGCACACGCCTCTCCAAACTTCCGAGATATTCCCGGGTACGCGGGACGTGGATTGCCGTTGACTGGCGGATTTTCTTCCTTTCTATCTCGGAAGTAATTGTTATTATTTTTTTTCAATTTATGTATTTTTAATCCAATGTTTTGTACAGTTTTTATTTGTGTTTTTGTGCCATTTGATGTGTAGTGTTGTTTGTGTGTGTTTTGTTTTTATATTTTGGGTTTCAATCTTTGACTTATTTATATATCTGGTTTATGCTGCTTTTTCTGTGTTTATTTGTTTGTTTCTTTTTCAATACTTATATATTTTTACTGTTCCTTGCTTGTCCGAGCAGTTCTAAAATTTATTGCGTTAGGGATGTTTTTATATTTTATATGAAAAGAAAGAGCCTTCATTTTGCCATTCTTTATTTTGTGAGTATCATTCGCACACTTGGCGGTTGAGTACATGTAAATCAAGCTATTCTCTCCCCACCGAGGTGGGTCGAACCATGTTCATACTCCCAGCTCTCTTGTATTTAAAAGTACTGCCCCTGTTCGGGCAATGCCTGTATCATTTTATTGTATCTAATAAATCCCGTCCTCCATATGCTGGTGGGGCGGCTCTCTCCCCGCTGGTCCTCTCCTGGCCTTACACTCTTCTTAGGTAGGCCGGGCCAGTGTGGGTATTTTTGCACCACACCAACGGGGCGACGTTTGGCCCCCTACATATGATTTAGGGGTCTATTCTGGTACCCCCGGTTTGGTTGGGAGTTGGGTTCCGCACGTTAACAACGGAATCCAACCCAACCAGGGGTACCAGATAGACCCCTTAGCGTGAAACAGGCCCAATACACGACGGATCTTCAGTGGAATCGGTTTCGAACCTGGAACCCTCCGGCCCCAAAGCCGAGACCTAACCACTAGGCCACCGCGGCATCCACGAATATGAAGAAGTGGTTGCAACAGCAAGCAGTAGAAGGCAGCTGAAGACATAAATTAAAATTTTTAAATATTAATTAAGTACTCGTATTTAATTAATTTAAATTTTTTTTACCTCTTTCACATTTCATGGGATTATTCTGCGCCTAAACTTATCTAATGATGCGAAAATAAATTTAAAAAGTTGCTGGTAAATTAAATCGGGATATAAAGAGTTAAATGGATTCGTAAGTCAAAGGTGATAACTGAGGGGAAACTGATAACGGAAACAATTAAAATTTCAAACAGAAAAGCAATTTAGAGTTAGAGAAGTTTGGGGATAGCAATGATTATCTATCGCGAATAACCATTCAAGAATACACGCTTAAGCTAAAACACCATTTGCAACCAAAACAATTAAATTTCCAAGAAATACAAAAAAAATCAAAGGTCTAAAAATGCTGTTCTTAAGACAATAAATACTTCTCAAGGAAGTGACCAAATAAAAGAGACTTAAAAAAAAAAATTCGAGAATCACGTATTGCGAATGTAGACATTCATTGATGACCATTTAGAAATAGTTGTTTAAAGCATCGAAACAGCGTCGATCCCTAATTCCGCTCATAAAAAAGGGGCCTTCTCGCAACAATATCTCCACTTAAAAAGAAGAGCTTGTTCGACAATCGGTCCGAAAACGTAGTGACCAAATGGACAAACAACAGAGAGATCATCGGTTGTTCATTTCTTTAATTACGCCGTAATGCAATAGTTATGTTCCCCTGCTGGAAGGGCAGAGGGACGGAAAGACTCACCTCCGGGTTTTTTCCCAGTATATCTTGTGTAATTGGTTGATGAAAAGTGTGGGTTCTTGTCGACACAAACGGTTCTTTTTACAGTTGCTTTTTTCCTTGCTATCGCTAGTAGAACTTCGCGTAAACGAAAGTTGAAAAAAGAAATGAGATTCTTTATATGTTCTTTACACCATAGCCGCAAATGTTAAAAATGAAGAATTCCTCAATTCCTCGTAAGCGAAAACATACGAGTCAAATGGTAGAACGTAACATCACATACACTCTGTCCCAAAAGTTTATAGAATCTTGTATTTTGCTTATATTTTTTGTTGTATATGATGTATTTCGATGCAACTTACTGTATAGATATGTTATGTCTATTATATTGAAAAAACGGCAGTTCTGTCCCGTATATTTAATGCCAATTTTTAAATTGTAGAATGATCAGAAATAACCTGTCCCAAAAGTTTATAGACAAATGCAATTTTATGCAAATATGGTATCGGTAATCATGACGTCGATTCGGAGCCTAATATATACGTTGTAAGAAAAGGAAAGCGGTCGTTTGTTCTGCATTTCAAAGATGCCTACAGCTTCGCAGCTCTCTAATGAAGAAGTGAATAAAATTCTGCATTTGGAATTGCTCGGTCAGACTGTTGAGGAAATATCGAAACTTTTAAATCGTTCCAAAAGTATGATTTATCGTTTATTAACTCGTCAGACGCCATATGAGCCAAAACCTCGTTCGGGAAGACCACTTGTGACGGATATTCGCAGTGATAGACGGATACAAAGAATGGCTTCAAGTCAGAAAATGTCGGTTCGCAATATTACTAGGGCTTCCCGGTTGCAAATCTCCAAAAACACTGTTCATAGACGAATTATAGAATCTGGTTATGTCATCCACGCAAAAATGGCTCGCAGATTACCACTCTCAAAGTTTCACATTAGTAAGAGATTACAATAGGCTCGCAATCATATGCAGCGGCGGACTGGATCTGAAAATAGTGGTTGCCAGGAGTCAGTGAGGGCCCACACATATCTACAATAATAACATTAATTCATATATATATAGTTAATTTTTATATTTAATTATATTAATTTAAATCTATAATATTTAATAATTATATATTTAATTTTTCCACGCCTTTAAAATAAAGCCCTTTTAACACCCCTTAATTTTCTAAGTTTAAAATAACGAATAATAATTAATAATTAAACTGTAATCATTAAACAGATATTTTTGAATTATAAATAATTCAAAAATCATTTTGTGAAATTGTATTTTTTGAAAATATTGCCAAAAAAAACGCAAAATCTTGCTTAATTTTTAAGTAACTGAAATTTTAATTTACTTTTGGACTTTAAAAAGTTGACAATTATTTTCATCTTTTTTACTTTCTCGTATACGAAGTATACAAAGAGAAAGTATTGTAATCGTCAAAAAATTCGAACTCGTGATTTTGACGGATCTCCACGTTTTAGACCTCCCTGAGTCCGAAAAACACAATTTTGGAATTATGTCTGTATGTCTGTGTGTGTGTGTGTGTCTGTCTGTGAACACGATAATTCGAAAACTATTAGAGCTACAGGGATGAAATTTGGTATGTGGTCTTTAAACATAATTTGTAGGTTTCTATCAAATTTTGGACAAAATCCGTCAACGGGAAGTCTGTCTATTTGTATGTCCGCGGTCATGTGAACGCTATAACTCAAAAACTTGAATAGCTAAATGGATAAAATTTGGTACATAGTTTTATCATTATGAATGTAGGTCCGTATAAAAGTTTGGGCCAAATCCGTCAAAAAGAGGCGTTCAAATTGCCTATTCAATTTCTTTTAATCCGATTCTCATGCGCATGCGTATTGGTAGCAATCTGTTATTGTTGTAAATTTTATTTACAACAATAAATAATGTTTCCAAGCATCAATTGTTAACAATTTTTTTATTGTTGTAAATCAAACCGATTGCATTATTTCAGCAAATCTTTTATTCACGCGCTTTTGCAATTGTTACGGTTGTGGTAGTATAAATTGTTTTCTTGGGAATTCAATTCCAAAGCAGAACTTTCGCTTTAGTATTCATTGCATTGCCTATTTTATCGCGCCTGCTTCAAAGTAATATTTTTTGAAACGTGGCAACAGATATTTGATTTCAGGTTTGTTTGTTTTTTTGTTTTACTTTCTCGTATACGAAGTATACAAAGAGAAAGTATCTCCACTAGGAATCTCCACTTAGAAAGTATACGAGAAAGTTTAGGGGAGACCACTCCCGCTGGGTGTTTTTTGAAGAGCATGTGCGCCAAATTTCATAAAGATTGAGCAAAACTATAGATTTGTACAAAATGCATTCTTATAATGTAAAAGACTTTTTTGTTGCAATTAAAAGGTTCATTGTTTCGCCAGGTTTTTTTTTCTCTTTAAGTCCAGTCTTTTTCTTTCTTTCTTCGTTACTTCAAATAAATTTAGTTTTTGATAGATTTTCAATGTTATTTTGATAAATTTACTTTTTAGCAATGGCTCATCTTTCTACTTAAGGCAAGATAATCTTCCTGGATATTATGTAATTCATTTATTTGTTATGATTAGGTTAAATTTTCACTTTATAATAAGCTTAATAATGCGCAATAATTGTAGAATATAATTATGCAAAATTTTTAAAAAAATAATCTTCATTGGATCTTCTTCTTCTTTTTCAACTTTTTTAACAGTTGAATGTAAAGACTTATGTCATTAGTTTTATTAGACACAAAAACATACTGCATCAAAATTTATCTCAAATGCTAATACATTTACTATCTCCTGTTGTTGTTGTTGTTTTTTTTCTTTTTTTTCTTTGCACAAGTAATTTCTTTCTTTGTCTTTTGTAGCAATTAATACTTTCAACTTAACAAAAATTAAATAAGTTGGCGAATTTAAAGTTTGTTAATATAATCAAATTAAGACAATAAATAAGATGGACGAGTCGGTTGGTAGCCGAATGCGGCTAGTGTTTAATACTACAAAAGCAATTTAAGAATAGAGAAATGATAATTTCAGTTACCTCTCAAAAAATATGTTTTTCTTTCCTTTTACAAGATACGCTATGTATGTGTGTGTGTCTTTACTCTCTTCCGACTAAAAACAGAAGTAACGCTTTTCTCACCAATTAGTTTCCATGAAAAACAGACCAATAAGACTGAGACCCCTTTACTTTTCTAAACGCAATCCCTCCCCCAAACCCATAAAGAAAAGCGTGAGTGTCGTCTTTTCATAAATGTTATTTGGTGTCCAAGTCACAGTTTTAGCCAAGAAAACCTTTTCCTACAGGCGAATTCCCTTGTTTGTCAGATTTATGATAGTAAAATAAAACTACAACAAAAGAAAGAAAAAAGCACCTCTTATAGTCATCTCTCATAAGAACCGCACCCTTTCTGCACTTTCTGTAGGGGTGCAATTCCTTTCGTCTTTCCGGGGGCTTCCGAAATCAACAAAAAAAACTTAATGAGTATTGCGACTCGACTTTGCACAGAAGAGGAGTCCTGTTCCAATGGCCCGAGGGTTTGTGGGATGGCTGCAACATTCTGGAGAAACATCTGTAAATGATCGGAAGGTCAAAGGAAGTGGACAGAGACCTCAGTACAGTTCCTACGGGCAGTTGTAATAGCGTATGCGTCTTGGGTCGGTATTCGACCACCCGCTATTCGGCTGGTCGAATTACGACGGCAATAAATCCCTAACGACTGTTGTGGAACGCCGAAACATGGACCTTGTGTACAGGGATATTTTATTTATTTACTTTAGAAAAGCTTACTATATAGAAAGAATTCTTCTTTTATCTCTCCCACACTTCCTGGGGGCCCAAATTGTCTTCTGTTTAAGACGACCCACTTGCCATAGGGCAAGCTGGCAACCTCGCCAGTCCGCCACTGATCATATGTAATATGGTGATAAATAGATGGTCCTTTTCAGTAATGAAAAAAATGGAACCTCAATGGACCTGACAGGAATATAAAATATTGGCATGACTTACGAAAAGAGCCCAGGAGCTTCATCAGTAGGC
The DNA here is from genome assembly GCA_013235015.1 of Araneus ventricosus. Classification (NCBI taxonomy): domain Eukaryota; kingdom Metazoa; phylum Arthropoda; class Arachnida; order Araneae; family Araneidae; genus Araneus; species Araneus ventricosus. Next base: position 186,813 of record BGPR01001392.1, read on the forward strand.
AAAGTGGTGGTGGATCTGTGATGATGTGGGCGGCTTTCAGTTTCAACGGTCAAGTGGGTTTCGCCTTTTGTAGATGGCCGACAGAATTCTCCTAAATACATAAAAACACCAGAAAATCGTCTTATGCCATTTGCAGAAAACATAGAGGGACGAAATTAGGAATATCAGCATGATAATGCTCCCATCCATACCTCCAATGCTACGAAAAATTATTTAAACTCGAAAAATTTTACTGTTCTTGAGTGGCCACCGATTAGCCCTGATCTAAACCCAATTGAGAATGTGTGGGGCTTTATGTCTCGGAAGGTACATGAGAATGGAGGGCAATTTTATTCACTGAATGCCTTGAAGACAGCCATTGAAAGTACATGATACAACATGGAACCAGAGATATTACAAACCTTAATTATGTCGATGGAAAAATGTGTATACGATGTCATACTGGAAAGAATTTAAATTATTAAGAACATTGTATTGAGCACCTTTTGTTGAAATGTCATATATTCTATAAACTTTTGGGACACTTAATATTTCCATTTTGTTATATAATTGAACTACAACTTATTTTTTTTAAACATTTCGTTGAATGCAAGTCGCATATGTTTTGAATAAACATATTTGCATTTTGTGTTTGCTTGCCCTTCCATTTTGCTAAAACATATATTTTACTAGTCTATAAACTTTTGGGACAGAGTTTAGCATTCTCCTTTATATAATGTGAAAGTTGTGTATGATGTTTGGGTAATGTGAATATAATATAAACGTGTAAATTGTTTTCAATACTTGCAGTTTACAATAAATTGACGCTTATAAACTTCAGTCAACTTTGATAGTTTATAGAGTATGAAATAAACTCCATAAAAATTAGACATTTTTAACCCCTTACTAATGCATCCCAAACTTAATTCGCGCTTCGAATGATGGCATTTTTATACAGTGGAACCTCTGATTATCCGGAAAATTCGGCAAAATATTCTTGATATGCCAAATGCAGTAGAGTATTGACTTCGGGTACTCTGTGAAAGAGTACGGAAAGAACTAGCTGCGATTCCGCATCGTCGAGCAGGTTTAGTTGCTTTTATCAAAAGAAGATAACAGATTTTGTTTCTACTAATTAAAGATGCTGTATTCATTGTTAAATACAAATTCAAATGTTTCTTTTAAGTTAGGAACAAAGATTAGCTTTGATTCTGATTCATAATTGTTATTTTCCCTTCATTTCTTTAATAAAAGTTTTTCAGGAAAAAAATTTTCAGTGTTCATTATGCAACGGTTGATACAATAGGTTTTTGCTATTCATCACTATTGAAATGCTCAATTGCCTGTTCAATTGTGGAGTTGCCTTTAAAAGAAGAACCTTTAATGCAAAAAAAAATAGTAAATTTGAATTTCAAAAATATTTAATTTTCAAGATCTGCTTCATTTCTTTGTTTCAATTTTAATGATGTATAAATAATTTTCGTGTTTAATGGAAGCCTGATATGATTTTATGAATTTGTAAACGTGATTTAGGAACGTCGGCGAAATATTATAAGAATGAAAACGATAAATAAATATTTTTAACATGATGAAATTGTCATGTTACAATGTTTCGGGCTAGAGGTTCCTTGTTTTCCCCTTTTTCTTTTTCTCTCTTTTATTCCTGAAACATGTAATTATACAATGAAATCACTCTTTATGATTTTTTTTAATCTAAACACTTTTAAAATTATATTTAATAATGTACAAAAATTTTAAATCTTTGTTGCCACTCAGGTAAAATTAGATATTCTGTACTCAAGAGCAATAATTCTAGTTTCAGAAGAAAAGTTCTAGTAATACAACGCATTTGTTTAGCTGTATTGAGTACATATTTTGTGCATTCTAAAAAGCGATCCTTCTGAATTTCATTGTCTTTCCAGGTTGAATGAAAGTTATATGAATATCAGAAAAATTTGATTTGAAAAAGGTGTTTGGGGGATTTCAGCTACAAAGGCTATTATCCTCTCTTCATTCCTAAGTTCTTTTCAATCCGTAATAAAAAAAATTTAAAAAAACGAAAATTGCCGTCAAAAGATGGGCTTAATTATTGCCGATCTGATTCGGTCAAGAGAAGAAAAAAAATGGCGCCCTCCTAGAAAGGCCTCTATATTCTTCACGTATCAGAAAAAGATTTACGGAAGAAAACAAATCCAATCGGAGGAATATTCGTTCCCATATTTCCGAATCTCGTGGCTTCCTATGCGGTAATAAATTCAAGTGTGCACTTCCAAAAGTGATTAGAAGATATGTTCTTGATTAATTTAATTAATATGAACTCTCTTCAAATAGATTATAATTGGACGTAGTTATGCAAATTATAAAAATAACAAAAAATTATAGTTATCCAACGGGCACATTTTGAGATACAAGAATTCTCGTAAAACATTACAGAAAAAAGTAAATTGTAATGTGTCTTTCAAATGTTTCTTTTTTAAGTCAGGAATAAACATTTTACTTATTACATAAACAATTACTTTGTTTATGATTCGTAATTGTTACTTTGCCTTGATTTTTTAATAAAATATTTCAAATAATTTAAAAAATAGTCGGATTATCTGAAATTTCGGATTCCTGGTGTTCGAATTTACCGAGGTTCCACTGTACTTAAAATCCAAAATAAAGTCATTTATAGACGTTATCGTTCAATACAAAAGTGAGCGGTAATCCACTAACATTTAAAGTGTTCTGTGGGCTCTTAGTTGAATCAATACGACAACACAATCCCAAAACAGGAGGGGGTTATCTAATAAGACGGTACAGAATGCCACACCGGTAAGGGGTTAATTTGTGATTTCAACCATATGTATCATTAAGATAGAAAAATTAGAAAAAATCTAAAAATCTAATTCTAAAAAAAGACAAAACAACAATAACAGAAGCAATTTATTTGGTTCGCGCAAAGAGCAGAATCATCCAGGAAAAAATTGCGAGGTACAAAGAAAAATATACAAATTAAGGGAAGTTTTAAATGTGATAGAGGTAAAAATACAACCATATTAACAAAAACAAATGAAAAAGAACGAGGAGGAAGAAGAATCTAGTGAATGATGTCATTAGAGGCCTTCATCCATGCAGATTCAAAATTAGAATAGGTTTTCTGTCGAGGAAAAACGACTTGAAGGTCTAAGCCTGAACCTATTCCGGAACAAATTGGAAAGAAAAACATTTATTCACAAAAAAGAAATTCAAAACAGTCTTTTAAACACAGTCTGAAAAAAAAGTTCTTAAAATGTCTTACCTCTCTTGTTGTGGAACGTAAAAAAACGAGGTTCAAAAGTTCACTTCATTTCTAAGATTCATTTCTAGCCTTGGAGGAAAATTCAAATTTAGACCTTCAAGTCGTTTTTCCTCGACAGAAAACCTATTCTAATTTTGAATTTGTATGGATGAAGGCCTCTAATGACATCATCCACCAGATTCTTCTTCCTCCTCGTTCTTTTTCATTCGTTTAATATTATTGTATTTTTACCTCTATCAAAATTAAAACTTCCCTTAATTTTATTTTTGTATCATTAAGATGTAATTATCAAGTTCGATTGAGCGAAAAAGATGACTGTTTAAGGACTGTTTTTGAAAGAAAAAAATGAGCTTTTGACCCTTTTATCATGAATCCCAGTGTCCAACTCAAATTACTTTCACACAGTTTAAGCATTTGAGAATTTCCTCTTTCAAACGACATCTCATTCTTTTCTAAAAATATTAGAAACTGGACACGATTACAACAAAAATGTGTAACACGACCTTTCATCGCAACCGTAAACAAAAGCATGAGTGTTCCATCAAAAAGGGTATCAGTGAATGACCACCACTGCAAGAACTAGGGGATCTATATAGATCCCCTAGTTCTTGCAGTAGTTCTCGCCTTTCTCGTATACTTCCACACTATGGCGCGTCTTTTATTCGCCGTATAATGAAGAGAATCAAGTATGAATAATTTTGGAATAACACCTCTTCTCATTGACCGATTTCGTCCAAAATTTAACATAAATCTACAATTTTGGTGTAAAGATCTCTTATTAAAATTCATACATCCAACTTGTGGTATTTTCAAGTTATCGCGTTCATATACACAAGAACAGATATGCCGACACACAGTCAACTCTATGATGGATATGGTCCAAAATTTGATACATACACTATATGCCCAAAAGTATCCGGACACTTGCAGATTTTCACATTTTTTAGAATTTCTCCGGAATGGTTTAACCGACTGCCTTTAAACCTCGGACATGTAAAGAATAGACAATAACTCACATTCTACATTGAAGATTCGGTCCTGAGGGCAATTAGGGGCCGTCTACAAACTGATGAAGACAAAACGGGTTTCGGACCGCCCCGCTTCACAGAATACTGATAACAAGATGAAACTTCCAGAAATGGTAATGTTTAATGTGCATAATATTTACAGGAATTTTTGTAAACTCAGCGCAAATAGTTGGGAAGATATAACGGTTTTCTTAAAAAATCTCAAATTTTCCCACCTGTTTTTTGCTTATAACATGCAGAGTTTTCTGTTATATTATACGAAACTTACAGGAAAGATGGCATTATGTTATAGAAACATTTGTGTAAAACTTTGGAAAAGAATTGTTGAATATTACAGGAATTATGAGCATTTTTAGTAAATAGTGTTTTACTGCGCATGCGCGAAACATAATGTAATTTTTCTTTCACAACTTTAAAGCCAAGTATATAGGGCAACTTATATAAAAACATTCAGTTCAATATCGTTAGTATTCAGAAAGATATCGGCATTACAACGAGCAGAATTTTAGCTCCTGTCGAAGAGAAGCTAAAAGATGAGGGGTTGTACACAAATTGATATTTTTTAAACTTATATCTTTAAATAGTTATATTGAATTGTATAGCGGTTAGAATTTGTTGCATACCCCTGAACACTTGTCAATTACGTGCATAACTTAAATTCCAGCTAATTAGGCACTATAAATAACAAAAATTTTATTACTTTAATTGTATTCTTTACATGATTATTAACAAGTTACATATTACAAATTTACGGCCAAACGATATTTTTAAATATATTTATTTTATGGCGAAACGATTTTTTATCTAATTAATTCCTTTTCTTAAAATATTTTAATAATTCTACATATATATATTTTTTATTCGTTACGAATATTAGATGTGTTCATGGGCATTCAGCAAATTCTAACCACTATACAATTCAATATAACTATTTAAAGATATGAGTTTAAAAAATATCAATTTGGGTACAACCCCTCATCTTTTAGCTTCTCTTCGACAGGAGCTAAAATTCTGCTCGTTGTAATGCCGATATCTTTCTGAATACTAATGATATTGAACTGAATGTTTTTATATAAGTTGCCCTACATATCTGGCTTTAAAGTTGTGAAAGAAAAATTACACTATGTTTCGCGCATGCGCAGTAAAACACTATTTACTAAAAATGCTCATAATTCCTGTAATATTCAACAGTTCTTTTCCAAAGTTTTACACAAATGCTTCTCTAACATATTGTCTTCTTTTCTGTAAGTTTCGTATAATATAACAGAAAACTCTGCATGTTATAAGCAAAAAACAGGTGGGAAAATTTGAGATTTTTTAAGAAAACCGTTATATCTTCCCAAATATTTGCACTGAGTTTATAAAAATTCCTGTAAATATTATGCACATTAAACATTACCATTTCTGAAAGTTTCATTTTGTTATCAGTATTCTGTGAAGTGGGGTGGGCCAAAAACTTTTTTGTCTTCATCAGTTTGTAGACGGCCCCCTAATTGCCCTCAGGACCGAATCTTTAATGTAAAATGTGAGCTATTGTCTATTCTTTACATGTCCAGTTTAAAGGCAGTCGGTTAAACCATTCCGGAGAAATTCTAAAAAATGTGAAAATCTGGAAGTGTCCGGATACTTTTGGGCATATAGTGTATCTACAGTTTTGGTGATAAAATCGCATGTCAGATTTCATCCTTCCAACTCGTTGCGTTTTCTAATTATCGTGCTCACACTCACATGGACACATCCAAAATTTGTGTGAGATCTTACAGTTTTGAATGATGTATGAAGACAGCATACAAAATTTCTTCCATCTAAAGCTAGTCTTCTCATAAAAAATCTCTCGGCCAATTTTTTTTTTTTTTTTTTTTTTTTTTTTTACGGCTACAATACCGGGTGCGTCATAAATTCGTGCAAAATTCATAATAAAAGAAGTAATGCTCGGAAAAAATTTCGGTTTTCTCGAATATGATCAAAGGGACATTGGATTTTTTTTTTCATTAAAAAAAAATAATTCCAAAAATAAATGAAAGAGGGCGCTCACACGTCATACTGAGACGTTTTATGCAACTCAGGCTAGCAATGAAACACCTGGCTGGAAATGGATTCGCCATTTGATCCCGGCAGCATGCTATCGTTACCAGATTGAGCGTTGGTGGTTCAACTTTTCTACAAGAATGGCGAATCTACAACTATTGCATTGCGAAAGTTTCGCACGGAGAAAGGAATGAAGGCCCAAAAAAGCCCTATTTCATTGAATAGAATACTGAATTTTTTTTATACATGGAAAAAAAATCCAATGTCCCTCTGATCATATTCGCGCAAACCGAAATTTTTTCCGATCATTACTTCTTTTATTAAGAATTTTTGAAGTTTGCACGAATTTTTGACACACCCGGTATTTTCCTTTTGCTTACTTCGTATACGAGAAAGTAAACAACTGTTTTAGAAAAAGATTTAACATAAAAATATTAATTACATTTAATATTATGTGTTTGTTAAACTAGAGATCTCGCCACTCAGCAAGCTTCGCTCGTTAGCATAAAAGTAAAACAATATTTAAACAATTTAAAATAAATCATTTAAAAGAAAATTAATTAGAAGCATGATAAAATTAAGCAATGAAGTTAACTTTTTAGTCTTTATACACAGGATGCCTACTAAACTTACTTACACTATCACCCTTAATTCAGAATGACTGCAGCTATAGTCATAAGAGTGGTGTCTAGGTATAGTAAATTGGCTATGCGCTACGCTAATGAGACCGTTTAAAGCGCCACTTGGTGGCAAACTGCGGAATTAGCATTCCTATTTCGAAAACAGAGGGATATAGCGAAAAAAAGTCACTTACAAAGTTGTAGAACATTATCGATTTAGTATAAAAAGACACCTTGTGGACATTACTGCTAAGAACAGAATGCTTAAAACTTCATTCATTTGTTCACGATTTCCAACACTGTTATTTGACGAAAATTGTTAAAAAGTGAAAAAAAACAACTAATTTTTACAACATACGTTTATTTTTGGTGTTCAAACTGCTTGCCGCCAGCTATAATACACATTTGGACCTTTGCTTGCATTTCGCGTTGCACGCTTTTTAGCATATTAGGTATTGCAAGAAATAGTAATACGTCATCGAAGATCCCGCAGCGTAGGTGGAGAGGTCGCATACACCTGCTGTTAGAGGTATCTCCTCAGTAAAAAGTCTATTGGGGTAATTTTTGTCCGAAAAATAACATTTCTCCTTTCATCCACCTTTTGTGACATCACGATTTAGGAAATCATGAACAAACAAATGTGCGTTTTAAGTCTTCTATTCTTAGTATTGATGTCCATAAGGTGTCTTTCTGTACTAAATCGATGATATTCGACAACTTTGTATTTGAATTCCTCGCCCCCCCCCCCTCCCATATTGCTGTTTTCGACGTAGAAACATTAATTCCACAGTTTGCCACGTGACGCTGCAAACGCTCTCGTGGCGCAGAGCCACTTTACTATACCTAGACAGTCATTCTGAAATTAAAGGAAGGTGTAAGTAACTTTAGTGGACACCTTGTAGAATATAGGAAGGTTCTGCCTCCCTGACCGAATGTGGAAGTTCAAGCTTTCAGGACAACTTAATTGGACTCGACAGCTTAGCTATCGCCTCAGCTAAATGAAAATGAATTGAGTAAGCACGACATTTGTGTTATTTTGGTTTATAAGTTTAAAAAGGAATAGAATCATGAAATTTCAACAAGATAAAAGATGCATAAATTCTGAAAAGGATACAAAACACATATGTGTGAGATTTTAAATAAGCCCTGTATAATGCGTTTCATGAAAACGTGACCGATTTTGGCAATCTTTCTATGAATAGACTGTAAATTTGCAGCCTTTTCACTCTGTAAAAATCCTTTTCCAAGTAATTAGCAATCATATTCACGCTCCACCCTCGTTATTTCTACTTTATGCACAATGGGGAAAACAAAACAAATGTTCAAGTCGTTTAATAATTAAGAAAAAATATCAAATACAAATTTTTATACAATGAACAAAATAAATTTCAAAGTGCACTAGGTATTCAGAGAAGTACAAGTATTGACATCCAGCGATGTCCTCCTAACTAATCTCAGATTTCTGATAAACAATATTTTTAGGAAGTCGCTTGACGCATACATGTCAAAGCAGGGGGGTTTTATTGTCCGCAGCCCAGATTACGCACCATGCAATTCCCTTTGACACTAATTTTATTACTCATTACTTTAAGTGGTTTTTAAAATAGACTTAAGTGTCACTGTCCCCTTTTTAAATTCCCTATGAATAGGGTGGCAACATTTAATATTGTCCTTTACCCTGTGTAAGTAGCATGGCTAATCCCAAGTTTACCAGTCTTAGAAACCTAAAACATCAAATTTCTTGCTTAAGCATCTGTCAACATTAGAATTCCTCAGGGGCTCCACTTCCTTTAGGTGAGTTTACAGGTGCTCTAATCCCAAGATACCCGGGGATATTTTTCTTTACTTTCCCTCTCTTGTATGGATTGGCGAGGGCTTTCTTTGAGAAGCTGTCACTGCTATTTTTGCTCCTAACTTCTCAATGAAATTTCTCCACGTGTTGGCCATCCATGGCAACTTTACATCTGGCTCGAGCCTTACACCCTTTGAGTACATGGGGTCGGCATGGGTTATAAAAGTTTCAATACAGGAAAGAGGAAACCTAAACGACTGAGGGAGACTCCACCTGCAAACCGTTTACTTCTCAATATGTGGTCTTTGGCTTGCTTCTTGTAGACAAACAGTATGCTCAATGGTGCAGCTGCAACTTTTACCACTCAGGGAGAACTTGCAACATGCCGCCCTTCCTTAACAAGTTGCATAGGGCACATAAAACCTCAAAATAAATATAAATTCAAGGAAAAAAAACATTTTATTAGTAACGTAATTCTTCGTTTGACGCCCTCTATCTCTGCCGATAAGTTGTGAAATTGCACATCCACCACCAATGTTTCATTTGCATATCGACAATTTACTGATCAATGGTGAAAAATACAAATTAAATTAGTTTTTGTTATGTACTCAATTATTGAGATACTGTGGTTGCTCTTTTGTATACATAAAATAGTTTTCCTGCATGTCTACCGCCCGGGGGGAAAGCCCAATATTAGGTATGCCACTGAGTATACTGTATTCCCTAGCGTATCAGTTGGCTGGTGGTTAGACTTCTATTACCGGTACTAGGATTAAACGACTGGAACACTTTTCAAAGTTTGGCAAAAAGAGTAGTCACTGAACCCGGAGGTGACTCGGAGCGTAAAGGCCATAACTAATAATACCAGCACAGTGACTATACTCCTCTAGTGGACTTAGCCATCAGTGACCGAAATTCTAACCCATTTTTACATCCAACCTGATTTATGCTTTGTATGTTAATGGTCAAATTATTTCTTCTTTAACCCCTTAAGTCTCGTGCCCGTCATTTTGACGTGCATCGAATTATCGCACTTTTCGGCTTTTAAAATAAAATTTAATCATTCATTAGCTTTATAATGTGACACAAAAATTATGTAGAATCCATAATCATCTCAAGTATCCCATGCCTTCTTAGATTAATGAAAACAACAGACCCTTTCCAAAACAGGAGGGGGTCATCTTATTAGAGAGAAAAAAAATGCGACTCTTAAGGGGTTAAAAGACGCAGCAAACACTATAGCCTTAACCTTAGAAATTATGTCCAGCTGTTGAAAACACTGGCTTAATTTCTTAAATCATGAAGTGAATTCTGAGAAAAAGAAACTATATTTCGTGGCCCAAATCTAGCAACTTTATTTTAAGAGAATTGAAATTCTCAATTAGTAAAGTTCTCAAAATATCCCCTGGTACAGTCGTCAACAAAATGAATGGGACACCTATGTAATTCTGGTATATATTACCTCATCTTCACAAAACTAGTGCCAATGTTAATGGCTCAAGAGGACAGGTTTATTCAGATATAAAAAACTGATTAACCGAGTTCATTAACAGCTATCTTGGAATTTTCCCATTCCGCCTATCAATTTTTTTCACTGAATCGACTCCCCGTCATGAAATTAGCCTCCCCAAAAAAGTTTATACAATTGTGATGATAATTTCGAGAGTTATAGGGTTTTGAAAAATGGTGTTTCCCATGTTAAATGAATTTTAGAAACTTTTGACGATAACTCAGAAAGTATTATATATTTCTCAAAACTTTTTTCACTCACTAAAAGAATATTAATTTTTTTACATCAAGTCATGAAAAAAATTGATTAATAAAAAAAAATGAAATATTTTTTAAAAAATTTAATATGACTGACAAAAAAGGAATAGTAACAGTGAAATTTTTACACAAGAGCAAAGCTGAGACGTTAAAATGCCGGTATCCAAAAAAAATCAAGTGCATTTATATATATATATATCAGTTTCTGAAATATTTACAAAAAACTGCAAATTCCCACTGTTGACATGCAACGCCCACTTTTTGACGGACTGTATATTATATTTATTTGCATTTATCGGTCTACTTTTCATGAAACACGATCTTCATCACCTGCAAGATTCCACACTGGAACTGCCTCTCATGTAAGCAGTATGTTAAAATGATGCAAAAGGTAAATATGTTTAGGGTTAGGCTTGAAAAAAGCAAGTGGCCACACAAAATAAATAACTCAGCAAACAAATATCAACACCTTGTAAATATATTTATTAAACCATTAAAACCATGTAACAATGCATAAATAAGAAGTAGAAAAATGAGATGTGTAAAAATAAATGTTGAATGTATTTGTGCAACAAGTATAAATTTTGTATACATAAAAAGAATTCAAACTAATCTCCTTTATCAACAATTTCCGAAAGCTCCTTGCTAAGTTTCAGTATCAAAACTAATGGTATAATAAGTAACAATCCGCCAATACAATAAGAAACAGTTGGTGTTAAGCTCCAATATGCTGAAAAGAAATATAAATCGATGTTCAACACACATTTATATAATTACAGATGCATAAATTTCAAATCCAGATTCACAAAACTTAAATATGGAAAATATATATATTATTCTATTTTATATAAGAAAAGCATACAACATAAAAATCTTTTGAAGAAATACTAAATAAATATTAAATGTAAAATGATATATATTTATAGTACGTAATATCAAATATATTAACATACAAAATCCAAAACACAATAAAAATTGCAATAGGCCTAAAAATTAAATGGTATCAGAATGAAATAAAACTATCCCATCTACAGTCAAAAATAAGAAAATCTAAAAATTTTCTAATCTTATTACAATTATCACAAAATAATTAAGACCAAAAATACTAATAACAACCGAGTTTAAATATTGCAAAAGCCCTAAGAAATAAATAGAATTTAGATGTTAATGCTACCTTATCTATAAACATACTTAATGAACTATTAAATATAAAATATTGTGCATTTAAAGTTAAAATAATACAAAAAAGATATGAAAAACACAATCCGAGATAGAAATCCAACCATTATAATGTCCTGGATATTATATAAACCCATTATTATGAAAGTTTACCAATTTTAAAATATAAGGCAACAAAAAATTACATCATTCAACATTTGAAATTCAAAACATTTTAATCCAATAGATAAATGTTTCAGTATAAAACTAAGTTTTCATATGAATTTTATTTCTTATTTTTCTTTTTAAATGACTTCAGGATTATCAAATTTAACCAATATATGTGGATAATGAACTTATAAAACAACTATTTCAATTCATAAATCATAATAAAGACATGAATGTCGTACATGAATCTTTCAGTCTAAAGACTGAAATCCAATGAAGCAAATGAAATGCTCAAAAAACACAAATGGGGATTTTACCAGACAGTCAGTCACTCACTAGAGATAGATGACTGCATTCAAAAATAATCTAATTATTTGCTAGATTCTTCAGATACATCACTATAATAGGTAGTCAAATAAGTCAACTTAAAATCCAAATAGTGATAAATTTACTTAAGATAAGTCTAAACTTTCAGACCAGTTCCACTTAATTATTAAGAAATATAACTCCACAATCTATACTTATAAAAGGAAATGTTTGTGTGCATGTGCACAATGTCCAGACGAATCTATCGCACTCACAGTCATGAAATTTGGCACACAGGTAGTCGTAAAGGTGACTCAATGCACCTCGAAGCCAGAATTTTAAAATACAATCTAAAAAATTTTTTATTTAATGTTTTGTGTTGTTTTGGGTCATTTTTGACACGTTTATGGCTGTAGTATCTTTTCTAATGAACGTTGAAAAACAATCAATGCACCATCGAATAGAACAAACAATTTTCGTTCTAATAAAGTTTGCTTTGACTTTGTAAAACTATGCATTTCAGAGCAGTGTCACAAAAGTTCACATATCAGATAAATTACACACTCATTTTAAGTTTTCACAAGATTAATAGAGTTATGTTGCAGATGAAGAAAAGCACGAAACGAGTGCAATTAATGCCTGATGAAATTCAAAATCAAATACTTGATCATTAAAAAGGATCTTAAAAGAGTGAGATTTGTTTTTCATGAAATAAAACAATTTTTTCTGAAAATAAATGGGTTGATAAGTAGTTGTTTATTACAGTTATACTTTTTCAGTTCCAAAGTCACTATTTACTCCAATTTCTGATAAGGTTGGGACTTTTTATAAGTGTTACATAAAAACAGGTATGTAGTGGAGCCGGAACACACAGGAACACCATTCCCGCACTGCTCTTTTTTCATGAGCAATAAATAAGAATAAATTGTGAAGACTTTCTTAAAACAGTGCAATTTTTGTCACCCAGATTAGAGCATTCCAGCACTGCTTATTTTGCAGTGTGTAAAAAGTGACAAAAATACAGCTACAACTAATACCACTGCTCTGAAACAGTTCAAATGCCCAGATTCCGAAAATTAAAAAGCATCAGAAATTTAATATTCCTGAACAGATCACCGACAGCCTTTCCTGCAATTCATACAGCATGTAAATAAACTGAATTTAGCCTAGATGCATGACATATTAAATTATATTTTAAGGCATATAAATATACTCACCAACAGCAGATACAAGAGGACCAATAGCTCTAGCAAGTGATCCTAAAGATCTGAAAATACCCAAAACAGTGCCTTTCTGGCTTGTGGCGCCAAATTTTGATGCAATAGTTGTGAGGCATGGGACAACTGTTGCGGAAGCTGAAAATGACCAAAAGTTCCTTTTTAAATTTTTTGAAAAGTTGTAATAATCATTAAACAATGCAGAAATAAAACTAATAATGCCTGCCGTACAAATGGAAAAGTCAATTTCTTTTTTCATATTCACCCATTAAAATTTAATAACATCTTATTACAAGGGTAACTCATTAAATAAATTACAAAAGAATAATTTACCATGATAATCACTTGGAAACAATTTTATTTTTCAACATAATCTCCACCAATGTTGATGCACTTATCCCATCGTTTTATCAGCACCCCAATTTCAGCTACATAAAATTCTTTGGGTTGCTGTCTCATCCACAGTAGGACTTTGTATTGAACGTCGTCATCAGATGAAAATCACTTGGGGCTACGTCTGGGCTGTAAGGTGGATGCTGTTGTAGCACTGACCAACCAGACTTAGCCCCAAGCGATTTTCATCTGTTTGTCCACTAAAGCAACATCTTGGAGGCAAACACTGCAGATGGACGTTCAACATGAAGTTCTACTGTAAATGAGACAGAAACCCAAACAATTTTATGCAGCTGGAATTGGGGTGCTGATAAAACGATGGGATAAGTGCATCAACATTGGTGGCGATTATGTTGAAAAATAAAATTGTTTCCAAGTGATTATCATGGTAAATTATTTTTTTCTCATCTTTTGTGACTTACTTAATGACCCTCATATACAGGGTAAAGGAAAAAAGCTCAATACGAAATATATTTCATATAGTAGATATTTATCTCAAATTTTTATTTGATAGGGAAAAAAAGTTTCATATACACCAGTTTAACTGCAAAAGGGAGTTATTATATGCTTTAGTAAAAAAAGTTTTACCTATCTAAACTCAAACAAGTTGTCTTTAATTCCCAGCAGTTTCTATATCTAATTCTATTAGATAAAATTATTTTATAGCAATCACTTAAACTGTACTTTAGCCGCCGTTCTATCTAAGTCGCATCATGTGCCTTAAGTGATCTTTCTTTGAATCATATGTGGACACAGTTTATAGATCGATGGTCAGTTGTTCTCTCCAGATGCTTAGGCAGGACGGAGTGTCCTTCTGAATACCTGATTCTATCCGATAAAATGATTTTCTAACAATCACCTACATAAAGGAAGAGTAACAAAACATTTATGATGAAATTTAATGAAGATAGTCAATCAAATATTCCTTAAATTCTTTTTAGTCGGAGGGATTCCTTCAATATTTATCCATTAGCAACAGCCATCAATCGATTGTTAATAATTTTTCTCTTTTTCATTTAGAAAACACGATTCCATTTAATCATGTCACCTTTTTATAATTTAATTTTTATCATCAACAGGATTAAATAAATAAAAAGTTATGTCCTTTATTACATTTTCCAAAAAAATTTCATAAGCAGTCAAACAATAACCTAAGAAATCTTGAAATGAAGGAGATAAAATTCTACTGTTAAGGACCAACTGAAAGTTGTCACAATGTCATTGTTTCTCATTTTTATCTGACATTTTGTTTCTAAAATTAAGATAAAGATGTTTCAACAAGTCATTGAGATAATAGCGAAAAAAAATAAAGGCTAGAAAGCATGTTTCAGGGAAACGGTAAGATATAAAGTAAATTGGATAATAAACAATACATTAATGTCTAGAAACATTTCATTTAAAAAATAAATGTGCACTTGTAACACTGATGCTAGATATAAAAAAAAACACATTTCACACATGCTAATTAGTGATAGTTTTCATCTCTCAACATGCAAGTAAACTTCATCGTGACAACACAAGAAATAAAATGCAAAAATATTTTCATAAAAAAATATACACAGCATCATAATTCACAAACTGGTTGTATTTACCGTAGGCATATAGAGCAAGTCCCACATATAAAAGTTCAACACTGCTTGAGATTCCAATAAGTACAAATGCCGGAATGATCAATAAAGCTCCCTGAAAATTATACGATTCCTTAAAAACGGTTTTCTTTTTTTACAAATCATAACATTAATCAGTAAAAATATCATGATAAATAAAGACTAAAATAAAGAATTAAAACAACCTGTATCTGCAATCAGTCAAGATATATTTAAATAAATTTTGCTGTTACAAGAATCATAAAGATGCAATTGATTAAAATTTTTTTTTTTTTATGTAAAAAAAAAAAAAAAAAAGATTTTTAGTTTGCAAGTGATTGAAAGTGGAATTTACCAAAATCTTAAACTGAAAAATCATTACTGACTTCATTTAATACTGTTAAATGATAACAGAATATCACAAGAGCTAAAGTAAAATAAGGTTGCAGATCCTAAGATCTTAAGATACATCAGCAGTTGCAAAAAATATAAAAGAAAAGTAATGTATACAAATGAGAAATAAACTCTCTGAGAGGAGTCCAGTATTTCTTCCAACTTTTTACTGCCACTTCTTAGCTCATTTCAAAAGTTACTTATTTAAAAGCAAAAGGTCCCACCAAAGCCCTACCCACAAGTAATGCTTATCCTTCGTCAACCAAAGTCAGTAATAGAAGAGTGAACAAAGGAAATTACAGAGGTAATTATTTGATAACGCTATAGTCTTATAACTTTTGAAAATAAGTAATTCTTAAATTATTTAAAGCTCAAATAATGAGTACTGATTGAATTTATCTTCAACAGAGAGGATTCGAAACACCAATTTATGAATGGAACAGGAATAAGAATTCAGCAACTGTTTTAGCTTAAAAATAATTTATCAGATACAAGCACATTTCATTTTCCATATCTGTATTTGTAAAAAGTCATACTCACTAATGCAGCAGATCTTATTTCTTTTCCAGGAGGTATTCTTCTCACATACCCACCTAAAAATCATTTTAAGAAAATTTTAAGAAATGAAACACATAGTTATAAAACTTTGTAAAGCTGGTGAATATGTGTTTCAGTTTGACTTAAATGTTTTTAATTAAAAATAATTAATTCTCAGTGTTAAAATTCTTTAACAAAAATTAATGAAGGACATTAAATGTAATATCGTTTTGGTTCAATAAAATTCCAAACTTTCACTAAATCATAATCATTACACTCCACATCTTCAAAAAACTATTTAGTTTAGTTTCATAAATGACTCATTTTAAAGCAGCATGAGGGCTATATAGGGACAGACATTGTAATTTTGAAGCAAAGTCAGATGATGATGAGCCCTGATCTGGTATGTATGTGCATACATATTATAATATTAAACATCAACATAGACCAGCATATTAGGCATCATCAATTCGTAGCACAGCTGAATTTAAAAATATTCTTAATTTCATGTTTTAATTATGAAGCCAATACACAAAATAACTCTCAATGAACAGATACACCCCCCCCCCCCCAAAAAAAAAAGTTGCTAAAGGATTAACAATAAGATTTTAACAATGTTGTAAAATACACAAGAAAATTATTAATCTTATTTCAAATTAATTTGCCTCCAGCTTAGACGTGATAAAATTTGAAAATTAATATAATTAAAATCTTCATACCAAAGTTTTCATAACTTACCCTGAACCAAAATCATTATCAAACCACTAAATAAATACATTTTTCCTTGCTGCATGCTAAAAGAGAAAAAATTAACATTTAAAAAATTAATGCATCCAATTTGTGAAATACTTTTGAAATATATTTATTGAAAGCAGAAGTGTTATAAAATTTCTTATTAGGAAGCTTTTAAAAATTCTATGCATATAAGCTTCATCAGATTTAAAAATTATATGTATGTAATCGACTTTTAAAAAATTAATCAGATTAAATAATATTTGAAAAGGTTGATTATGCTTATAATCATCTAGATATTTGATTTTTAATTTTCAGTTTGATAAAAAAAATATAATAGTGGTCTTTTTTAACAAATGATAACAGTTCTTTGTTAATAAAAATTATTTTTAACTAGGAAAACTTGTTTAAAAAATTTTATTTATAAAATAATTATATTAACATAACCATTAAATAAATTTTTTCATTCATTCCAATTTCAATAAACAAATAATGATAAAGAAATAAAAAAGTTGCTCATTCTAAAAAGCTATTCAAAATATCATGTTACATTTATGCTGATTTTTTTCACATATTTCGATCATATTTTATTCACTCAAGCTTTTCCATCTGTGAACATCAATAAATGTGCAGAAAATTTAAAAAAATTAACAAGCTATTATGTGGGACATTTAAAATGTATCCTTTCTTAAAGAAAAAAATGACTATAAACAAAAAGATAGGGTGTAAAAACCAAAAATATAAATTTATAAACCGCAAGCATGAAACAAACATAACACGACAGCACACTATTTGCAATTTGTGATGAATACTTAGAAATAATGCACAAATATAACTAAAGCAAGCAACAACACAAAATATCCAATAGCTCAAAAAGCAGATTTCTGACTAATGCTTGCTATATTCTCCGATGTGTGCATTCTTTTTTCACTTCCACTCATCCTGTTTACCTATTTTCTCAAAATTAATACCTCAAACTTTCGTTTTTATGATTGAAAGACACTGCATGTCAATACAAGAGCTTAAAATGATATTGATAAACACTGTATGATCACATCAAAATTACCAGTTCCTTTAAATGCTCTTGCAACAAATGTGTGCCATTTCTCTCAATCCAGATTCCATCACTACCGACCATAAACAATACTGATTCAAGCAACACATCAAGGCTTCTCTAATGTAATTATCAGAGTAATTGTCAATATTTTATCTTTAAAATGGAACTACTCCCTTTCACTTCAAATAACTCGCTAATTTAAAGGTAATTACTTTTAAAATTATACAAATATTATTAGTAATAATTTATGAGAAATATATTATTGTGTTTTTCTCATGTTATTATAATACAAAAGATTATCAAGGATATCTTTCAACTATAGTTTTCATAAGCAACCAAATATCTAGGCTGAAAAATCTGAACAGAATTAAATTAAATACCTATTCAAATGAAAAATTAATGAACTGGTTAAAAATACATGAAAAATAAATCAAGCAAAAAATTTAAATTCTTACCGTGTAAAATTGAAGCGCATATGTGTCAAAAAAGATAAAGAATATTCCAATCCAGAATAAATAAACAGAAATAAGAAATACGTTAGTCCAATTTTTTTCAAAGCCGATTTCTCTGAAAAAAAAAACAGCATATAAAGTATGATCTTAAAATAATGGTATCAAATATCTGCAATCGCTTTTACACAATAATACTGTTAAATTAGTTTTTAAATAGCATTTTAACATAGATCTTAAATTGTCATTATTTAGAAAATTATTTTAATGAATAACTTTCAAGGATAGTTTATGATAGCCCATGTTATAAAAAAATTAATTTAAAAATATAAATACCTGCAGGCTTCATGTTTGCAACAGGATTAAAAGAAAATAATGAAAGAGGGCTTATAAACTGATATGCTTCTGACAGACCCTGTCCAACAGATGAAGCCTAAAAAATATCCACATAATGAAAAAATTAAAAATTTTGATAACAATAATTTGGATAAACATTGTTTTAAAATATTAAATATATACAAAAAATATTAAATATTTGAGACATTTTTAGTTGATATAACTGCATTCAAAGTGAACATCTCAATTTTAATCATGATAATTTATCTTAATAAAAGCTTTAATGTCCAACAATAAAAAAGCAAGATGTGTAGGTAGTTTGTAAAGATAGTGCTCTACAAAACAAACTGTTGAACTTAGAGCTATAAAATTTGGCTCCCAGTTACTTTAGAGAGCGGGAATATGCACATCTGAGCAATTTTTTTTAAAACTAGAATTTTAATTAAATAGAAATTCAGCAAAGTGCTGGTATTTTTCTGCAACAACTCTGGAAAATATTGCTGCACAAAAATTATTTATAAATCTTAAAAAATCTCAGCAATTAATCGATAGCAAAATGTCTCCAGAGTATCAGCAGATTTCCATTCTAAATTCTATCAGCGACTCTTGAAAGACTGATACAGATTCTTAGGAAGAAATTGCTTTCTATCTGAATAAGATTTTAACACTTTAGAGGCAGGAAACAAATATTTTTTCAAATTACCCAGCATCAAAATTTTAATTCAAGAATTTGACTTATTTACCAAGTTTAGATAAGTTGGACATTCTGATAGATGTCCACTGAATACATTCACCTTTTTCTTTTATTGTCGGGAATATAATTTCAATTGAATCTCTTATGCATAATTTGATAATTCATGGTTCCTTTAACAATTTTAAATTGTGTTAAACATTTTACCCATGTTCTTTCAGTAGCTTTGCACCTGTTCTGTTCGTTGTCTGCATGAACGTTCCAGAAATATAATTTCAATTAAATCTTTTATGTATAATTTGATATTCTTGATTCCCTTCACAAAGAAATTTTAAATTTCATTTTTAATAGACATTTAACCTATGTTATTTCAGTAGCTTTGCACTCCTGATTCGGAGTTCAGGGGTATGCAGTGGTCGTAAGTAGCCTTGCACCTGTTCGTGAACATCCCTAATGGTGTTAAGTACCGGGTCATGCAACATCTAATTATGTGCTGTCGGCAACAACTTCACTCTCTTATTTCTCTTGCAAAATATGCATTTCATTTCAATATTAAAATGATGTGGCACATTTTACTTCCAGCAGCATGTTAGCTGGACGAAAATATACTTATTAAAATATAACATTAAACATTAGATATTACTTTAAAAATTTATTAAAATTAGAGAAAATTTGTACAACAATTTAACTGATATCATTGAAAAGATAATTTTTCAAATTTTTAGATGGTATAAAAATGATTTTTGTGCTGTAATATGTGATTGAAGAAAAACGGCAAAATTTAGCTTAATTTTTAATTCACTAAAAATCTAAAATTTCAAAAAAGTGGCTCTGAGATGCATGTTTCCACCCTCCAAAGTATGTTTGTGCCAAATTTCGTAGCTCTGTCTAGCGATCAGCCCTGTAGAGCACCAAATACACACATTCTCCTTTATTATTAGTAGAGATGAAAATTTTTTTAAGGATGGATCAATCTCATTATCATTAGAGGTAAGAAAAAAATTAAACTTACAGATCTCCATATTTTCACAGTTTTTGCTGAGTGAAAAATTGAATATAAAAATGCAGGTTGGATTATGCCAAATTAGATCATTGTTTGAACGTCTTCAAGTAGGAAAACCCAGTACAGTACCAACAGAAAGTTTTGCAGCACTGCTTGTTTCTGAGCCACCACCACTCATAAAGTTTCATATTTCTAATTTTAACTGTTTTGATAATTGGTTATGTTTTATGAGTTTATTTGCGAGATCAAGAACATTGTTTTTGAGAATTAAACTTAAATTATTGCATTCTTAAGATGACTATAAATTGAATGTATACTGGATAATAAAAAATTTTAACTTACTCTTTTTTCTTTTGGAAGAGATTCCTTAAAAAAGATGACTAATAAAAATATATCAATGATGGTCATAGTCAAAGCAAATAGTGCAGGAAGAACATAAAAATTCTGCGAAAACTTTACACCTCGTGAAGCAAAGATGGCACCAATAACAGGTCCAACAATGAAACCAATTGCAAAAGCTATTCCAATAAGTGCCTAAAGATAAAGGAAACATTATAAGAAATCAAATCATGTGAAATGCACACACAAAAATTGCTAGTATTTGAACCATAGTACACACTTTTTAAAGATCAAATGAAAATTAATGTATTTTTGCCAAATAAAATTTTAGAAAACTTTTCACTCCAGAAATTTTATAAGTTTATTTGAATGTGCATGATTAACCAAACCAATAGGAAAGATTGCAAAACAATCACAATTACTTAGAAAGTAATTTGATAGTTGATATGATGTATAGAACAATTGTCTTTTACTATGAAAATCGGAAGAAACTTCGAAATTTTTGTTTATAGGATAGAAGTACATATATAAAGTAATGTTGCAAGATACTAAAAATTTCTTGCCTTCATTACTTTCTTGCTTGAAATAGAGATTTAAAACATAAGATATAAAGCAACAAAAAAATTTCCAAATGAAATTTAAAAACTCTCCTACCTAATTCAAATTATCAAAAATAATTAAAATCAAAAATATTAATAGAAAATGAGTCATTAAATATTGCAAAAGCCCTAAGAAATAAATAAAATCTAGAAATATAAATATATATGTAAATGCAATTTTGTTAAGCGAAGAATAAAGCAAACATCTTGAATAAGCAGGCAGTCCTCGATATGATCAATACTTTATTCAAATTTCTATTTATCCATTTTAAAAATTATAATGCAGATATGAAATTAATGGTAATAATCATATCTCTAAAAGTAAAATCTTCTCCATGGATATGAATGATACTTATGCGCAAAGGCAGGGCATGTTAACAGAATAAATTACATTGTGAAAAGGAATGTTATAACATCGTGGTGAGTTTTTATAGTACTGGCGAAAAAGGGTTGAGCCCCGCTCACTATAGTCAGTTGAAACCAGACTTTTTCCAGTTAAAATGGCAGTTATTCTAATACTAGAATTTAAATACAAATATTGAGTGAAGTTACAAGTGTTTTTAATTAAAAATTAGGTGGCGTTGAAAATGGTTTATTTTAAAGATGGGAAAATATTCTAAATCATTACATATATAATTATATATGTATTCCATTCTGTATAAAAAACAAGTTCACTTATTTTTCCTAATTAAAGACTTACCATGCCTTTACTTCGCTGTCTTTCGGAGCACAAGTCAGTAACAATGGCAGTGGACAATGAGATGTTTGCGCGGCTTAACCCACCAATTATCCTTGCAATAACAAATAAGTAGAAGTAATCAGAATAGCACCAAACTCCATGCGAAATAGCAATTCCAATCTGTTAAATAAAAATTGATTTTGAATTTCTATACAAAATATAAACAGTTTGACAAAATAACCTTTTTAAAACTATATTGAAAAAAAAATAATGCAAAGAAAGCAAAAATCTTAGCAGAGATTTTTACTTTTAAAGAAAAAGATAAGATTTCTGTGGCGCTGCGATCAAGACTTCAGCCAGAGAAGTGAACTGACGAGATCGAGTTGAACGTGACTAAAACTAAATGCGCAGTTGTGAAATAATTCAATTCAGTTTTCAAGTTTGGAATTCTTCCTTGTTTTGTTTTAGATGCCGACGTTCGCTTTTGTTATGTTAATAAAGATGTTATTTATAGACATCGAGTTGGTCATTTGCATAATTAATTAGCAGACCAGCACAATTTCCTTAAAAGCTTAAAAAATGAATTTTAAAATTAAAATCCATACAACATTTTTAACTCTGTCAGTTTTTCTCTTTTATCTAATTAGGTGATACTTTCGGTTTTAGAATCTTATTGTTTTGATTTCAACTAAGATTCTATAGAATATCCGATACCTGTGTGCATTCCATATAATTTTTTAAAATCAAATACTAGCATCTATGAATGACTAAATCTTCATTAGTTTAAAAATACAATACCTGATACAAAAGCAAATCCTTTAAATGGCTAATCAGAAGGTCATCTTAGCTGTCTGAAGATATATATATTATAACTTTCCAAGTACTTAAGACATACACACATGTGATCTTTCATTAAGAATAAAAAGGATTCTTTGTATACAACATACTATGTACCTTAATTTATAAAATAAATTGAATTACCATAGATATAATCATAACAATTTTGCGTCCATACACATCTGATAAAGATCCAAATATAGGAGCAACAAGAAATTGTAGAGCAGAAAAAACTGAGCCAATAAACCCTGCAATAATAAAAAGAGGCACATTTTAAGACATTATGCAAAATATTGCATAACAGAAAAACTGGCAAAAAATAATTATTTATATTTGAATATCAACAATTTTTTAGTATTAAATTAATCTCTTTATCCTTTATGTCAGCTATAATACAAAAGAAAAAGTTAATAATCATTCCAAGGATAGATAATTAATCATACAAATATTGAAATGCAAAAACTATATCAAAACTTTTTTAATCAGGGTATCCTATGCTGCAGCAAAAAATAAAAATAAAATATAAATAAATGATAAACATGAGACAAAATATCTACTAAAATGAAAATTGTAGAGTCATCATAATTTGAAGTAAAATTCACTGCAAGCATAAAGACAAAAGCTGTTTTAGTGCAGAAAATAACATGTCAGAAACAAAACTACAATTAACCCATTACATGCCAAAACTCTATTATTTTACTTTTTCAAAAAAAATTATACTAACATCATAACATGAATGGAATACGAAAGAAAACACTGTTCCTCAATTTTTTTAATTAAACTGATTAATTAACTTTTAACTAAAATAATTATTTTTATTAGATTTGTACCTTTTACAGCAGTCAGCTCAATATTCAGATGCAACAATCAAAGCTGAAAATTGTGCTCTTTAAGTGAAAATAAGAAAGCAAGCGTCCCAGAAAAGGAACAATGGTAGATAATGGGTTAAAAGTTTAATGAGTCAACATACAGCAAAGTCTCAATTATCTGAGTAACAGGGAGTGATAACAGTTTTAGAATGAAAATGCATAACAAATATGGATATGGGGAAGGGGTTCAGAAAGACGAGATTACATGTAAGTGAACCAATAAATAGGAAACATGATGCGATGGAAATGCAAAGATAGTCATAAAATATGCATTGATTCTTGTTTAAAACAAAGACATTCTTGCATATCAAATTAACAAAGGAAAAAATTTAGAGAAATGCAAAAAGAAATTAAATATGTTCACAGTTTTGTTTCCAAATGCCACTAGTTTTACTGAAACAAAAATAAGGCATAGAGGATGAATGAAGCCTTACAAAATTGTCCCTTCAACTGTTCTTCCAGTTTTTCTTAAAAATTCACGGTCTTCATCTAGAAAATAATCAAATAATTTTCAAAAATATCTTAATTCTCGCTTATTCAAAAACTTGTTTGATGTTTTTACAGAAGTTAAAATAATTACAACAAAAATAGCTTACAAATAAAAATCATGTACTAGATAATTGAGACTATACTGTAAGGCATTATTATGACTTTATTATAACAATAATCTCATAATTTTCATATAAACTGCTGTATTCAAAAAATTTACACAAAAAAATTTTAATTTCTGAAATCAAGATCGATCGTAAGAATTTTGACTCAAAATTAATTGTTTGACTATAAAATAATGCTAAAAAATTAATGAATATTCAAACAACAACCTATGGATATAGATTTTTGATATTTTTCGTTTATTAAATTCGACTCGTAAAAAAGGAACAGAGCCAAAACAGATAAATATCAAAATCATTCTGTTCACTCATGCTAGAATATAAATATCAAAGTG
The DNA here is from genome assembly GCA_013235015.1 of Araneus ventricosus. Lineage (NCBI taxonomy): Eukaryota > Metazoa > Arthropoda > Arachnida > Araneae > Araneidae > Araneus > Araneus ventricosus. The sequence goes on from BGPR01001392.1 coordinate 211,602, forward strand.
TTCTACTAACTATAATAAGATGATTTGACATGTGCAAATACACATACCTCCAAACAGAACTTTATTAAATTCATCAGGTGCTCCAAACAAAGCCTGGAAATAATGAATCTTGCTTTCCATCCAATGGTAAAGATGATCCTATAAAACATAAGAATTATGAAACAAATATAATTAACCAACATCATTAAATTATTTTAATAAATATACTAGCTACCTCTGACGACCAGCTATTCGCTCCTAATTATCGATACCCTGTTGCTATGCTTGGAACTCGACTCTGCCAAAGTTGTATTTTACATATATTAAAAACGGTGGCTGTGACTACCAACAACCTTTGATGATGCCTATTGGGGTCATAAGCTTTCATATGAAATAAAAATTGTCAAAATCTCTTGAATGGTTGAAGCTGGGGGACTTGTCCGAGGGTTTTCGCGTTACAGAATGTATAATGAAATAGAGTTTTTTCAATTTCTCTCAAAAATGGAGGGTGGTTTGGGACAGGCGACCATTGATGACATATCTAGGAGTCAATAGCTTTCATACGATATAAAAACTATCGAAACCGGTCCAATGGTTGAGGCTTGGGAACTGGTCCTCTGTTTTTGACAATTTTAAATATAGAGATAATTCAAAATTATTATTCATCACAAATTGATTTTTGATTAATAACTCAAATGATATAAACTAAACATCTGTTAACTCAGGGTTAAAAATATTTTTTTTAGGCATAAGCTGAAGCGCTTTCCAATTATGTCACACTATGCAATAAAAAAAACATTACAAAATAAACTGACAATGCATAAAACAAAATATTTTATTTATAGTACAGAAAGAAAAATATCAATGACCCAGTTCAAAAGAGCAACAACATCACAATCAGTTAATACACTGTTCAGCAACAGATTCCAAGACTACCACTTATGGGAGATTTTACACCAGAAAGGGGCGTCAGGCAATGAGTCGTATGAGCTCATTTCCGGAGTTCTTTGTTAGATCACGCTCAGTAAAATGTGAACATCACCCTTCCATTCTTCACTTTCTCCCTATTTGCTGAAAAGAACTCCGCCCAGCACATGCGCAAAAGTGCAGAGGATTTCCAAATCCATTGCTAAATAATAGCTAACGAGTGTCAAAACTAAGCGATAAAGCTGAATTTATAAGAGTGAAAAGAAATTAAAACCTTACCATCTAAAAACATTAGGGTATCAATCTAATTAATATATGCAAAAAGCCAGTAAGTTACTTAAAATCTAAAAACATGATGCAACTTTTAGATTTTAAGTAAATAAACACTTGGAGACATACAAAAAAAATATTTGCTTCATTTTCTTGTCATTTTCTAATATTAGTCTAAAAAATAATGAGTTCATTATAACATTTAAAGGAGTACCTGTCAAGCAGACCAAATTGATCCTTTGTGTTGAACAGAATTCTTTGCAGTAACTCATTCAAATTATAGCAAATTTGTTCTTTCGTTTAACATAAGTTTTTTTTCTTTTGGGGGGGGGGGGTTAAAGAAAGAAAATTTAAAACATTAAAAATTTTGGTAAAAGTTAAGTTAGGTATGGAGCCATTCCTCTTCGCTTTACATCACCAACTTTTTTTCGCCAAGGACAAGATGGTTTGGCGATGAGAGAACATTTCTTTTGGGTGAGCAGTGAACATTTTATTGTTCTCTTGGGTACGCGAAGTGGAGAAATTTTGTTAACTTAAAAAAGCTTCGCTTCTTCATTGAATGTTAAGGATCTAGGTTTTTTTTTTTTTTTTTTTAGATTCCAAAAACGAGAATTCCTGCATGCGATGCAAATTTTTTTAACTTAAAAAAACATCAGAGGCTTCACTTTCAGCAAAGCCGGAAACTACGCATCTTTATTGAATGTTAGGAATCTACCTTCTTTTAAAAAATTCTGTAAACTGTCAAAATTAAAACCGTTAAATTTCAAATGAAATATTATGCAAATTCTATTAAATCGTCCAATAAAATTTAAATTAGCACATAGCTGACCAAACAAGACGAAGCTTCAAAGCTCAGAACTCCAATTTATTGATGTGGACGAAAGACACTAATTTGAACAGGGTTCATACTGTATAAATGATAGTAAAATTCAGGAGTTTCTAAGGATTTTTTCAGGAGTACAGTACAGAAAATTCAGGAGATAACATGAAAAAAAAATAAATTGTAGGGGAGAAGGGGCTAGTGTGGACAGTTTTTATAAAATTGGCAAAAAAGTATGCTAAATATCAATTATTCCATCTTTCCCGATTGCGGTGACTCTTTCGGCACTAAATGAGGTCAGAAGTAAGAATTCAAGCGACATTCTATCGATAAAGAAAAACAGAAACGTCATGTTTTTATGTTTTATCATAATTTTATTTTTTGCTCTTCGATTGTAATTTTTCAGGAGACGGAAAGAAATATCATGATAAAAAACACAATTTGCAGGAGTTTTCAGGACCCTTAGAGAAAAAAAGCAAAATTCAGGAGTTTTTCAGGAATTTCAGGAGGAGTACGAACCCTGTTTGAAGTCACTGCACAACCAAAACAAATGTAAAGACATCGCTAAACCGTCTTCCTCTTGGCATCAAAAAGTTGGCAATGCAAAGTGTGGAGAAACGACTCCGTACCCTAACTTAACTTTAATCAATATTTTTACAGTATGAACAGATATATAATATATATAATAGATTTGGTTTGATTTAAAAGAACAACATAACATTGTAAAATTAAGCTACATAATACTGCACGAGAAGGTCATTTAATAATTAAAAACAACAACAATAAAGTATCGGGGTTGAAATCTAAAAGTTGGTACACACTCTTAAAATGGCGCCAAGTCGCTAAAGTTAATGCAGGTAATCCCTGCATATGGCTTTGGCGACTTGGCTCAAATGATATGCAGCAGTCAACGTCTTCCTTTGGCGATTTGGCAGCGTTTTAAGAGTTTGTACCAACTTCTAGATTTCAACCAGTATCGGTAAATCTACTACACTGGAAAAAAACATTCATATTCATTCAATAAAATAAATTCTGTAAATTATATTTTAAAACAACCCATTTCATTTATTGCAATAGACAATTTATATACAGCATATGAATAATCAGTTAAATTTCTTGTGTATTTAGCATTGTTTAATATATATATATATATAATTACCTTTTCATTTGCATCATAATACTCAAAAATGGAGGGCATAAGAGGTAGAATTACTGTAAATCCCAACAAATCAATAATTAGTACCAAAAATATTATATACATTGATACAGACAGTTTATCTCGAGTTTCTTCCTTGGAAGCAGGCATCTCGGATCTCTGCACATCACCAGCTTCATACGTTTCAGGCATAATTTGTTCCTTTCTTTGTTCCCTATTCATAAGAGGGCAGTCATTAGTAAAAAATGAAAGGCATAATCAACATGTAAATATCTTTTATTAATAATTCATAGACTAACAAAAACTAATAAAATAAATTCATGCACGAGAAAAGTGTTATGATAAAAAAATTGAAAACATGCATTCAAACTAAGTCAGTCCACTGTAACTTTCAAAATATGCTTATTCATAAAAATAGAGCAACAGTAACATAGGCTTTTTTAAAAAAATTGCATTATCATGTTATTTAATTTAACCAGATGCAGCATCTTATTTTCATGGAAAATAATCTGGTAAAGCAAAATCTCCTATGAATAACCCTAAATACCTATACCTATGTAACCCTAAAAAGTGCAACATATATTAAGAGCTTATATTAACTTTTGTCACTCAAATTTCAATATTATAATCATTTTTCAAACAGGCCAAAAAATAATTTTAGATAAAATGTAATTAATTATAATCACTTTTAAATATAATATAATTCAAAAATTATAAATTAATCAAATCTGTTTAAAAAGTTTTGCACGCAATTGGTAGTTTTTGGTTCAAGTTCCAGATGGTAGGTTTTCCCATTTAAATCTACAGGTCAGTGAAAATTGAATGCTTATTCAGAAAACATTTTGACATCTATTCTGAACATTTCTTTATTGCAATTACAGCATGATTTTAAAAAAGAAAACAAATAAATGCACAATCTATAAGAATAACAATTTTTTCTCATTTAACTTCAGAATACTTATAAGTAACATTATAACATTATTTAACCTTCGATTATATAAAATGTGCACTTCTAAGGTTTACAAGTACATATTATACCATACAGGTAATCTGGTAATTAAGAAAAACTTTTCAAGAACATTTTGTGAAAGTGAACGATAATGGATTATCAGCCGAAGAAGTAATAAATGATAAATCAAATTAATAATTTAAACTTCTAGAGTATAATAAGCATAATTACTATTACCTGTGAACAGATATGAACTGAACTATACTACCTGACTACAAAACATTTAACACAAATGACATACAAGTCCACTGCATTTGCACTGTTTGTATAATCTATAATAAATATGCCTTCTATACTTTTTAACTAAACATAGATTAAACTTTTCTAAAAAAATATAATAATCAGGTAATAAGAAAATTTTTTAATGTAGCCCATGTTCTAATTATTAACACGTTTATCTACAATTTAAATAACATACGTTTCTTGGGTAAAATTGTCTCCGAAAAGAATACTTAGGAAATGCATGCAATTTTTTTGTGCCCGCATTTATTGTGTGTAGAAGTAGATTGCAATATAAAATAGGCCAAATAAAAAATATCTTTAAATATATACTCTGTAAACACTAAAATGAAATACACAATTGTACCACTAAAGCGTACAACTTACATAATGTCTAAAATAAGCTCTTCAAATTTTTCTTCAGAAATCTTTTTTATTAACCTTTAAACCTGAAATATGTCATATTAGCCGGTCAATTAGACACGGATTCAAACAGAATAGAACATTGAACTACATCCTGAATCCTGAAAACAAAACCAGATGACAACTGATTCAAAACCTGTTGCCAAATTTAATTGAAAATAATTTTTTTTTTCTGTTAACAGCTGAACTTTGCTTTAAATCAAGGGAATCACTGTGAATGGATAGATAAATTAATGATAGTTAAAAAGAAAATCTTATAATATTACTAATATTTTAATAGGGTTGTTTTTTATATTTATATAGACTTTTTTAGGACCCGAACCCATTCCCAGTAACGAAAGCACACGTCATTGTCCCCTGCCTGTCCCTTCACTCCTGGCCAGATCGTCATTTTCTTTATTTAACCACAGAGAAGAAGTGTATTTAACTTTCCGAAATTAATTATGATCACTTTCAAACGTACAAAACCTCTTCTAAACTTAGAATAGGTTTACCAAATGATCATCTGATGCAAGGCTATAGAGCTTCCTCTCTCCGAAATCCGAATTTTTAGTGATTCTTTGATATTTTCAAGAAACTAATTCGTTCTTTTCACACAAGCGCAGCTTCAAAATTCATTTTCCATGTCTGTTGATTCCAAAAAATTTTTCCTACATCAACATTAAACGGTGAACTTCTTCTGACATGATCCATGATTCTGATTTGTTTATTTAAATTTAGTGCTGGGTTACGTAATTTCCGGCGTAATTCCAAGTCAGTTGAATCTTCAAAGCGGAAGTCCAAAAGCCCAGCAGATAAAGTCAAGATTTTTAATGTAAGTAAACAAACCCGAAAATTAGTCCATTTGGAAAAAGAATATGGAGGCCTTTCTAAGAGGTGCCATTTTTTTTTTTTTTTTTTCCCTCTTGACCGAATATTCGGTATATATTGGATCGGCAATTTTTCTAGTCCATCTCCTAATGGCAATTTTACTTAATTTTTAAGCAGATTGAAACGAATTTTGGAATGAATATTTTTTTTTGAGCTAGGGTATAACAGCCCTTGTTGCTAAAAATCCCTAAACCTCGTATCTCTCGGAGATACTCTCAAGTCAACTAGTCCATTTGTGTCTCAGATGCAAACGGGAGTACTCAGATGAGTTTGATTGAAACATCGAAAACGATTTTCGTCTTTTTACTAGTATAATGAGCGTCAGTAAGATAGCAGTCCGGGTCGCTTTGTTGCTTTAAATGTATAATGACTATGATATCACATTATTATACCTATGCTCCAGAAGTTCCAGGATTTCTTTTCAACGATTCTAAGTTTGTTTAATTTATTGTGCATATTTATCTTAATTAAATACCCAAGCAGGACCGTCCCGAACAAAATCGGGCCTAGTTTCAAAGTTGACTTGCGGGGCCTTGAAACAAATTTCGTACAACAAATAATCTATTGCATATTGCTGTTTATTAGATTGCATAATTTGGTGTATTAAGGACCTAAGGAATACAAGAAAATAACAAATAAAAGTTATTTTGCGAAAGTTAACATTTCAATTACGCAAATAATCTTCAACAAATCAAATAATAAAAAAATTGTTTCATGAACTTTTAAAATACAATTTTGTATTCGACTTACTAGAATAAGGTTACAATATGAGATTTTTGTTTCATTTTTCTTACGTGTTTTATAGTAAATTCATTGATAATATCGTCACCTCCGATAGATAGAAAGAGAAAACGAGGAACATATCTATTTCAAGCGTCTAACCATGAAACAAAATTTCACTCGCCTAACGGAGGGTTAAAACTCAAGATAAAATGTATACAAATAACTTAATACACTGAAAAAATCCCACAAATAATAATAAAAAATTATATACATTATTTTTTATCTCTAGAAACTCTAAACATTGACAAACTGGAATGTCACTTCAAGAAATAAGTAGAAATATTTTTCCGTGCTTTTCTCTGCTGTTTGAAAGTAGGAATTTAATCAGTGGTGGTTTTTCGCACAGGCGTTAGAGGCCGTCGCCTCGTACCTAAAGACTCCGAGGGACCTCAAAATCTATTCGACATACATCGCAGTATTAATCCTACTGAGAATTTACGACATTGATTAAGGCAAGGGCCTCAAAAAAATTTTGCGCTAGGGGACCTCCTATGGTCAAAATCCGCCACTGAATTTAATCCTAATTATTTATCACGAACTTCAGAAGAAGTCGATAAGCGAATCAGTATGAATACGGGAGCTAGAACATTTTACCTTAAACCCTACTGTGAGAAACAGGGACCGTAAACCACATCCGTAACTAAAAAGATCTGAGGATGGTCAAGTTTACCCCCTCTTCCCCTACCCAAACACAAATATTTTGCAATGTAAAACTATTTGCTATTTTGTTTTGAGAAAAGTAGCGTGAGTTTGTTCTCAGGCTGTAAAAATGATTGCACCCTTTATGTTTTCCCACACTTGATCGGAACCACTTTAATTTATAAGAATCTGAGGAATAAGATTTTTTAAAGTACTTTTTTCTTATATGTAACTGATTCCTCAATTTTGCTCCCCCTGGTTATGGCGCCAAGGGCGCTTGCCCTATCTGCCCCTCCCTAGTTACGCCACTGCCCCAAGGTTTTTTTTCATGGCATTTTCAGGGTAATCTAATTTTGGGCTTACGTTTCATTTACAAGACCCATGTACTTAAACATATTCAAGTATCGCCTAAATTTCAGAATAATATTCTTCGAATTTCTTTCATGTTTTCAAATTTGCTTACAGATCAATATGGTTCATTTTTTTTTTTTTGTAGTTAGATGATTAATTCAGAAGTAAACAACTCTGAAAATCTTTGTATTAGAATATTAAGATTCTGCCAAAAATGTTTTGTAAATTTTTTAATTTTTAAATTTTGTTTAAAATTACTTTTAACTTTCATTTTTTACACGCGATTCAAATTTTTCTATAATAAACTCAATGATCCCTAATAACTCTTTCGATGGTGATTCGCAATTTAAATGTTTTTTTATTATAATATGTGCACTATTTAGAAACCTGTATGCATAGAAATTAAATTAAAATCAATAAAAAATATCTGGTTTTGGAAATTCGAGGGAGGTAAGAGGACCCCGAAACTGATATTGCCTAAGGGCACGGCCTAGCACAAGCTCGCATTTCGAATGAATAGAAATATAACTCCTTGGGTATGAGAATTGCATGCAAAGCCTTTTTGAAAAATAGTTTGAAATATTTTAAATATTCGCCGTATCCTTAATGTGAACAAGGGTGTTAAACTAACAGAACGCATGGGGCCCAGGAAACATTGAATTAGTAATAAAAATTTCGTAGCTAAATTTTTAAAATTCAAATTATAAATAGTTATTAGAGCAATAATAAAATTCTTATATTCCTGAAAATTCTATATTCCTGATTCTATTAAAATTCCTAATTATATATAATTAGTATTTAGAAAATTTACTTGATTTTTTTCCGTAGAATTAGAACCTAACTATATGCAAATGGAGATAATCGAGATCTAATACTTTTCAGATTTCAAAGCAAAATTCAGTGGCGCTGGGATGCTCGAATTTTAGAAATGCGATATAACCCCGGTTATCCGAAATGCCTCTGAAATCACAAATCCGAAAAACGTACTGCACGAGAAAATCGCGAAGAGACTTTTGCAGCGATATCTCCATTTTACTACGTTTTTATTAACTCGCTTTCTTGTCTGTCTGTTCGGTACAAATCTTGCGATCGATTTTTAAACTAACTTCCCGATGAGCTGGAGACTTGAAACTTTAAACATAGTTCAGAACTAGATGACAATACATTATTAATTCGCTTTCTTGTCTGTCTGTTTATCTGACATTTCATATTTTGCATGATGCATGCGCAGTACGTTTTTCATTATATCTCGAAAACTAATAACATTACAGACTTGGTTCTTGGGTATATGGATGACCCATGGGATCATCGAAGCACCCCCATATTTTAGCCATATCATTGCGCATGCGCAGTACGTTTTTCATTATATCTCGAAAACTATTAACATTACAGACTTGGTTCTTGGGATTTATGGATGACCCATGGGATCATCGAAGCATCCCCATATTTTAGCCATATCTTTGCGCATGCGCAGTACGTTTTTCATTATATCTCAAAGGTCTCTGCGTCACATAACTTACTTTTTCAGGAAAATAACAATTTTTTATTTATGATCAGGTGAAGAGAAACTGAAATAAACCTGAAATTTGCCACATGTCTCCGTCATAATCTCATCAAGATGTTTAAAATCGATTGCAAAATTTCACGCACAGAAGACTAAAAAGCAGAAAATAATTATTTAAAAAAATAAAAAAATTTAATAGACCACGTTTTTAAAACGGACTAAAAAGTATAAAATAATTTCTTCTAGCCCCATACAGATTTATAACCCCATACAGATTTAAAACGAAAAACGTGAGGCGCATGCAATATTTAACAGTAAGGAGTGTAGGGAGTAGCTGTCGTTGAGAAAACTCACACAACAGTTCATATCATTTCCATTGCAATAAAATTGTTAGTGACTGAAATAAACTACTTATGCATCAATTATCTATTACATGCGCCCCACGTTTTTCGTTTTAAATCTGTATGGGGTTATAAATCTGTATGGGGCTAGAAGAAATTATTTTATACTTTTTAGTCCGTTTTAAAAACGTGGTCTATTAAAATTTTTATTTTTTTAAATAATTATTTTTTTCTTTTAAGCCTCCCCAAGAAAGTCAGTGATTAATTTTAGAATATTAAAATTAATGGGTATTAACAACATTCATTACGATCTTGTTTACCTGTAAGTCATAATGCGTCCGACGGAGGGTTAACTTTAATAAAGAACATAAGCGTGGCCTACACAGAGTTTTGAATTCATTTCACACTCAAAACATTTCAGAATTGCATACTATAATTAATTAGATACAAACAACTAGTAATACATACAATTAATTGTATCTAATTAATTATATAAAATTAATTACATTATGTTATTAACCGAAAAAATCGTTATTCGAAACGCCCCCTTAGTTCGGTTAACCGGGGTTGTACTGTAGTTGGCAGCCTGCTTCGAAAACTGTTGGATGAAATTATTTCCATGTTCGGAAGCACTTATTGGTGTCAGCCATTATTTTCACTTATGAAAGGAAATAAGTGTCCTGTCAGATTCATAATTAGTGACATTCACTTTGTATTATTTGTGACTCTGCGGGCAGGATGGTAGCAGAGAAGAGGTAGCAACCCAGATAGCATGTACACTCGCAGCAAGTTTGATTTTTCTTGATATTAGCTTGTCATGACAAACTTGATGCGGCAACTTTGCAGCAAACTTCCTGCAAAGTAACAAAGCATAATCGACCAACCCACTTGCAAAACAAGCTTGCTGTGGAATTGTTATGACAAAATTCACATCACGATTGCAAAACAAGTTTTCTCCAAAGATGCACACTTACAGATAATCTTTGTATCTTTTTTTAAAACATCCGATTTTAATAGCATCTCCTAGACCGTCCTTCTTTTTATTAATTCAATTAATCAATGATAATTTGTAAAAAAAACTAACTTTTTTGTAAAAATTTTTTGAAAAATTCGCCTTACACTCTTCTTGGGTAGGCCGGGCCAGTGTGGGTATTTTTGCACCACACCAGCGGGAGGACGTTTAGGCCCCCTACGTATGATTTAGCGTGCATACACGGCGGATCTTCAGTAGACTCGGGTTTCGAGCCTGGAGCTCTCCGGCCCCAAGGCCGAGACGTTACAACTAAGCCACCGCGGCCCTGAATGATTGGATGGATGGTGAATGAGAAATGCAGCTGCATGATTGTGTCGAGATGATTTACATTTGCTATGTGTTTTTTATTTCTCAATCTCAGTAGACTCATTATTTTCTTACTAGAAAACCACCTGTCATTGTATGACGGGTGCAAATTGTCTCTTCAATCGGGAGATTTCTCGTCAAATTTGACGTGTTTAAATAGATATACATGCGAGATAAATGTTTAACATTGATCGAAAACTAATAAAATAAATATATATTTTATGAACATAAATATTCTTTTTTATTTACATATTTCTTTATTTCAAAAGCCTCTTGGTAAACAACATTCCGTGTGAAGTATTTTTCGTTGTTTAATAATTCAACTAGCTGCCTGGCCCGGCGTTGCACGGGCAATCTTGAATAATGGGATATTCCGGGCAGAGAGAAGTGATATCACGTGAGGCCTTGGGATCCATATTTTTTCATATGCCCGGCTCCCTTTTTTTTCCAACAAATATTGTCACTTACTTTCCCCATCAAATGTAAATATTCTTTCAAATCTAGTCTTTTAATTACTAATTTTCATATGCCCGCCTCCGGTTTATTTTTTCTACACATATTGTCGCTAACGTAAAAATTACGTTCCCCCCAAAACGTAAAAAATCCTTTGAATCCTATATTGTTAAATTAATTTATTAAATCCAACATTTTAATTACCTTATAGATCCAGACCTTATACCTTATAGATATATATTACCTTATAGATTACCCAGCGTTTCTCGGAATTCCACATTTTTTCATATGCCCGCCTCTGTTTTTTTCCCTACAAATATTGTCACTAAGCTTCCCCAAAAAACGTAAATCTGTTTTGAATCCTCTCTTGTTGGATTAAAACTTTCAGTTCTAGCCTTTTTACTACCTTAAAGCAGTTTGGTTTGAATGAAAACGCGAGAATTATAATGCTTATAAATTAAAATAGATGAGCATGATATTTGTTTTGCAAAATAAAAAATAAAAATAAATAAAAAACAGAAACGATAAATGATTTAATAGTACACCAAACTGATAAATTAAACACCAGAAACATATATTTTCGTCTTGCACGTATTTGAATAATAATGAAAAAAAAACCCGGATAAAAATGAATAAATATTTTCCCCCGAAAAACGTAAATGTTGCGAAACACCGTACGTCAAAAAAGAAAGAAAAATGCAGGAAAACGATTTTTGTCCATTGTTATTAAATCCAAACACCGAAGCTCGCTCAAAAAAAATACCAACTTCCGTTAAATAAATAAAAAAATGCAACACCGGATGAGAAATCTAATAATAGGAAAAAGAAACCGCCGTGAATGAATTCACCATGCTGCCAATAGATGGCAGCACGTCAATTTAATAATTTTGATGTTTTTAATTAATATCTTTTTAACTAATTACAATTTCGGAATTTAAATAGTCGAAATGGATTGCTTGGATTATTTTCCATCTTTTGGTACTTACGGCTAGTTTCAGGATTCAGTGGTTCGTGAGAAGATAGAAGGACATGCATACATACATACGTCTGTTGACGTTCGAATTTTAATAGGATAGATGATAAAAGTTTCTATAATGGGCTATCTCGAATAATGCGTCAGTCCTTGAGGTCACGTGACACGTCTTGTCTGACCAATCGGCTATTCCTTTGTTCTTCTGCTTTCTTTGGCTCTTCTCTCCTGGCTACGTTGTGCCATGTCTGACAATCGGCTCTTTCTTTGTTCTTCGGTTTCTTCCGCTCTTCTCTTCTGTCCACGTTGTGCCATTACTTCCAATAAGCTATTACTTTGTTCTTCTGTCCTGGCCACTTTTTGCCATAGTTGAAAATCGGCGGTTTCTTTCTTCGTCAGTTGCAGCAACTCTTCTTTCACGTTTCATAATTGCCTGCTGTCTACGGGCAGCATCCCGAGTAACTCCTCTTTTTCTTTTAGGCATCGGAAAAAGCGAGAATTGAACAAAGCAAAAATAGTAACTTCGAAATATCAGCTTAAAATAGCAGCTACCAGAAATATTTAAACTTGATCAAATCAATGAATAATGATTAAAATCACTAACATAACTAATTTATATCTTTCGGCACATAACTTTACAGAAACAAAACACGCCTGTAAATTCGTTAAAATGATTCTGTTTGACGTTATATCACGGGATAAAAAAAAAAATTTATACACTTCCAACAATACATTTTTCGTATTTCTGTCAGCGTCACTTTTTTATTGTTGTTGTAACAATGTTCTTTAAAGTAAACCACCTCAACAATAAAATGTATTTTGAATTGCGCTGCAACAATGAAAAGTATTGTTATAAAGTATCCGAAACAATGAAAAGCATTGTTGTCAATTAGTTTTTAATTAATATCTTTTTCACTAATTAAAATTTCGATATTTAAATGGCCGAAATGGCTTCCCTGGATTATTCCCCATCTTTTGGTACCTTCCGCGCGCTTCTCCATTCGGCGGTTCGTGAGAAGATAGAAGGACATACATACATACATACATACATACGTTTGTTTACCTTCGAATTTTAATAGAGTAGATAACCATGAAATTCTGAGCTTGTCAAACGTAAGTCAAAAGTTAAAATTTCAAAGGAATTCTTTTTCGAAATTCTAATCAAAACAAAGCGCTTTTCTGCTTGTCAAATGTTGCCAAAACATATTATCAAATTATATCATCACGATTGCAATAAATAATCAGATGATCAGATGTACCGTGGCGTCCAAACTATATCACGCGCATGATATACCACTGATGTAATCTACTACTTTCTATTAAAAAACGGAAATTAATTGGAAATGTATGATTAAGATAATTTAAAATTTCTCGGGAACTATTGATCATAGCGAGATGAATTTTATATCAATCGATAGAAAATTTTATTTCACTATTTTAGAGCTATTATTTGAAATTAGAACGACAATTACTCTTTTAAATTGAAATTTAGGTTCTCTAACAATGAAATAATGCTGTTTAACGTCTCGCAGTGCTATGACGCGAGTTTTATTGTTGATGACGTCAGAGCGTTACCGAGAGACAGATCTAGGCTATTATATTAGTAATTACTTGGCTGGATTCTGTTATGTAACGGAGACTTCATATGACGTCGTTTGGTAACCATGCATTGTTGACCGGAACGTCATATACAATTTAACCCTCTCACAGCGAGAGAGGCGGTCCTGGGCGGTCTTAAAATTTCCCCTTAACAGCGATGAAGGCCGGTCTGAGGCGGCTGGCTTCTTTTCAGGGAAGGGGAGGTGAGGTTCTGAGATTGCTTCGAAGATCAGCGCGGTAGAGGGTCCAATTATCCTGGCCAACCAGAGCCCATTTCCGTACGCCTTAAGGGAAGGTTATAACAGGGGTGGGGTTGTAGGGTAAATAACCACTCAGGTTGGGAGAGTCGGATTCATGTCGCACGCTCTCAAAAAGGCCCAGTTTTAAAGGAGCTAGAGGAAAAAAGTCGCCTCGGGATTAAGGAGTTAATTGTGGTTATCGTTCATTTATCGTTTGTTTTCGTTATATTTTCAATTGTTTACGAAATGGAGCACTCGTGCTCTTTTTACAACAATTCTAAAGGTAAATATATTTTTGAGACACTCTCAGTTTGTGGAAAGACCTCGTAAGTTCAAGTTGCCTATATTTCATGATATGCGGATTCTTTCTTATTCACTTTTAAGAAGAATCACCGGTCGCATGCTTCAGTTTCTACCCCGGTCAACAATGCGTTAAATCTTAAGCTGGACGTTCACGAGCACACCACTCCACGCAAATGGCGGGATGGCACTCCAAATCATTGCCCCCGCCTTCAAAACGCGAACTATCTACTGTCCTATCGCCAGGAGAAAAGCTCTAAACAGGGTTGCCTCAAGTAGGCGAGTCGAAGAAGGGAGGGAAACGGATATAAAATCAACCGCAACATTTTGCAAATTAAGCGCTCTTCGTTAGGCGATAATTCGTTTTCGACCGACGTACAAAGCGAAACAAGACTTCCGCCGGTTCTATCTGCGCCAAACGAAATGAAGCCCTTTTCTTCACCCCCAAAATGCAATGGAATATCCCGTTTCCATAACGCCCGCCACCGGGATGTCTAGTGTCTGGGGGTTTTCTCGTGGCGGTAAGACAGTACACCAGCCGCATTTATTACCCGACAGTCCAAATGAATTTCAAACGAGGTTGGATTTTCGAATGTTCGACCGCACCACGCCAATTCTCGTCGGATTCTCGCATTGACGGCGTGTTTTGGCGTGACCGAAATTGAGTGGAGCGGAGCGCTCGTGAATGTTCATCTCTAAAGAGCTGGTATTCATAAATGTACTGAATGTCCCATTAGTTTAATTTGCGGAAGTGAATTTGGCTTAAAAATTAAGGTACTTGCTTGTTAAAGTGGCCACCGAGCTTACTTGGCGACCTTCAGATTTCGCCAAACCCGTAAGTTTAGTGGTCTAGCGAAGCTACTATGTTCCGACTAGCGAAGCCGTAGGATGTTTTTTTAAATTTAAAAAATCTGCCCGGTTCCCACTTACCTTTATTCACAAAAAAACAAGCATTATTTTTCAGAAACCAATTCGAATTTAAGAACATAAGCAACACGCAAATACGTGAGCAGAAAAGTGACACAACTACAAAACTGCACGTTTTTATAGGGCTGCAAACGTTTTAGGCAAGATTTTATCACCATCTTGGCGATTTATCTATGTTTCTTGGCGATTCAATCTCGATGGCCGCTTTAACAAGCAAGTACCAAATTAATAATGTTGTCAGAATCGAAGTAGAAACTATTGCTTATATTTGTACCACTGAAAAATAAAAAATATATGAACTCCGATAATTTTGTCTATTTTCTAATAAAACAAATCTATGTTCTAAGCAATCTCATTAGTTATATAAGTGCAAATGACCTCGTCCTGTGAATACGGAGGCAGAGGAGTTTTCCTGAACACACCAGAATAATCTATAACAAGAGTGAATCTAAAATGCCTCAAAGGTAGGTGCAGGGCCGGCCTGAACAAAAGCGGGGTCTAGTACAAAGTTGACTTCTGGGGTCTTGAAACAAATTTCGTGCAAATAATTTATTGCATTTTGCTATTTCGTCGCTTAACAAGAAACACCACCTATCTCAATTTTTTTTGAAATTTCCAAGACGAAGGAAATATTCAATATCTCACAGCCAATAACGAATATTTCTGAAATTTTTTTCACACACGGTAGGGCCTTTCTGTCTTATGTTCATATCAGATGTTAAAAAAATTCAGAAAGATCTGTTATTGGTTGCTAAAAATTGAGTATTTCCTTCCTCTTTGAAATTTCAAAAAATTGGTGGTATTGCTTGCTAAGCGGCGATTTATTACATTGCATAATTTGGTACATTAAGGACTTAAGATTTACATGAAAATGGTAAATAATTAAGCTGTGTTTAGAAAGTTAACATTTCAATCACACAAAAAAACTTCAATAAATCAAATAATAAAAATATTTGCTTCATGAACTTATAATATACAATTTGGCATGCAACTTACTAGAGTAAGGTTACAATATGAGATTTTAACGAAGGACTACGTTCCTCCTATTCACACGCCAAAACATTACAAAACTTGGTATGGGAGATCCTCTATATCTCGGTAACTACATACGTTAAAAACACAACTAATGTCTTATTTTAGAGATAAAGGGTAACAACAGAAGTTACAAAAAAAAAAAAAATTGAAAATCGGAATTGTAGTTCAGCGACTACTGAGTCTCAAAGTTGGGGGAAAATACGCATGAATTGGTGACGCGATCCTCTATATCGCGGTAACTACATGTGTTAAAAACATAACTAATGTCTTATTTTAGAGATAAGGGTTAAAAACAGAAGTTACAAAAAAATTTACTTAAACTTAAAAAACTTATGAGAAACGTAGAGAAACAAAAGAGTCACGCGAGTAAAGTAGTCCTACGCCTTTAACATCAACGGTTGTTTGAAAAGACCGCCTCCGTCATTTTTTTTTGTTTCGCTTTTCTTACATGTTTTATAGCAAACTCATTGATAGTATCATCATAATTTAGTCTTTCGGTTAGTTCGGAAGAAGGTAAATCGTTCTTGACTAGCTCTAGATCTTAAGTAATTCTTTATTATTTTCATTCTCGAGAAAGATCTTTCTGCAAATGCGACAGTTATCGTTAAGGTCAATATAATTTTCAAATCAGTAACAAAATGTGGATACATTTCTAATAAATTATTTTTAAATAAATATTGTAGTAGTTGTAATGTTGCAATTCTGGAATTCGACTGTGTAAAATTCGTCGAAAAATTTCGATTTCATTAAATAATTCAATACAATCAATTTTCATTTTGCGGCGAGGGGCCTTGAAACACCGTTTGAAACACCCTCAGGCCAGCTCTGTACACAAGTGTATAAGTGAGTATATAAATTGCGCACTATTCCAAGTAATATATGACACACTGTGCCACGAAGCAAATAAAAGAACTCTATACATTACAGGTTTTGCAATTTCTGCCATGAATGTGTGGATCATCAAAAGTATTCCTATTTCAGTAGTATATTTAATTAAGCAAAAATGAGATATTTTAATGGTTTTCTAAATGAAAACTAAATGTTTCTAAGGTAATAAAATTATTCAATTCATGAAAAATTACTTATATGGTAAAGATCTTATATAATTTAGAAATTAATATAAACGTGATGAAACTATCATGAAACTCGTCGTTATATTGGGTTTTATAAAACGTATTATATAAATTTATCAACATTTGTTTTAATTTGGATGATAAAAGTACGAGTTTCTTATGTAATATAGTGACTTTTCTTAGGAAAGCATGAAAGTCAAAGACAGGGAGCAATGGCGTAGCAAAGGGTGGGAAAGGGGGTATGGAAGTTTTTTGGACCCTTTTTAAAGTCAAATATGTAAGGGAGCTGAAAAACAATACCATACTCCGGCGCCATTTACCATTACTAAACCATTGATGCCGACTGGGGCGGGGGAGTTGATATTATGCCTCGGGTGTCACTTACCCTTGCTACGCCACTGACAAGGAGAACATAACACAAAAAATTTTAAAAAAAAAATTCGAAGAATCTTATCAGTCAAGCTGAAAAGAAAGATCTAGCAAACCATTTTTGAAGAGTAAACCTTCAATAATAATAATAAAACACTGATTTGTTTCGGAAAGCAAAACGCTGATTTTCTTCCTCCCCATAGAGGTTTAACCCTTAAAAGCCCGATTTTTCAAATTTTTGATTTAAAAGTGTTTTTCGACTTTCATTTCGTGAATAAAACATGGGAAAAATGCTTTAAAAAATCCTATTTTGTCTATGACTCAAAAGCAATATGTTACCAACTGACAACACTGGGCTTTATTTCAGAAAAAAATTTCCTTGATAAAATTCTATAATATTGAACACAGATGAATGTTAATAAATGAATAATAATACGGATAAGGAATTTACTTCAACATTGTAGAATAAAATATGGTATTATCAAGCGTACAAACAAAGCAAAAAAAGATGCACCCTCTAGTGAAAAACACCAATTTATTTTTACTTTTTCATTAGCACTCGGACTGCCATCTATATTTTGTAAATTGTTTTATAACATTTTCAGTATGTATCCTATTGAAAACAACAGGCATTAGAGCTTCAGTCTTATCCTCAAGATTTTACAAGACAAGATTGGGTATGTTATTAAGGCAACACCGGGAATTTAAAGGGTTGAAATTGTTACTTGAGACAGTTTCCGTCTGACGAACAGAAATTTCGAACACTAAACCCAAATCCATTATTTTTACCATTGCAAAAACATTGCTAGAATCGAAACCGCCAAAGATATTTCATGTTTTAGGTATTCGTATTTCGTTTGAAATGTGAAAAAGTTTTTTTTCCCACTCTTCCACCAAAATATTTAAAACATTAATTTCACCCATTCAAAACACGCGTTTCCGTTTTTTCTGCTTATTCTTTTTTTTAATTTCCGTTGTTATTTTTTCTGTTTTTATTTGGCAAGAAGGGCATTTTCGCCAGTGAAATCATAAATAAAGTGTGCGGTGAAGGCAAAGCATCTTTGCGTTAAGAATCTACAAATGTGGTGGGGAGGGGGTTGAAAAATAATACTTAAAAGTACTATAAGTATGGCACCATTTACAACTCCTATTAGCACAATATATTTCACGATATCTCCACGACGCTGTCCGGTATTTTGAATTCCGTACAATATTGTGAAGATACCTTAACAATATTGTACAGCATCTTGTGCTATCAGGGTCGCTATGCCACTGTTTTCGGAGGTGGTCCAGGACAGGAACCTAAACACCTCGAAGCGATTTTTTCGTTTCTCGAAGTAAAATTTCCGTTATCCAATATTTCATCGGTTTTCTTCGTCTTTTGCAGCGAAGTTTCGTACTAAAATTGTTGAAAGTCCGGAAGTTGAATAGGCACAGAAAATTTTTCATACCACCTGAACCATTATTTAACACCCTCCACACAGCGAGACTGATTTCAAATCTGTACAATAATTAGACTCGTGTCGGTAACTAATTAAATAAGGTCACATTTTTGGACGAAACGCTATTTTCCCGTAAAGTCTTTGTGTGAATCGCGGTAAAAGCTTTACTATCATACAAAAACGATTTTTTTTTTCAAAAAATTCCCTCAAGAGCCGGCTTTAACTGAAAGAAAAAATTGTTCAAATCCGACGAGAAGATCGTTTTGAATATTTTTTTCCCCTAAGCTATGAGTTTTAAAAATTACCAGCGTTTATCATGTTCCGAATGCTCCTAGGAAGACATCTTTCTACTTTTCTAGATTCGTCGTAATTCGTCTGTCGTGATATAGTATGAGGCATCAAATCATGTCAATCTCATTAGAAAACTCATAGGGGGAAAATTACGATATTGCTTGGCAATAAAACTTTTCGAAAGTTCCAATCTTTCTTATTTAGGAATTTGAGATCGGACAATCACTTCAATGCCATCCTTGTCGATGCTGGCAAAATGCATCGGAAATAGATGCAGATAAAAATTTTGAATCGATACCTAAACATCGAGTTCAACAACTTGTTTATGAAAATCAGGGTGAGCCCATAATCGTTGGACAGAAAAAAAAATACAAAATTGAATTCTTTTACCACCTGGTTGACACTGAAATTAATTCTTTAGGACAAAGATTTTCTCAGTTGCAACATCATAGCAGTTACTTCTGTTCTTTACAGCATATATATGAACTGAAAGATGTTAGTTCTATAATATTCGCCAAATGCAAAGATTTGGAAACCATTTTAACAGATGAAGGGCCACCGGATACAAGCAGTCTGGAACTTTGTGGCGAAATATCAGTGGTGTCTTCTCTATTGGAAAAAGATTCACCGCCTTTGGAAGTTTTGGAATTTGATAACAAAAATGTATTTTCCTCCAAACTTGAGCATTGCTCTAAGAATTTTACTAACTCTTCTAATAAGTATTGTATCCGGGGAACGTAGTTTTTACAAACTAAAAATCATCAAGAACTATATGCGAATAACATATCAAACAAGATTGTCAGACCTCGATATTAGGAATTGAGTGTGAACTGAGTAACAGTTTAGATGTTTCTGAATTAATTAGAGAATTCTCTGAACTAAAAGTTCGTAAAAAAAATTCGTCTGAATTATATTCCTGTTAATTGTTTTTTAAATGAAGTATTTTAAGTGAAAAATTATTATGAGTATTTATGTCAATTATTGAGTTACACTGTTGTTTTTTGGACTTTCGCTAAAACAATGCTTAAAAAATACCACTTTTTTGTTTTAGAATGTTTAAATTGTAGTTCCGTAGGGGCGTAATTTTTTACTTTTGCACGGAGCTGTTCAAAGGCTCAATCCGACCCTGGTATTAGCGTTATTAATTACGAGATTGTTTGCATGTGACTGCCAGGCGCATTGTGCTCGACTGAGGGTTAACTTTAATAAAGAACATAAGTACAGCCTACAGAGTTACACTCAAAACACATCAGAATTACATGCTGTAATTAGATACAAGATAGAAATTGATGTTCACGGCTTAATCGAAAAAATCGTTATCCGAACGAAACGACCCCCCCCCCCATCTTTAATTCGGTTAACCAGGGTTGTACCCTATTCCATTTTAATTGAATTTTACCTTCAAGTCCAAATGCGTTGGACCTCTATTGCTTTCATCTGCATGTCCAAGCACAAGTTCAATATTTACTGTGGAAATCGAACAAACAAAAGAAAACTAAATGTTCGCATTGAATATGTATGTATGGGGCCGTTCAAATATTACGTAAGCACCCAAGAGGGGGAGGAGGGGGTTTGCGATTTGCTTATTTTTGCTGACAAGGGGGGAAGGGGAGTATGAGTGATGCTTACGTAAGACATTAAAATCACTTTATTTCCGAAAATATCTTGTAACTTGCACAAATAATTCAATTTTAAAAAATTAAATTTGAAAAAAAAAAGTTAAATTTGGCAAAAGAAAATTAAACTTGATTTTTATAAGCTTAAACTTGAAATTGTAAGGAAATTAAACTTACATTTTTTTTTTTTTTTCATTTTAAGCCTAGTTAGAGTTTTTTAATTTGAATTAAGTCCTAAAATTTTTTAAATTAGATTATTACTGTTATACGTTTTGTAAAAAAAGAAAAGGACGGGGTCCCCGTTTGCAGTTTGCTTACGTAATTATAAGAGGGGGGTTTGCGATTTGCTTATTTTTGCTGACAAGGGGGGAGGGGGGTCAAAAAATACCAAAAATATGCTTACGTAATATTTGAACGGCCCCTATGTTACTACTGCCGTGTTTATTTTGTTATAGATGGAGTAACTAAAACCTTGCTTTATTGAATTTCAAAGCAATGATTACTATTTTCGTGATTAGAAAAATCAGTAAAGATATACTACATAAAATTCTAAACAAAAATTTCTTTGATTAAGAAATAATTAATTTATTGAAGAAATAAGTGATGATTTTAAGTGACATCTTTTTATCTTTCTTGTTCCGAGAAAATACTGCAGCTGTTTAAAAATTGGACCTGGAGATTTTTATGCATCTCCACGCTTTAAGCAGGTCATTCACATCTCTTCCAAAATGGAATTTTTGGAACACGGGAAGGAAAAAGCAATCGCCAGTTTTAAAAACCGATGGAAATTGGCATAGAATTCCAACGAACTCAAAATCCAACACTAAATGCGCCGATTCCAATTTGGGGCCTCGATGCGAGGGTAGCGGCACATCAAAGGATCTGCCTAGATTGGGACCTCGCGACGAGGCTAGAAATCGGAAAGACGATTGAATGTTAATAAATGGGGGAGGAGAAATAGGAGGAGATCGAAGAGCGCTGGTAGCGCACTTTGGAGCCTCCGTGAATGACGTGCCCCATTTTTCGACTTGAATGGGTGGGAAAAAAACAGTATTGGGACAAATGGAATGGAATGGAGTACAGGTGAATGCCCAGCTTTAGATCTCCTTTAGTCTCGAAAAACTATTTTTGAAATTATTTCTGTTTGCTAGCGTCTGTTCACTGTTTGTTGAAAACACGATAACTCACAAACGCAAAGAGCTAGATGGTTGAAATTAGGAAAGTGATATTTACACCAAAAATGTGGAAATATAAGTCTAAATCCGTCAAAGGAAAGATGTAATTGATTGATAGTTTTTGAGAGTATACAGATCAGTGCCATGTATCCAAATATTATTTTAGCAAGTGCGTTGCCCTTCACAAGCAATGAAAACGTTATACACAATTTTAGTTAATGTGTTAATTCACTCGCACGTGAAAATACTAAATGCCTTTATTAGTGTTGTATGCTACCATATATATATTTTTTAAATACAGGGTGGTCATAAATTATTGGACCCATTTCAAAAATTAATTTTAAAAAACTAATAATGCTACAACTACGTTTTTTTTTTTAATGAGAACGCATTTTAAAACGTTTTTCCCTCAGATAGGTAAAACGCCGTTACGGTGTTCTAAGTGGTCGTAAATTATTGGACATATCCCATTTTATAGAGCCAATTTCTGCGAAACTACTAAAGTTAGAATTAAAATAAAAGCATGTATTTGTCGGGAATCTTATACTCTTTAATTTGTTAAGTAAATCGTAATTCCAAAACTGAAGCGTTTTCGAGATATAGGAGAAAAATTAAAAAAGGAAACCAGAAAACGCTCATCGGGGGGCTTCTGCTATTCGGTAGCCATTTCGTATGGAAATCTCTCGCTGTAGCAAATTTAGAATGCCGTAATGGTACGCCCCCTATCCGAAAAAAATGTATTTGCTCTCTCCTTTTAAAAAATAAAATTGCAACATTATTAGAATTTTTTAAATTAATTTTTGAAATGGGAAATTTATGACCAATATGTATTGTGAAATCAGTAAAAAAATAGTCCGGCCATGAAACTGGCATATTTTTCCTTTTTAATAGGAATATTTAAGATGATGTAAAAATAGTTTTCTTGGGATAATACTTTCTGAAGTTACCATTGAAAACATCAAGATTCTGAAAAAGAAATTTTAAAAAATGAGTGACAATCCATCATCAATCCATGGAAAATGCGATTTTGGATACTTTCAAAAGATTTCTACTGATGTCAATCGGAAACATTTCGTTGATATCAACTAAACAAAATTATTTTTGACTACAAGTTTTAACTGATAACTTTATTTGGAAGTAAAGGAGAAAGGTGAGGGATAAACATTTCCGATTTTATGTATAAATAAACTAATCTTACGATTAAAAGATTTATCGAATTGACTGTATATAGCACGTGAACTGCACAAGCATCCATACAAATTGTTTAACAAAAAAGTTATACATTCGGTTTATTTTTTAAATATTTTGAACAAATCACTTTGTCAAACCGTCAGAAATTGAAAGACTAAACGAAACATTCAAAGCAAATTATTCTTTTTATTATATAACCTGATAAAAATCGCAAATGAAAATTGTACACAAAGTATGATCTTGTAGCATTGAAATAAATGCACATATATGCAATTACAATTATAATCAAACAACATCTAATTTTTATGAATGTTCATAATTGGTTTTTCAGAAAGAAAATGAGAAAAATATCGCTTTTATGATGGAAAAGTTCGACAGCAGATCGATAATAAGATTTTAAAAGTAATGAAAGAAATCGGCATGTAGAATTTAAAGACAATTCAGTTAAATGCAAATTAATCCAAAATCAGAATAAATTTACATACATGCTCGTATTCCTACATGTGTGTTTGCTTTTTCCATAAACAGCATAACAACTTTTTAAGCTCTTTCAGATATTTTCTTCTCTTCGAAGCATAAAACGATAGTCAATTAAAGCAACTGTAGCTACACTCTTTGTTAGGGCGAAGCTATTTTTTTCCAAGGTTAATAAGGAAAAGAAATATTTTTTGGCGGTATATTATGATGAGTTCTTGCAAATCTGTGCACACATCTAAACTCTGGCCTTCTGTTCACCATACCTCTAATGATGATGACCATGATGATGGCATGGTGATGACCATGGTGGTGGCGATGTTCTTGCAAATCTGTGCACATATCTAAACTCTGGCTTCTGTTCATCATACCTCTAATGATGATGGCCATGGTGATGACCATGGTGGTGGTGATGTCCATGATGGTGGTCATGGTGCTCGTGATGATGATGGTCGTGATGGTGGTCATGATGATGATCATGGTGATGGTCATGATGTTCATGATGATGGTGATCGTGGTGATCATGATGATGATGGTCGTGATGATCATGATGGTGATGTTTTGCATCTGAAGTAGGTTTTCCAGAGACATACTGGAGAACGACAGCCAAAGAAACGACGAAGCAGATGACGGTGGCAGACTTCATGATGTCGATTGAAATTTACCGAGAATGAAACGAAAGTTCCAATTATTAACTAAACTCGATTGAGTGAATGTGCTCGAATGTGTCTTCAAGTTGAATGAGACGACTTTATATACTAACTTGAATATGATATTTCAAAATCGACGTGCCTGAATGTGCTAGCTTCAATGAGCCAATCTTCAATTAACAATGAACCAACGACTAAAATTAGTACTTAAAAAACTACACTTGACTTTAAATGCTAATAAAGGAACTGTTTTTTTACATGTCCTAGTTTTGACCATCGGAGTTTTACCGTATTTAATTGTGGCTGATTTAATTTTTTTTTTTTTTTTTTTGAGGTGTGAGATTCTTTCAATGGAAAAAAGTCGCGCAACAGCCCAAGCGGAAACAAAGCTGTCAATTGTCAATGTGCTTGCGAATTTTAAAGAACGAAAGGAGAAGTTGAGTTATGTAATTTCCAATTAAATAAAAGTATTATTATGTAATATTTAACAACAGTATTGTATTGAAAGACGGTGATTTTCTTTCAATGCTTGATCAATTAATGAAGCCAATTTGAAAATGGATAAAATAAAAGAATTATTATATATAATATTTTTATGTACGCGCATCATTTTTATGTGTTCAAAACTTTTTAGCCCGTAAATTTATTTGTTTTTCAATTATTCATTACAAAGATGAATTCTTGTTTAAAAAAGCGTGTATTAATTTACCATAAACTAAATTAAGTTGGGTTAATTTTTTTCTCAAATTGTTGACCTTTTCGAATTATTGACCTAACGAATCCGTGATAAGTTATATTACGATTCTAGAGCATATTTTTATGTATAGATCATATGAATGCTAATAGAAAATTTTAACGTTTCAGCATACGTATGTTCCTAATCAGTAAATTCGGAAATTGTGTGTGGTATCTGAATGTTGCTATTCCATTCTGTTCTGGAAACACTACAAGAAACATTTAGGGACATTAAAATCAGCCTAGAGTAAAATGGGTTGGAATAATAATGCATATATCGGAATCGGCTTTCATTATTAAATTTAGTTGGATTGGATTTGGTAATGGACGAGTTTAATATCAAACTAGCCGCCTTCAGCGACCAGCGGTTCGCCAGTAATATTAATGGCCTGTAGCTGTGCTTGCAACTTGGCGAAATAATTTGGCGGTTGTAGAGGCTTAGAAATTCTGCCAAAGTTTTATTTAGCGATATATTTAGAAAATGGAGGGTGGTGAGTGGCAAGCGACCATTGATGACATATTTAAACGTCATAAGCTTTTATATGAAATAAAAATTGCCGCAATAGGTCCTGTGGTTGGGATTGGGGGACTATCTGAAGCTTTTTTTTTCCCATTGAGACTGTACAATTGAGAAATATTTTTCCGATTTCTTTCGAAAATGGATGGTGGTGTTGGACAGGTGACCATTGATGACATATCTAGACGTCATAAGCTTCCATATGAAATAAAAATTAATGAAATCGGTCCAGTGTTTGGGGTTGGGATACTGCCCTCTAGTTGTGCCAATTATTTTAAATATATAGATGTGCTTTACTTATGCAATTATGCCTTTTAAGGTAAGTTTCTTCCTGCACAACAACCATCAAGTATAACGAATTTCGAAATTCATTTGACGGCTGTCTCAGTTTCAGCTTTATACTTATTATTGTGTGGGCACAAAATGAATAAAAACACACTTTTATTTGTGTGCTAAAAAATATTAATTTTTTATTTTAATTACTTTCTACTTTTTGGTCATTTCTACTACTAATAAAGGAGAATGTGTGTGTGTTTGTGTATGTTGGAGCTCTACAGAGCAGACTAACGGATGGCACAAACGTAATTTGAAGGATGGGAATTTGCATCTCGGAGTCCTTTTTTGAAATTTGAATTAATTAAAAATTAATCGAAATTTTGACGTTCTTCCTTAATAACTTCCGAAAACATTACGGAACAAAACCATATGAAAATGCAGATAAAAAAAGAAACCCTTTTCATTGATATTAACTAGTTGCTGTACAATTTTTTCTCTATTTTTAATAAGTTTTTAAATATATTTTTAAGTATAATTTACAACAATACTTTTCATTGTTGCAATAAAATTCGAACCGTTTTCATTGTTTAAACAAATATTTAATTGCTTGTTTTCTCTTCTATTGTTGAAAGCTAAGGAATTTATTTTCTTTTTTATTTCATCAATTTTACCCTGAAATCTGTAAACAAAGTCCTTTAACATAGTTAGTATATTCGAAAATGCATCCAGCACGTTTAAAGACGTTTTAATTTTTTTATCACTATGTTTTAATCCAGTTAACGTGCTGCTGGACTTAAAATGTGTCGAGTCATATTGATATTGAAATCAAATGTGTATTTTGCAGGAGGAATAAGGAAGTGAAGTTGGCAATTACTGTCTGTCCGCCACGAAAACTCTCGCCGCCAAATTGTCTAGTTTACGTGGTCACTATAGCAACTGGTTATGCTAGGGAAGATCCATTTCGAATAGGAGTAATCCAACGGAAGTCGGAGATTTTTTTTTATTCTTGGCGCCGTTTTGCGGCGGAACACATTTGAGTGAATTTCTACCTACTAGAAATGGATTCTTCCTACGATAACCTGTTTCTATAGCGACCGCCATAAACTAGACAATTTGGCGTCGACAGTTCTCGTGCCGGACAGACAGTAGATGCTACATGACACAGACAGATACTTGATTCCATTAGATACGTTTATGTAGACAATGAATAAAACAGGTGCAAGGTCGCTAAAAAGGCATTGATTCTACGTCTATCACAATTTAAAATGACTTTGCTAAGAGGATCATGAACATCAAATTATTCATAAGAGATTCAATTGAAATTATATTTTCGGTGAAGAAACTGGTAGCCGAAGGCGGCTAGTTATAAATATTATGGAATTTTTTAAATAAATACCAGGTGCCCCACGCATATGGTCACAATATCTTTTTGTGAGTATATACCTATTAAAATATTCCAATAGATTTATCTTAACAGCTAGAATAATTCGCATCCCATTTTTATTTAAATTAATTTTTAACTCAAATTAATACTAACTAATATTATAAATAGACTATCTAAAGTTGGAAGAGGAAGAGAGATGACACTTCGGTAGAGCAGAACCGTGACCATCTATGATCACGGCGAAACTCCGTTATTGACACCTCCGTTACCGTTCGCTGAAACGATGTTTCTATTGGCTAAATTTTCATATTTGAAGAAAATTTTATTTTGGAAAATGGCAGCGGTATAACATACAAGAAATGTAGCGCAATCGACAAAGCAATAATTCATCTTCATATCTTTATTCGATCAAATTTTTCTCGTTCTGTACAATTTTTCATCAACTATATTTTTTTGTTGCTACACTGGGACAATTAAATTTAAAAATCTCCGTAAAAATTTTTTAAATTTAAAGCTCTGTATGTTATAAACTTGACACAAAGATAATAATATACAAAGAAATGCTACAGCTACAAAATTGTCTGTGATTGATGCTATATTAAATTTAACTAAAACAAAGATAATAATAGATATGGTCTGTTCTGTTTGGTTATTTGGGGTAATGTAGAACTTCCGCTATACAGACCGACTTCGGGTATAATTTTTCGTCAATGTGAATCTCCAAAATTTCTTCAACACTCTGTTTGAAGATTCTAATTAATGTTTAAAGTAGAGTTTTTTGTTATGGCTTAAGAATACTTTGACACTATTAAATTTGATATTCCCACTGCTGTAGCTCACAATGTTTACTTAAAATAAGAGCCTCAATTTGTGGAAAGGCTGCGATATTTATTCGTTATCTCTCTAAGGCTTGTTTGGCGATTAAATTTTTAACCAAACGATTTAGATAATCTCTGGCTGTTAAAATTTGATACAGTATCCAAATGGATTTGGCGATTGCTTTAATCGGAGAGTTACCGGAAAACAGAAGGGGATTCTGGGTACAGAAGTTTTGTCAAGCCAAAGTAAACAAAACAGAAAACTCGACCATAAAGATGCTGCAACTTTAGAAAATTGTCTGCGACTGATGTTGCATTAAATTGAATTTAAATTAAGAGCCAGTTTTTTAAAAAATCGGGCAAATCAGGCTATCTTGGATAGTTGACATTTTTTTATTTTGTTGAATTTTTCCGGATATGTTCTTCATGTAAAACTATTAGACACGTGTTTTTTTGTTTTTCCAAAAAAAAAAAAAATTTGCTATAGTTTTGGGGTCCAAAATTGAAGATCGTCCATTATTTTAAGAAAAACATACCGTTTTACCATAAGGCAATACTTTTTGTGCCAGGAGTGAACTATGGCATTGGCAATTATTTTGTGTTCTACTACTTCCATACTGAATTTTAGGGCATAAAGATTTATGGTTGACTCTTTGCACAAAGGCCAAAAAAGGTCATTCAAAATTCTACGAAAAAAGGCCTTTTTCTGAAACTTTGACCGTCAAAATCTTCTTGTGCCAACAGTGAACCACAAAGGTATACATTTCAGAGAATACATACTAATGAGAAATACCGAAAAAGGGCAAGACAAATGTGGTTGACTTTTGGGGCACAGAAATATTTGACCTTGAAATTGCGAAAAACACAAAATTGCATGATTTTAGAGGTCATTCACTGCTTGTGCCAAGAGTGACCAGGTATGAAATTAGCTGGAAAAGAAGCCTTAATTATAGGATAAACAAAATCAATTCACAAATATATGGTAACTTTTTCAATTTTTATATAATGCGGCTCTATACTTTGTGCTGAACATGTGTTTTCTGGCACTTGTTAAAAAATGTCGATTGCTTTTATTTCAATATTTATTACTTTTGTATGTAAAAATATTACATTAAAATTTCTTTAACTAACTGAATTGCTCTTTGAAAATAATATACAATTAGAACAAATTGAAAATTGAGTACTGCAAATACTCATCGATTGATAATACCTCCTTTTAAACTCCTGCAAATACTATATTATACAATGCTATCTGTGTAACAGACGAAATTGCCTTACAATTATTTAACATTTAACATTAAGTAAATTATTTAACAACTAAATTATTTATGTTGCAACAAAACATTATCAATTCTATTTACTTGTATATTTCTCATAACTTTACCAAAATCAGCAGCACCTTAGACAAAGTACGCTTAAGTTATACTGAAAAACTTAAAGTATCCACAGGCAGATCTCCCATTGCAGCAAATGAGCCTAAAATCCTGGCAAATAATACTACAATTCTGAATGTGTTTAGAAGAGGACTGGCACTTTCAAATAGAAAATAGAATGTTTCTCTTACAAACAAAAACTACATATTTATAACGTCTTTATGAAAGGAGAACAATCTGGTGTAAAATCCTCACCAGAAAATACAGTGAAGGGAATGAGACAACAGATAGATCCTACTGGAAGAAAATTATTTCAACCTTTTGAGTGCATGACTTCTTCACAAATCAGAAGCCTCTTCAGCAGGATGTCAGCTCTGCCTAACGGTGGTACATTAAAACCACCAAGTACAGGTCTGGAACTTGTTGATGACATTAATGAATATTTATATGGCATCACTGAACAAGTAAGGAAACTTTTAAATTATATTTTATTATTATTTACTATTTATAGTATATTACATTAGCATTATAAAGTAGGTACGGCAGAATACGCTAATTTATAATTTTACATCAGATGTGAGTTATATATACATTACATTCTCTTCTTTACAGGAGCTAGAGCAACAAGAAGTGCAGAACTTGCTTGCAACCCTTGAGCCGATCCGTGATGTGCAAACTCGAGTTAGCTGGATATAAACAAGAAAAGGATGACAAAGGGAAGAAGCGAAGTTTAACTATTTGTCCAACCACACCAAAAAGGATAAAGAGTATATATGATGCAAATAACGATAGTATCTCTACAGACAAATCTATAGAGAGCGATGAATCACACAAAATAACTCAACAATTAAGTCGAAGTGATTCCATTCAAAACATCAAAATAAAGCTCCAAAACATACAAAGAGGAATTCAGGAGCATTTGTATTTTACTGTGTTCTAAGAACAGGACTTGTTTTACATTCGTAAAGTAAAAAAGATTGTAAGTGAAGACATATTTATGAAGTTCCCAGAAAAAGGCGCTGGTAATTTCCGCTGGCCAAAAAGAGATCAAGAAAAAAAGGTAAACATTAAATTCATTTTCTATGGACCTGTACAACTATATGGAAATGACCCATCTACTATGGACATTGATCAAATAATTATTGCTTATAAATGCTACAAGAAGAATCGCTTGGCAATATGGAAATAAGGACTTATTGTCAATCGATGAGCATTTGCAGTACTCAATTTTCAATTTGTTCTAATTGTATATTATTTTCAAAGAGCAATTCAGTTAGTTAAAGAAATTTTAATGTAATATTTTTACATACAAAAGTAATAAATATTGAAATAAAAGCAATCGACATTTTTTAATAAGTGCCAGAAAACACATGTTCAGCACAAAGTATAGAGCCGCATTATATAAAAATTGAAAAAGTTACCATAGATTTGTGAATTGATTTTGTTTCTCCTATAATTAAGGCTTCTTTTCCAGCTAATTTCATACCTGGTCACTCTTGGCACAAGCAGTGAATGACCTCTAAAATCATGCAATTTTGTGTTTTTCGCAATTTCAAGGTCAAATATTTCTGTGCCCCAAAAGTCAACCACATTTGTCTTGCCCTTTTTCGGTATTTCTCATTAGTATGTATTCTCTGAAATGTATACCTTTGTGGTTCACTGTTGGCACAAGAAGATTTTGACGGTCAAAGTTTCAGAAAAAAGCCTTTTTTCGTAGAATTTTGAATGACCTTTTTTTGGCCTTTGTGCAAAGAGTCAACCATAAATCTTTATGCCCTAAAAGTCAGTGTGGAAGTAGTAGAACACAAAATAATTGCCAATGCCATAGTTCACTCCTGGCACAAAAAGTATTGCCTTATGTAAAACGGTATGTTTTTCTTAAAATAATGGACGATCTTCAATTTTGGACCCTCAAAACTATAGCAAAAAATTTTTTCTTGGAAAAACAAAAAAAAACACGTGTCTAATAGTTTTACATGAAGAACATATCCGGAAAATTTCAACAAAATAAAAAATGTCAACTATCCAAGCCTGCAAGATTCTTAAAAAAACTGGCTCTTAAACTAAAACAAAGTTAAAAAAATGACGGGAGGCTGTCTTTTCAAACAGCCGCTAATGTTAAAGGCGTACGACTACTTTACTCGCGTGGCTCTTTTGTTTCTCGAAGTTTCAAGTAAGTGTTTCTTTCTGACTTTTGTTGTTACTCTTTATCACTAAAATAAAACATTAGTTATGTTTTTAACATATGTAATTACCGAGGTATAGAGGATCTCCCATATCAAGTTTTGTGGCGTTTTGGCGTGTGAATCAATTTCCTTTCTCAGACCCCAATGGGAGGAACGTAGTCTTACGTTAAAAAAAGATTGCACCGAAACTTATTAAACTATGCTTAACTAGAAAATCACCCGTCATAATTTGCCTGTTTATTCGAGAGATTTCCCTTCAAATTTGACGTGTTTAAATAGACATATATGCGAGAGAAATGTTTAACATTGATTGAAAACAAATAAAATAAACATATGTTTTATGACAGGAAATATTTTTTTATTCACATATTATTTAAATATTTCTTTATTCAAAAAAACCTCTTGGTAAACAACATTCCGTGTGAAGTATTTTTCGTTGTTTAATAATTTTCCTTGTACTTCAGATGTATTTGTGTAAATTTGCAACATAGAGCTGTCCATATGAAAAGACTGGCTCATCGAGGTAAATTCCAACTTGATAGAAAGTTTGCCCCTGCGATTTGTTGATAGTCATCGTGTAAGCTGGAATTAACGGGAACTGGCGGCGGTTGAGAACGAATGGTAGATTCACGTCACTGGTGGCTAATTTAATTCTTGGCAAGAAAACAACATCGCTACGATTGCATTCAGGTTCAATTTGGCGTCCAAACTATATCACGCGCATGATATACCACTGACGTAATTTATTACTTTCTATTAAAAAACGGAAATTAATTTGAAATATAGGATTAATATAATTTAAAATTTCTCGGGAACCATTGATCATAGAGAGATAAATTTTATATCAATCGATAGAAAATTTTATTTCACTATTTTAGAGCTATTAAATTTGAAATTAGAACAACAATTATTCTTTTAAATTTAAAATTACTGAAATTTAGGTTCTCTAATAATGAAATAATGCTGTTTAACGTCTCGCAGTGCTATGGCGCGAGTTTTATTGTTGGTGACATCAGAGCGTTACCGAAGGCTCTGGGTTATTATATTAGTAATTTTTAGCAAATGCACCTATCACAGAAAGATAACAACAACATTTCGACGTGTTAACGATAAAAATCAATAAAATTTCTATCGTTAACACGTTATGATTGCAACTAAGCACACCTTGTTTTATGAATCATAAAAGATACAAACACGCGAGCATTCAGAAAAACAAAATAAATTTCAGTGATACGTTAAAGCACCAAAATTTTATTAGCTTCGAGTCAGATTTTGTATTAATTAACTATTTAATTAAATTGCAAAGTACAAAGACACGATGTCCGGTGGTTCATCAGATCCTGGATTTGAAACGAAAATCAACATAAGTGATTTTTCTCCCGATGAGGTTACCGTACATGCTGATGATAGGTAATTATTAAAATTTTGAACTTACAAATTATAGAGTCACCACTTCAGTGTACATTTTATCAAACTGTATCTTTTTGAAGTCTTAAGAACACTTTCAGTGAGTCCCTTTTCTAACAAATATAATTGATGTTGATTCTATGATGTGTTTACAATCAACCATTAAGAGATCATTAATGCCGTTGCAAATTAAATATTCTTGTAATGCTTAAAACTTGTATAGTTTGAAATAAAACTTTTGAATTTTTTGGAAAAGTTTTGCAATTTCAATCAACAGAGAGATTTTGAAAACATATACTCGGAAAAAATTTTTAATCAAGAATTTTTCTTGAATTAGCATGTAGGTTTATTACAAATATATTATGATTTTTTTGTGATATAAAGCAAAAATCATTGAAAATACTGGCAAAATTTGGTTGAAATCTAGAAGTTGGTACACACTCAAAATGGCGCCAAGT
>BGPR01001392.1:245199-262550 GCA_013235015.1 Araneus ventricosus
GTAGCCAATACAAGATTATCACCAGTGATGCCATATATCAAAGCTGTTCCCTGTATTCTTCATGCCACTTTTGTCCCGCAATATTTCTTCGGCAAGACCATCAAAGAACAGTAGTTTTATTTTTATAATTTCATTAATTGGTTGAAATCCAGAAGTTGGTACACACTTTTGAAATGGCGCCAAGTCGCCAAAGTTAATGCAAGTATTTCTTTCATTAGTTTTGGCCATTTGGCACCATTGAAGCGTAACGGTCAAAGTCTTGCTTTGGCGATTTGGCGGCGTTTTAAGGATGTGTATCAACTTCTAGATTTCAACCCATTAATTTTCATGTCATTTTCTTTTGACTCCGAAAAAGTTCAATATCATTCCAAAAACCAGCTAAGTGGTTAAATACACAAGCATTTTTGTTCGTTTTTTTTCCGTTTCAAAATTAGTTTCATGCGCTTTCGTTCCCTTCGACAGAACTTCAAATTTCAGAAGTTTCTTAAGCAAACTTAGCCTTGTGAAAATAATTAAGATAACAAATGGAAACAATCTTGAATGTTTCAGACTTTACAGATGATTAACAAACGATAACATGTAAACAACTTATGCTTGCTACAATGCGTTCAGTGTTTTCATTGATCATTCATCAGGCTTTCAAATTTTGGATCGCTCAGATTGGAGAAAGTTACATAAGAAACTTTAAAGGAAAATATCTTGATAATAATATCTATCCAGAGAATAAATTAATTTATTGCGGTTGCATAATTCTGCAGCAATGTTAAGTTAGCTTATTCTCAACTTGAACAGAAATTAAACTTCGTTTTGTTACTAGTACAAATGAAAGTATTGAGTTTATAGGAACAGTTTAGCAGGGTGAAAAAAAAGATGGTGTAATTTATATAAATAACATATTTTTATGAAAATGGTTTACTTTATTTTATATTAAACCACTTATCATAGCCGTTGTCATTAAATTCAATTACAAGAACTCATATTTTTGCACACTTCTAGTTTATACTGGTGGGAATGTTTTCCCATCAGCTTACAAAATCACATTCCGAATTTCATTCATCTAGTTTCAGTTTTTGAGTTATCGTGCTCATAGACACAAAAACATAATTCCAAAAATTGCTTTTCCCCCACTCAGGAAAGTATAAAGCATGGAGATGCATCAAAATCATGAGAACGATTTTTTTAACGATTTTAATACTTTCTATTTGAATACTTCATATACGAATAAGTAAAAAGCATGCTTATTTCATGAAGGTAATGAGCTGACGAATCTTGTTGAAGTAATGTTAACTCACACTTCCTTTTCAGAGCTAAATTCCCCTCATACCACCATAATTTGAACCAATCAACTGAAATCGGTGAAAGTTAAGTTTAGGGTACGGAGCCATTCTTCTTCCGTTTGCATCGCCAACTTTTTGTCGCCAAGGGCAAGATGGTTTGGCGATGTGAGGACATTTGCTTTGGGTGAGCAGTGAACATTTTATTGTTCTCTTGGGTACGCGAACCCGAAATTTGTTTTTTTTTAACTTAAAAAGACATCAGCGGCTTCGTTTTCAGCAAAGCCGGAAACTAGTAGCTACGCTTCTTCATTGAATGTTAGGAATCTACCTTCTTTAAAAAAATTCTGTAAACTGTCAAAATTAAAACCTTTAAATTTCAAACGAAATATTATACGAATTCTATTAAATCGTCCAATAAAATTTAAATTAGCGCATAACTGACCAATCAAGACGAAGCTACGAAGCTCAGAACTCCAATTTAATGATGCGGGCGAAAGACACTAATTTGAAGTCACTGCACAGCCAAAACAAATGTAACCACATCGCTAAACCGTCTTCCTCTTGGCATCAAAAAGTTGGCGATGCAAAGTGTGGAGAAACGGCTCGTTACCCTAAACTTAACTTTAAACCTGAAATCTTCTGTTTCAAGTTTTTTCCTGCAATCCCAAAATTAGTCCAATCCTTTAACAATTCAATCCTAAACCGAATTCTGAGCGACTTCTGCTGCTGTGAAATTTAGCTAAAATACATTTTAGCTAAATTTCACAGATTTTCACAACGTCCCTTGTTTAACACACAGGTGAAGGAAAAGTGCATTGGCACTGGCACTCGAACTAGTATCTAAGAAAAGCATGGGGTAAAAATACGGAACAGCTTTGATATACGACATCATTGGCGATATTTTGTAATTTCCGCGACTTTTTTATTGCGTAAACAAACATGGCGTCGGTTGTGTTGCCTAAACAAACATGGCGGCTATTTTGTTGTATATTGTTCTATTTCGAACGCGTTCCGGGCAAATTTTTTAAACTAGAAAAAAAAAAAACATCATCCGCTTCGCTTTCAGCAAAGTGGGAACGTCGGAGCTTCGCCTTTTTATTGAATGTTAGGAATCTAACTTTTTTTTTTTTTACTTCAGACCTGGAAAATGGCGTCTTTCGGCGCCAAAAGTAAAAAGTCGCCGAAATCACAAAATATCGCCAGTGATGCCGTAGTATATCAAAGCTGTACCAAAAATTAAAATTAGCATGTTATTACACGATAGCGTTTTTCATACCTCTTCAAAATTCAAAATTATCTTTTCAGTGGTACCAATTTCGTTGCTTTTCAATATTTTCCCCTAATTGCAAAATTTCTTGAACTCATTTTAAACATAATTTTCAACAGCAATTTTCATTGTTATGATGACACTCAAATAGTTTTCTCTGTTTCTATAAATATAATATGGCGTGTTTTTCCAGTAATTTTAAAAACTTAACCTTTTAAATTCCGACAGTACTTCAAAGTACTTATATCTTCGTAATACGACCGTTTTCTCTGACGTTATTCATAAGAACTCGAAGTATATATTTCCGACAGCAAACAGTAGATGAAGCAGAAAATAATTTTTTTCAGTTATTCGCGCGCGCGTTAAATTAAATAAACTATTTGAATTAATAAAAAAATGTTTTTTCCTGCTTCCTGGGGCTATTCTGTACCAAGACGTATCTAATGATACAAAAAGGAAATTAAAAAGTTCCTAGTATATTAATTTCAGATATAAAGGGTTACGGAATAAAGATGCTGATTTTGTTATATTCTTTGGCATTGGCGTAATGATTTTTTTTCTTATTTTATATCAATAATTTTTTGTGCAATCTACAAATGAAGTCTCTGTGATATTAAATAAATTATAAAACAAATCTGTTGTGCTGAATGATTATACACACTGCTCTTTACTTTTGATCAGCATGTTTTAGTCCAGCTAAAATCCCCCACTAATTAAATTTAATAATTTTCGTTTTTACTTTGAAACTCAAAACTTAACTGATTTAATTCTAATCACTAAAAAATTCGAACTCATGATTTAGATGAATCTCCACATTCTAGATTTCCATCAGACCGAAAAATATTCTGTCTGAAACTTTGAAATTCTCTCTGTTTGCTTGTCTGTGAACGCGATACCACAAAAACCAGAATGATCTAAACAAGAGGTCCCCAACGTGGTACGCGTACCCCTGGAGGTATGCGAAGGGCCTTTTGGGGGTACGCGAAATCAAATTTGTTAATGGCGGAAACAAGAAAACATAAGGGAATAAAAAAGTTGAAGATTTTTTTTCTCGAAGTAAATACTTGCTATTTAATAACTATACCACTTGAATAGTTGATTATTAAGAAGTGTAATTTTTATAAGTTAAAACGAAATCATTACAATACTGGTTTTATTTGCCTTGACATTGAACTAATACTATTTTAAAAATGGAATAAAATGTAAAATCAAGAATAAGTTCTGCAAATGTTATTAATGCGAGTCATTTCACTTTAAGCTAACCTTAATACTATTATTGATAAAAACTTCTTTGCGTAAACGGATGGTTTGAGGGGGGAGATGGATATGATAGTAGGGGGTACGCGAAAACAAAAAGAATAATCAAGGGGTACGCCAGGGGAAAAGGTTGGTAATACCTGATCTAAACAAGCGAAAATTGGTGTCTGGTGTTCACATTGTCCCATGTCCATCCAACCGGTTCGGTCGCTGTAATGGCTTCAGGTACGGAGGCATGGGGCGGCGTTCTGTGATGTTCACACTAACATTCTAAACTTGCATCAAATGTTGAACGAAATCCGTCAATGAGAAATCTGTCTATCCATACATACTTGGACATGTGAACACGAAAACATGCAAAGGGTAAAATGGATGACATTTGGTTTTGTCACTAGAATTGTTGATCTATATCAGATTTTACATAAAATCCGTGTACATGGTTTGTCTGTTTGCGTGTATAAATGCGGTAACTCAAAAGCTCAACAAGTTACCAGATCAGAGGTTCCTAATCTGTGGTACGCGTAGCCCTAGGGGTACACGAAATCAAAGTTGGTAATGGCGGAAACAAAAAGCATAATTGATTGAAATTAAATAAAAACTACAGAATAAATGCTACAGAAATTACTCATGTATCTTGGAGCCATTGTTGTACCCGCAGACAAAGCTTAACTGCCAAATCTTTGACATATTCAGTGCAAAAAAAGTGTTTAATCAACCCGCCAAGTTTGTGGATTTTGTTCAGGCTAAATCAACTAAACCTGATTGCTGTAATCTTTGTGTGAAGACATGACAAGCCTACATACTCCATTACTTTCCACATAGAAATGATCTTCGGACGAAGTGGCTTTCGACAGGAAATGTACTCGCAAGAATATTTGAACTGAGATGTGAAGTTCAAATGTTTTTAACGTTGGACTACGTTCCTCCCATTGGAATCTCAGGAAGGAATTTGATTCACACGCCAAAACTCCACAAAACACGTTGTATGGTAGATCCTCTATATTTCGGTAACTACATATGTTAAAAACATAACTAATGTCTTATTTTAGAGATAAAGTGTAACAACAGAAGTTACAAACCAAATTTGAAAATCGGAAAAGAGTCACGCGAGTAAAGTAGTCCTACGCCTTTAACATCAGCGGCTGTTTGAAAAAGATAGCCTCCCGACATTTTTTTTTTAACTCCAGACTTTTACATGAAGTCAACAATTCAAGTCGTTTACTCTTAAGCTAACATAAATCCTTAACGTTATTACTAAAAACTACTTTGCAAAAGGGATGGATGGGGTGGGGCTGGATATGACAGTAAGGGGTACGCAAAAAATACAAAGACTAACCAAGGGGTACACGAGAGAACAAAAGTTTGGGGACACCTGAGCTAGTTGGATGAATTTAGCATTCGATTTTTACTCCCAAATTATACATCTGTGTAAAATTTATAACCAAATCCGGTAGGCTGTCAGTCTGTTTATCTGTTCGTGTGTATATGAATACTTATAATCAAAACACATAATTATATAGTGTTCCCGCTAAAGTCCGTTGTCATCCCAATAATTTCTGAACGGCAAGAACTATAGTCATAAAAGTGGGGGTCTAGGTGTAGTAAAGTTGCCATGCGCTACGCAAGGAAACCGCTTACAGGGCAACCTGGCTGCAAAATTCGGAATTAGCGTTCTTATCTCAAAAACGGTACGAAATACGGGAAAAAAGTCAACTACAAAATTATTCAGCATCATCGATTTATTACAAAAAAACATCTTGCGCACAAAAATGATACAAATGAAAAGCACCAAACGCACATTTATTTAATTGCGTTGAATAAAACTGCACTTGCCGGAAATGAGGCTCATATATCTGTCCTTCAGCAACAATACACATCTGGACACGGGACTGCACTGTACAACATGGCAGATGACACGCTGGCACTATCATCCTTAATACGGTTTCGAATTCCTGCAATGTTGTTGGAGGGGTTGCATACACTCGCTGTTTGATGTATCTCCACAGGAGAAGGTACAATGGGTTCAGGTCAGGTGAACGTGGGGGCCATTCTACGCAACCACCATACCCGATGACTTGTTGCTGGAATGTGTCCCGAATATAATGTTGGACACTTGATACCTTGTGCGGAGGGGCGCCGTCGTGTGGGAACCATACATTCCGGAGGTCAATCAATGGCAAATCCTCTAGAAAATCGGATATTACGTCCTTCCTTTTCTCTTTTCTTTCGCGTTACGTCGCGTTACAATT
Organism: Araneus ventricosus; assembly: GCA_013235015.1. NCBI lineage: Eukaryota > Metazoa > Arthropoda > Arachnida > Araneae > Araneidae > Araneus > Araneus ventricosus. Next base: position 251,250 of record BGPR01001392.1, read on the forward strand.
TTGGGAGTTGCGAACCAAACAAATATGCATTTAACGCTTTCTATTTTTAACGTTACTATACGGAAGGTATCTTCTCTTACTAAATCGATGATGCTGAATAACTTTGTAATTGACTTTTTTCCCATATATAGTACCGTTTTTGAGATAAGGACGCTAACTCCGAATTTTGCCGCCAGGTGGCGCTGCGAGCTGTTTTCTTGCGTAGCGCATGGCAACTTTACTATACTTAGACCCCACTTTTATGACTATAGCTCTTGCCGTTCAGAAGTTATTGGGGTGACGACGAGGCTTTAGCGGACACACCGTATATGAACACATGAACTCTAAAAAGCGGCGAACTAGCTTAATGAAATTTGGGATGTAGTATATAGATTATAATCATAGATCCACATCAAATTCTGGATCTAAAGAGAAGAAGTCCAGAGTGTGTACACGATTTTATTCACGGTTGGAAGAAGCTGAACGCAAAACGGACCAGTTCGCGCGAGTATATGAGAAAGTCGATGAGAGAATACTCACCCTGGTTTTCATCAAGCTTGACCTAGATCATCGGTTTCCAACCTTTGTTCTCTTCCGTACACCTTGTTTAATCTTTTTATTTTTGAGTACTCACCCCTACAGACACACCTCTCCCCCCCCCCCCCAAAAAAAAAACCATTCCTTCGCACAAAAGAGCTTATTTTAGCTTAATAGCCTTACGACTCGAACAGTGGCGTAGCGAGGGTAAATGTCGCCCTGGTCATAATATGATTTTTTCAACCCCCCACCCCGTCATCATCAGTGGCTTAGCATGTTTAAACGGCGCCCGGGGACGGTATTTTTTCACCCCCTCACCGTGTTTGTCTTTAAAAGATGACACAGACGCATTAAAGTTTTGCTAACACGACCAGTGGCGTAAAGAGGATAAGTGGCGTTAGGATAATAATATGATTTTTTTATCCCAGTCGTCATCAGTGGCCTAGCAAGCGTAAATGATGCCCAGGGCATCGTTTATTTTCAAGCCCTCTCATCATATTTTGCTTTAAAAGTAGCATAAACGCAGTAATGTTTTGTCTCCATCGCGCCCTCTAAATTTGGCTTTCGGGGCATCTATACCCCCTTGCCCCCCTAGTCGTTACGCCACTGGATTCGAATTAACTCAATAACATTTGTAGGATTTATTTTTGATTTTGCATTTTATTCCATTTTTCCTAACAGTATTAGTTCCACGTCCTAACGAATGAAAACAGCATTGAAATGATTTCGAATTAGCTTAATGATGAAAGCTAACAATTATTCATCGTGATAATCACAACTTTTCAAATGAAAGACAATCTCAATGCGATCCTTGCTCCAAGCTTGCTTTATGGAGCAGGGGTGGCGCCAGAGGGAGTACCGGGGCAACCCGTCAGGGAAAAATTTTGTATCCCGTCGGGGAAAATTTTTGTACGGGGTATTCAACTGTAGTTGATAAATAATAATATGGCGAAAATTTGAGACCAATTTCATTACACTTGTCCCCCCCCGGCGGGGGGGGGGGGCCCCCCCCCCCCCCCGTCGGGCAAACTCTAGTTGAAAACAGTTGGAGCAGTATAGCGAACACCCTGGCTCTTGCGCCATAAAAACTCCCAAACCAAATCAAAAGAAAACAAATATAATCTCATATCTAAAGTTGCGTCAAGCTTACGGTGATATTTGTTCTTAATATATGCATAAGACGAGTATATTTAGTCCACAAGTTCTGTTTTCGTGAAAGGTATAAAAAATGTTATTGTTGTGCAGATGAATTCTTGGTACTGTTCCGGAACAGTACCAAGAATTTATCTGCATAGTAAGGAGGAGTTCAGGAACAGTACCAAGAAATTGGATTTAGAGACTACCACTTTTGGATGATTTTACACCGGAAAGGGGTATCAGGCAATGAGTCATATGAGCGCATTTCCGTAGTTCTTTGTGAAATCACGCTCAGTAAAATATAAACATCACCCTTCCATTTTTCACTTTCCCCCTATTTTGATGAAAATAACCCCGCCCGGCGCATGCGTAAAAGCGCGGAGGGTTTCCGATTCAGTTACTATACAATACTCTTCTTTTACTGCTATCCAGTAGGTTTTCAATCTTTTACTTCGCACGAACTTGGGGAAACAAAATTCTATAACTTTTTATTTTAATTAACTTTCACTTGATTTGATCTCTGACCTAGACGATTAATTTGTTGGTTATAACTTCTCTTTCTTTGTTGAAATACAGTGTATCATAAAAGGTGTTATATTTAATTCAAAGTATCTATGTAAATATTTCTGTTGTGCGGCTCACGGAAAACGCAATTTTTAGCTATAAGATTTGACAACATGTATAGCAGTTGATGGATGACGCGATTTCACTTTCCAAATATAAACAAATGAGTGCGATTTGGTTTGTGCCTTCTTTTGATTGAGTTAAACATGAATCTCAACCGTTCTCGGTAAATATTATCGAAACATCGAAAGAGGACGGGGTTGAAATCTAGAAGTTGGTACACACTCTTAAAATGGAGCGAAGTCGCCAAAGCAAGACGTTTACCGCTGTATATCACTGGCGGCAGGTCGCCAAAGCTAAATGCAGGTAATACTTGTATTAGCTTTGGCGACTTATTATTTGGCGCGCCATTTTAAGAGTGTGTACCAATTTCTAGATTTCAACCGAGGACGAATTCAACGTGCAAATGAATCTATCGAAAAAAGTTTCGAAAGTCGTTCAGGAAGAAGGAAAATAATTTGTTTCAACATGCTGAGTGAAAAATACAGTGCAGTTGCCAAAATGGAATTTCTTTTGGGCCAATGAATTCGCCAAATATGATAATCCTGAAGCCTTCTTTCCCTTCCTTTTGGCAAGCTTTTTAACGATTGGCGCGATTATGGCGTGGTTGGCGACGAGACCGCACCGTGTTTGTAAGCCATACCACTTTATTTGTTAATTTCATTTGAGTACAGAATTTGTCTCAATTCAATTCAGTTCAATTGAGTACAGAATTTGCTTACAAAATCAAGAAAAATACTATTTTCGGGTACAGTTTTGATATACGGTATCATTGGCAATAATTGTGTTTTGGAGACTTCTTTCAACAGCTTCAATATAGGACCCCATTGGCGATATTTTGTTTTGGCGACTTTTTTCAACAGCTTCAATATAGGACCCCATTGGCGATATTTTGTTTTGGCGACTTTTTTCAACAGCTTCAATATAGGACCCCATTGGTGATATTTTGTTTTGGCAACTCAACGATACGATGTTCGGTTAAGCGACAAAAAGTCGCCAATACAAGATTATCGCCAGTGATGCCATACATCAAAGCTGTCGAGCCAACAAAATTATTCTTCTCTGCTGATTTAAGTTAAAGCAAATCTATTAAGCTCAACCATAAATGTGTTTTTGCTAGGCGAACAAAGCGAGCAGGGTTTGCGTAGCAAGCCTGGGAGGATTGGCGAGCGTAAACGAGCAGGGGTAGAGCCTCCTAGTTTTATCTAAAAAGCGTTCTATTTTTTTAATTTCCTTTTTATCCGATATCTTCTCTTATAAGTTTATGTCGGATAAATGGGGCTCTACGGCAATTTTTTTCATTCACTTCTAGCTCAATATCCTAATTTCTCACCAACTTTTATATAGATTTATCACTATCGTGGGAGAGCACGAAGAGCGGAAAGAAGACAGCGGGTATGTCGGCAGGCACTTCATTCGACGTTTCATGCTGCCCGAAGACGTTTCCACCGAGCACTTGACCACCAGTCTCTCCGAAGACGGCATCTTGACCATTAAAGCACCCTACAAGTCGGCTGTGGCTGGCAAATCCTCGCCGGAATCTATTCAAGGATCTGGCAATGCTTCGTCACCAACTCGCCCGGAGGAGTAAGAACCAGACGATCAGAAAGTGCCGATGAAGTTAACACCGAATGGAACGCAGGAGAGAGTTAATCGATTGGAAGTGACTGTCCGGATATTGCTAATTTATTTTGAAATGTTAAATTAAAACAGTCAGTTTCTGTATTGTGGAATTATTAATATGTGGAATGTATTGATCTGCTCATGCAAAAAAAGTTTTTAGTTAGTATTTGCTGAATACTAACTGAAAACTTTTTTCATTGGAAATAAATTCAATCAAAGACAGTTTTTAAAGACACACTTTTATTAGTGTACTAAACAGCATCTTTTTTTATTGTAATTATTTTCTAATTTTTAATGTTGAGATCTGTTGTTTCTGAAACTCACTACCAGGTGGCGCCACTGGTACGGAATCAAAATTTAACCATATCAATCTATTAATTGATAAATCAGTAAAATTATTAAAATTCAGCAAAATATTGAAATAGAGCATTTTCATCGACAACACACACGAGCGCAAAATCTCAAAATTCTAGTATATCACGAGGCGTGTGGAAAATCGATTACAAAATTTCAGTCTTGCAAACATGAAACATGTCAAGTTAAATTAAAGCGTTTAAAATAGGGAAAGATTTCATAAAGGTAAATTCAATAGAAGAATTAATTCGATGTGGATTAAAATCAAATAGCGATTGAAAACAAAAAGCATTTAAACTATAAAACAGAGATTTACAAGCATTAGCAAATTTAAAAAAAAGTATTTTTTATGGAAGGAAATTATTCCCTTTATATTTTTGCAATTTTAGTATTACGCGTAGACTTTTTTTGTGCTGTAGCTGCACATGACAAGCTTGTATTTTTAGGAAAATATTATCAAAATCCAATCTAAATAGAGTTTTTGTTGGTTTATGGAGGAAAGCTTTCACGGCCATCACTTAATTTCTTCTAGAGTTCTTCTCAAAGTTAATGAGTCACGAGAAATGTTACAGATATTATTATTTTGAATTTGAAGAATTATATGATACAGAAGGGGTATGGGCTACTTTGCTACAATCAAAATAAAATGTTATACATGAAAGAAGAAAACTGAAGCGGTCTCATCAGGGGGGAAAAACATTGCCATTTTGATAACAGTATTTAATCATAAATAACAGAGATAGTGTCATGCGTTGTTAAACTTTTTAGAACCCGGGGGAATGTTCTCTCCTCGACTTTCCTGTATACAACCACAATACGGCATGTTTTGCGTTTAGCTTCGTAGTAGAGTAAAGAGAACTGGGTATGCATTTTGGACCTTTTGCCTAAGGCCGATTAGATGTTATAGATCTATGTTTGCAGTGGTAAGACCTCATACCAAATTTCATTTATCTAGCTTGTTGTATTTTCGAGTTATCGTGTTCACGTACGCACGGCCAGACAGAGAAACAGTCTACCATTTGAAATATTTTGTCTAAAATTAGACACAGACCTATGGTTTAGGTGTAAAAATCATACACTAAAATTCTTTCTGTCTAGCTTGTTGTGTGAGTAAGCTCCCACAAAAAGCCAAGCAGTCAACCAGTTGACGGATCTCATCCAAAATTTGACAGAATTGTATGATTTTGGCGTAAAGACCACATACCAAATTTGATCTCTCCAGATCGTTCAGTTTTCGAGCTATTATTGGCTACCATTGGCGATGGTTGATCGGACGCTTGGCGCAACTCCTGGCTAATGTAGGGTTGCTTTTTATAAACGAGTCAGTTTAGGTGGCGACCTCTAGAAGCGAGATGAGATGTTCAGGCCTAGTTGTGGTCGTTATTTCTAGGCTTCTAAGTGCAACGTACCGCACTGTATCTTTTATGTGTTTTGTCTGTCTTATATTTGCCTCTGTCCAAACAGAATTATTTTTCTAAAATCTGGTGTCTTCATTTCAAAAAGACAGCAACACCATAATTATGTTCACAGATGTGCAATTTTGGAGTAAAAATTAAATACTAAACTTCAGCCATTTAGCTAGTTATGTTTTGAGTTATCGCGTTCATATACACGAATAAACAAACCAACGGCTAGTCAACCAGTTCCCGGATTTGGTCAAAAATTTGATAAAAATCTAAAATCCTGGTAATAAAACCATGCACCAAATTGCATCCATCTAACCCGTTGCATTTCTGAGTTTTCGCATGCCCACGGATGAACAGAAAGGCTTCTCGTTGACGGATTTCGTCCAACATTTGATACAGGTTTACAATTTTGATGTAAAGACCGCACAGCAAATTTCATTTCTCTTGATCGTTCCGAGTTTTGTGTTATCGTGTTCACAGACTAACAGACATAAACGGGGGGGGGGGGCGGGGGGGGGCGCGGGGGGGGGCAGTGTCCCCCCCGTGGGGGTAAATTATCGTACCCTGTCCACGCAACGGGCTATTCAACTGGTAGATAAATGAAAGTCTGGCGAAAATTTGAGAGGGTCATCATTACGCCCCTATCTTTGTACAGCAGGTTGTGTCCCCTGTCGGGGATAATTGCTTGCCCTGGACATAATTCCAAAAATGGTTTTCATTTCCGGACTCGGGACCCAGGGGTGCCTAAAACGATTCATCAAAATTTGGAGGTCGAATTTTTTGACGATTACAGTACTTTATATACTTCGTGTGTGAGAAAGTTAAAAATAAAATTACGTAGCCACGCAGCTTGTGTTTAGACTCGCAAATAAGAATGCAGCTCCTTTTACTCACAATATATATATATATATATATATATATATATTTAATATATATATATATATATATATATATATATATATATATATATATATTTGTAATGGTAAGATACCGTGAGAAAAAGAAATGAAGTTAAAAGAGTTTTCGAACCTCTAGTTCGAAACATCGCAACATGATAATGTTTTATGCATTTCGTCTGTCTTGTCTTCAGCTGGCTTGATTGCATCAGCCGTTGTAATCTGTGCGTAAAGGCGCGAACCCATGGCGTGTGGCTTGGCGATTCTGATCTGAAGTTTGTCATACTTGGCGGCTTTGGAAAGTAAAGACTCGTTTTAGTTCTCTGGATGGTTTGGATTTTCCTGTGAAATGGCAATAAATGTTCGGGCATCAAAGGCTTGGAGATCGCCGTGGGAACCACGCGCCATGGGAACAATGTTTAACGATTACATTACACAATTTACGGAAAGAATTCCAGGCTAAAAACATTATCACATTAATAAAACCGAAATTGGGAACTTTGTTTTGGAATTAACGTCCAAAAAAAGCAATTTTTTAATTATAACTTTAGTATTAACAAAAGCACGCAAGAGAAAGATTTGATAAAACTACAAAATTAGTTTCAATTTTATTACAACAATAAAAGGGTATTGTTATAAATTGTGTTTAAAACTAATCTTGAAAGATTTATTAAAATTAAAGAAAAATTGAAACGGAATGAAATTGGTATCATTGAAAATCTGATTTTTTGAATTCTAAAGTGGTGTAAAATTATTGTATACGTTAAAATTTCGATTAATTTTTAATGAATCAAAAATCTAATTAAAACTTTGCAGTCCCTTTCTTAGCAAGCACCTACTACCCAAGAAGTAATTATGTGCCAAACTTGGTAGTTGTAGGACCGAAAATCTGCAATATAGAGCGGTTGAACGATTTCTGCATCAAGCATCACAGAATTTACAGATAGTGTGCTAGCTTACGCACATTATCATGTTAAAGAGTGAAAAAATACCTTTGTAATGGTAAATACCGCGAAGAAGAGAAAAAGTGTATCGTAGAAAACAGATTGTAGCCCAGTGGTTGGGTCGTTAAAAAAGGCCGAATTCAGAATTAATTAGGGGAAAGCTGGAGCTTGTTTTAATCCCTTCAGTTGAGTTCCGGAATGAACATACTAAGTTTTCCCCCTCCTGCTAGGTAAGCGTTAGCCGCTGCGTGCAGATTTGTAGTCAGAAAATAGGACTTTTTTCAATAATCGAGCTATATCTCAAAAACAACTCATGCTATCAAAAATAATTTACTGCAAAAGTTGTAGAGCTTGAAATTCTGAATGAAATGAGTACCAACATTTATTATATTCAATGAAAATTAATCTCACAACTGCGCTTCAAAGTTTTACCTAAATCGCTAATCAAGCCGCTTGAAGCGAGAATGAACCAAGTTTTCTGTTTACCCTGCCTCCAATTATTATAAACACATTTTAAATTTGTTCAGGATGCTTTTACAATTATTTAAATGCTTTCTTTAGTATATTTTGAGAAAAAAACCACTGTTATTATGATTTAACAGAAGAAAACATCACACGAAATCTTCAGCAATGGTTCAGAGGGTGTTTAATAATTAGAAGCAACGGATTTCTCATCCGATGGAAGTTCTTAAAAATAACTCAAAGCTTCATCTGCATTCAGGTATATGCACGACATTTTAAATAGATTACCGGTTATTTTGCAAAAGAAATCTTACAAAATTATAAACTGTGCTTGAAATAAAAAAAGATTATTTGTATAAAATAGTACCATAAACGAAATTTCCACGAACGGATAAGATATATACAACTAACTTTAAAGGAAGACCCTGAAGGAATGAGAGTTCCCAGTTCTCTTTCAAGTAAGAAAATTGCATTTTACAAAGGACATTGCTACTGTTGGGGCTGATTAGTGAATATTTACCCATATGAGAAACACATGACCATCATATATCGATAGCTAAAATACAAACACAGAGAGAGGATGCGTTGATGACGTCGCGTTGGGAGCACACCGTTTAGTCCAAATGATAAGTAACCGAATAAATATCTGAACATGATATTTATTCGGGAACAGAAAAGCTCTTTCTAAGCCTAACATTTTGTGGAAACATTGTTAAAGAGTCACACAACACGAAGGAATCAAAATATGGAATGTTTAAGAGATAGATTAAAGATATATTTTCTTTTGCATCTATAAATCCAAAATTTCCGAACATCAGGATCTTCCGGAAATAAATGAAAATAATTTTTTTTCTGAACACTTCATATCTATAGCAAGTGGTATTAAGGCAGATGAAAGTATAAATTACCACAAAGTTTATTAAATCGGTGTATATTGTTTGTCAAAAACTGCTGGCAATAATTTTGCCGATGTTACATTTAAACGAAAAAACCGAGTAATGCCGAGTCAGAAGAATCTCTCCCCTGAAAATGTCTGATGCAGAGTTACAGAAATATTTTGAATTTGAGCTGGCGTCTTTTCCATTGTCACTCTTTGATGAAGGAGGACTGCGCAAGACCCTAAGTAAGTATTTTATGATTTATTTTCTACTGCAACTGATTTGCATTTCACTTCAGCATGTTATGTGATTGATGGTGGATTTCTGTTACATCGTGTTTTATGGCAGGCAAAGGAATCATTTTCCTTCATCCTGCAGAAATATGTTGACTACGCCAAAAAGCCCTTCAATGAAGGCGCCACAATAGATTTTGATGGTTGCCCTAAAGGTGCGGCGAAAAGTACAAAATCAGTAGAGAGTATCAGAACGAACAAAGAAATACATAGTTGGTTATGTTATGTTTGATAAATCGATATCAGCCACTATGTCCTAAGATAAATTTTTATCAAATGATAAAAACAAGCAAAGTCTTATAAATATGTTATAAGTTTTAAAAAGAAGGTTTTGTTGTGAAGCAAGCTGAGGAAGATGCTGATTATCTAATAATAAAGTGCTTTGGAAATAGAAAAATGGTTACTATATGTTGTGGTTGTTGGTGAAGGTTGGTTATAATGGCAGCATCCACTAATTCCGAAAACATTTTTTCTTAAAGCCTGGGAGGTAATGCGGAATATGCTTTATACTGTGCAGCAAACCTGAACATTGCTGCACACATATGGGACAAAGGGACAATATTTTGTTTCTTCAGCTGTTTCTTTTGTTCTTCGTGCGTTCAATGGTTACGATACCACGTCTGCTGTTTTCAGGCATGGGAAGAAGAAATTTAACAGTGTTTTGAACAGCACTGAACTGTGAAAAGTTCTGAACTTTTTTCTTGATGAAAATGCATGCCCGTATGAAGTAGATGAAGCAGGACAGAAAGTTTTGATAGCCTGTATGGGAGAAAGAACAGTGAAGAAAAATCAGATTCTATGAAATTCAGACTTTTTCAGAAATCACTAGTAAAAAATAATTTAAATTCAGCGTCTCTCCCTCCCACTTCAGCCGCTGCACGTGCACACTCTTTCCGTGCATACCTATAGATTTAACTTTGGAGTGGGTTTTCCAAAAGCCCCTTAGATTGTGATTGGAAAGAAACCAAACATGGATTGTTCTCAGTCATCAACCACAAGGAGCCAGATCCTCCAGCCCTTCTCTCTGTGATATCATGCAAGTGCGCAAAAGGGTGTAATTTGTCTTGCACCTGTAGGAAATTTGACATTAAATGTTGAAAAATTTGCTATCACTGCAAAGGAAAAGGATGTACCAATTCTCCAGCTGTTCATAACGCCATTACAAACTCAGCCAACCAAGAGGCTAAAATCGATATCAGGATGAAGTAGATAATTTCAGATGTTAACTTGGAGGAAGAATGTCAAACATTGCAAGTAGAGGAAAGTGACAGTCAGCAAACCGACATTAATGATTATGACTCACATTCAACATCTAAAAAATTTAAATTGATCTAAAACTTTTTATCTATGCAATATCACTTCATTTACGCGTAATTAAATAATAAGTGTTAAAATGAAAGTCGTTGTTTTTCATTACGCTCTCAGCTTTGAGTTATTTTGAAGAACTTCCATCGGATGAGAAATCCGTTGCTTCTAATTAATAAACACCCTCTGAACCATTACTGTAGCTTTCGTGTGATGTTTTCTTCTGTTAAATCATAATAACAGTGGTTTTTTTCTCAAAATATACCAAAGAAAGCATTTAAATAATTGTAAAAGCATCCTGAACAAGTTTAAAATGTGTTTATAATAATTGGAGGCAGGGTAAACAGAAAACTTGGTTCATTCTCGCTTCAAGCGGCTTGATTAGCGATTTAGGTAAAATTTTGAAGCGCAGTTGTGAGCTTAATTTTCATTGAATATAATAAGTGTTGGTACTCATTTCATTCAGAATTTCAAGCTCTACAACTTTTGCAGTAAATTATTTTTGATAGCATGAGTTGTTTTTGAGATATAGCTCGATTATTGAAAAAAGTCCTATTTTCTGACTACAAATCTGCACGCAGCGGCTAACGCTCACCTAGCAGGAGGGGGAAAACTTAGTATGTTCATTCCCGACTTCAACTGAAGGGATTAAAACAATTTCCAGCTTTCCCCTAATTAATTCCGAATTCAACTACCCAACCACTAGGCTATTGGGCAAGCCAGAAAATATAGAAAGCTATTTCCTGAATCCCATTTCTATGTCATTTTCCCATTTCATTTTGTGACATTATATGTATTGCTTGCAATTACTTTTTCTAAACATCTATCATAAACTACAAATATTGTGGTTTCATTCTAGTGAA